>OX439484.1:32832208-33255509 GCA_949320155.1 Melangyna quadrimaculata | reverse complement strand
TTAAGAAAAACAATAAATGAATATTCATGACAACAACTTTCAAAAATAAGTTAATAAATCTTAAATATGGTAATTAATAATGTACTCGTTAAAAATGTATATGGTGTAATTTTGTAAATTAACTGTTTGCTAAGGAAGCTTCATTTATAAACTTTTCTTGCCTATTTCCTTAGGTAAATGAGTAGCGAATAATTTGTGGCTTTGCAAAAAAAACACGTTATTTAACTACCTATTCCTGCTTATTTCAAACTGAAACCAGCATCACAATCTTCAACAACGATAGCAGAATACTGAATCAAATTCACAGTAAATATGTACACATAGCTATTTGAAAATAAATTTTGTACGAGATTTTTCTCTAATTTTAAAATTCCAAGAAATTTTATTCATCATAAATAATTATTTCTCTGAACTCACTCAAAAACACTTTCTTATTTCCGTCGAACGTATTTAACGATTCGGAAAATTCTGGGTTGGTTGATTTTTTAATGGTTCTAAGCACACTTGCGAGTTTATTAAGGAATTTATATCCTTGGTTAGCTAGGTAGGTAGGTACATTATGTATAAAAATGGTTCAAATATAAAATAATTTCTGTTTATCTTAACCGCAACTGAACCAAGTTAGAAATTCTATTAATAACTCAAGTGAAAATGCCAATCCACAGCAACTTACCAAAGCTTTCTGCCTAGGTATCTATGTATTTTGTATAAACTCTTCTGTGCTTATTACAAAATTAAGAAATCCCTTAAAACGTAGAAATAATAGATACAAATAGATATACAAACACTACCTGCTACTTTGTAATAAACCAAAGCCATAGTTTAATAATTATTGTTCTTTTGAATGATTTCTATGAATTTGCAAACTAAAGAAATAGGAATAAAACAATGTTGAGATATTTCACTTTTGTGAACGTAGGTCGTATGTATGTACCTACCTACCTTCACCTTATAACTATGCATTAATTTAATTATACAAACTATGAATAAATGGTAAACCCTCTTTTTCTGGTTGTTATAATTTATATGTAGAGTGCAAATTATTTGTTTGGCACAACTCTTAAATGAACAAAATAACATCAAAGTCAATATTTGGTTTGGTTTGTACATTATTTACCAGTAAATCTGCAATTTCTGCAAATTAACTCTTAGCTCGAGGCTAACTATATGTAGAAGTATCTTTCTTTAATAGATAGATATTTGAAACGAAAGGTCTAACATAAGTGATTTCTACCTTTGTTTCTATCTGAAAGTTATTATATCAGAAAACTCAGTAAAGTATATTATATTTTGTAAACAGGGTGATTCGCCTCAGATGTGATAAAAAGCTTTATACATAAAAAGCGAAACCACTTTTATTAGCTTTATGAATGATTTTCTCAAAGAAAAAAAAAGCTATAAGCTAGAATATTCCTAAGATTGGTTGTTTCCTAAATCAGCTCCAAATCAAAAAAAAAAATAATTCTATTGGCGCAAAATTTTAATCGATTAAGTACGACGTTTAATCGATTTTAGTATAATACTAGGGTAAAAATTATATTTTGCTAATTTTAAAACGAGTTTAGGATCGTACTATGTATCTTCAAAATCACCCAATGGCTATTTTAGCTTTTCAGTATCGTACTAAATCCATATGATACTTTTACGTTTATAAATGTCAAATGAGTTATGTTTGTGAATTTTTTGCACAAGCTGTCACTCTTTTGGACATGTTCAGTTGCAGTTTATGAATGATATTGGTTAAGTATGATACTTGTTAAAAAGTATTTATTTAAAATTTTAGTAACCTGTTATTAAATTAGAAAATTTTTAAGTAGTATCTTACTAAACCCTTAATAATAGTCTGTTTAAAATTTTGCGTCATTAATTTTACATATTTTTACTTGCTCTTAGGGCAAGTATTAGTTTCATGTCAAACAAAATAGCAACAATTGGGTGATGGAGATGATGTTCGTATGAGCGTCGTGATTTACATCGTATTGAGACTAAATGGTTGAACGGGAATTGTTCAGGATATTGGCATAATAAATTACCTAAGTTTTCGACGTCGAGCGGCGACCGCTTTATGGTAAAAAATCAGAAAAACCGTGAGCTAAAAACTATCTCTAGAGACCCAATTGTTTCCAAAATACAGCATTTCAAAATTTAGTGATCAAAAATTTAATATAACAAGTAGTGTTATCAAATAGTATAATGGCAAATAAATAATAATTATAAATAATAATAAAAATAAAATAATTTCAAATAAAGTTAATTAAATCGATAGTTTAAAAAAAAATTAATTTCCAAACTAAAAACTTTGAAAAAGAAATTTTCTACAAAGATCCTATTTAGACTTCTTTTTCAAAATTTTGAGTTTGGAAAATGATTTGTCAAAAACTATTGATTAAAACAACTTTATTTAAAAAGAAAATTCAAGAATGGATGTCTGGGTTTAAGATAAGCTATAAGAGAATATTATAGGTGTTACCATTGTCTTCAAATTGTGGTGTTTCTGCTTTAACTCATTTTCCTAGCAAATTGCCCCTCTCCGATTTTTTGAATATCTATATACAATTTTGCATCAATGGACCATGGAAAAATGGCAAGTTTCTGTCCAATTTGGCAAGGACTTAGTAATTTTTCAGTAGGAAAAAACTAGAGCAGAAAAACTTGTCAGATACTTGGTAAACCCTTGCTGGATTTCAGTACTAAACATTTAGACGAGGGAAACTTTTCAAGAACTCGTCAGGCCCTCTCTAGTAAAAACTTGTTTGACATGTTTCGGGACGCCAACAGGAGTATCTCTTGTATACCAAAAACAAACATTTTATAAGTACCATGCAATTTCAGTATCATACGACAGTATTTTTCTCTCTTTCCTTTGTCTTCTTTTTTATATCACACTTTTTACTATGGGTGTGAGAGATCTGTTATAAGTTGATCCATCTAAAGAGCAAGTACAAAAAATCTTGATCTATTATGTACGTATTTGTTATGCTATACAGGGTGTCCCGTAAAGGATGGTCCAAACTAAATATGGTGATAGGCCAGGTCATGACCTTTCAGAATTTGGTAACTTGTTCATACCGAATTTTTTCATTAGTTTTTAAAAAGATATAAAACTTTCTAAAGAGGTGCTCAGATAGAAAGTTACAAAAGTCTCGTCTCGGTCTCGTTAAAATCTAAATTTTTCAGTCTCGTCTCGGTGTCGAGTCGGTCTCGTATGATTAAGTCTCGTCTCAGTCTCGTCTCCGAAAAATACGATTTCCGGCCAATTTGTTTGTTGTTGAAACGAAATATTTTACTGAAATTGGATTTTTCAATTTATTAGACTCTCTGTAAAATTCGGTCCAAATATACAGTCTCGTCTCGGTCTCGTCTCGGTTGCTTAAAAGCCAGACTCGTCTCGGTCTCGTCATGTGAGACCGAGATCGAGACTTTTCTCGTCTCGTGGGCAGCCCTAGTTATAACCGTTTGAACCCAATAAAACAGGTTAAAAATAAAACAAGTATATCGATAAAATTAAAATATCTTTTCAAATATAACATCAGACAAAGCTGAATTTTGGTGGAGAGCTTCATTTTTTTTTTATAATTTTGAGTTTAAACATTAATTTTTAAAAAAAATTTTATTGAAAGAACTTTATTTAAAAAGGCAAAGAAAGAAGGGATTTCTGGCCTTATATGTATAAAAGTATATCAGCACATTGTTAATGTTACCGTGTTTTTAATAGTTTGTTTTCTGTTTTAAGTTAGCTTTTTTCGAAAATCGCCACCTAAAAGCTGCCAGCAGGGACTGCAAGACTTGCATTTCTTATATTAACCTTAACACACCTCAACATGTAATAATTTGTTATTGTAATTTTTTATTTTCCCAAAAGCTAAAATACATGCCTACATAATTAAATATCTAGTTTTAGCATTCCGCTTAAATATAGATCGACTTTAACTTTATGTAAACCACCCTGTAATATTTATTTTAGTACTCATACAAAGGTTTATACATTATAGATTTATAAACGTAGATACACATGTACGTTTGTTACCTATCTGTATTTCCACTCTCAAGGCTTCTAAATGCCAATTCTAGTTACGCAAATAAAGTATAGTTACGTACATACAACCTGCAAAATAGTTTTTCAGAATAAAAGTACCTATATCTCAACATTCCACATCTAACGTTGACTTCGTTTAACAACAATTTAGTTGTGCCCCAGAAAAGAGGGGACATTTTCAATTTTTGTATTCTCTGGGAAAAGAAAAATTTTTTCTCCTTGCTACTTTACCACACAAAAACATAATTCAATTCTCAAGAATAACCTCAGGTTTAAAATACTACATTTTATATAGTCTGTTATTACGAGTATATATGCTTATACTCATACTTATATAACTGGGGAAATATTTTCTTTGTAAAGTTGAATTATTTTATTTGGAATTTTAATATTGACAAAATTGAAGATCTGAATATTGTGTGTGTGGCTGGCGAGTGTGTTATTATTCTGAATGCATAAAAATGCCAATAACTTTCTGAAAATATCAATCTTTTAATATATTATGTAGGAAGGTACCTATCTATGGAGGTATATATTTTGGTAAGCTGTGACAGCGAAATATTTCCTAAAATTTTAAGATTGATTATTATATTGATGCACAAAATGTTTGTATATATGTTACCGTTAAAGTCCGGAATCCGTTAATGCCGACATTAACTAGTTAATGTCAGCATTAACTGGTTCGGTCAGTTAATGTCGGGAATTTTCTGTAAAATTACAGGATTCCGGACTTTAACTAGTTAATGTCGACATTAACGTATGCTGACTAGTTAAAGTTGACATTAACGTATGGATGCTGTCCCGTTAAGGTGCGAAATTAAGAGAGTCTGTTAGAGTTGTCAATTTTCTTCGATTATTTTATTTCTCCATTCCAAACAACCATGACTTAACTTTTTTTTAACAAAAATTAATCTATTTATTTATCTATATATTTTTTAAATACAATGGTCGAATGTAATTTCTTTGTTCATTTAATATGTGGTGAAATTAAGTCTGAAGAAGAAGGTTTTGTTAAGAAGATATTATGCAGAAAACTTAAATCAACAAAACACAACGTGAACAAGCCAAGGAACGTTTAGAAAAACAAGCCAAGAAGATGGTAACCGTATCTGACGCTATAATCATCCAATGGCCGCGATGAAGGAACCACTATTAAGGATCAAAGTACCTAAAGTCGATAGGTCAAAATGTGATACGCATTCAATTATGGCCGTGGTTCTTAATAAAACAGACGATGGCTATTACAAACTGGGCACTGAAACGGGTATTTTAAAAGAAGTTTGTACAAGGTCCGAATTCAGAGTTTGTCCTGAAAAAATGCTAACCAAAAACGATGGAGGAATTTTTTCACGCCAATCAGCAACAAAGCAATCCTTAGGTAGTGGTCAGGGATTTAAAATATGTGACTGCAAATCAAAATGTGCAACCAACAGATGTGCCTGTCGCAAGAATAAACTTGCATGTAATTCCAAATGTCACAATTCTTTAAATTGTAATAATAAGTATCTGCTTTTTTTATTGTTAGTTGAGGCCGAAGCCCATCCTGGGCTGTGAGCGCCATCTTAAGTAAAAAGAAAGTACTTTTTTTTTATTGTAATATATAAGTTTAATGTTTTTTTAATTGAATAATTGTTGTTTTTTCAAAAGTTCTGTTTTAATTCTTTTTTGTTTTTTATCTAAATCCTAACTTTCATGTCTGGAATAATAATTAATTAATTCTATTGAAATTGTTGTTTTCTTACAGTTGGACTGTTTTTAGTTTGTTTGTTTTTTTTTTTTTTTTTAAGTGAACGTACACACATGTAATTTTAAGTACATCCTGGGGCCTAATCCCGGTTTTTTCCATTTTTTAAAACAACTGTATCTGTATTTATTCATAACTAAGTTATCTTAAATAATTAAAAATAAAATGAAGTTATTTATTTTCTATAAAATAATCTCGATAAAGCTTATATAAACTCAAGCACAAAAGTCGCAACTTGATGATCTTTCATGGTTAATAAAATAAGACACGAAAAACTGACGAGACTGCAAGGCTCCCTTAATTCCGCACTTTAACAGGAGAGCATACATAAGTTAATGTCAACATTAACTAGTCAGCATACGTTAATGTCGACATTAACTAGTTAAAGTCCGGAATCTTGCTTTTTATGAAAATTCCCGACATTAACTGATGGAACCAGTTAATGCTGACATTAACTAGTTTATGTCAGCATTAACTGAATTCCGGACTTTAACGGTAACATATTAACTTTCAATGCCTGCATTCAGAGAGGGTTTGGTGGAAGTTTGTTCAACTTGAAATATTTAATTTTGTACAGTCTTGCTCTAAACATAAATGGAACATGACTCAATGGTTTTTTTTGATGCTGGATCTAACTAGAACTAAATAAAAATAATAAAATAAAACATATATAAATATATAATTATGTATTTTGTGTATTTAAGTACATTACCCTTTAAAAATAATGGTCTGTTGATAAAACATGAAATATATGTTTTATTTGCCATCAAAAGCAAAAAATTAAACAAATATATCTTGGGTTTAAGAGTGATGTTTTGTGTGATTGTAATGTAATTATGGAATCTTAGCGCAAAAAAAATCATGACATCTTAAAGGTCGGTTATTATAGGTGCTATATGATAAGTTTTGGATTCGTAAAAAAATCGAACTCGAGATAATAAATTTCCCTAACATTACGATGATAGGGAACGAGAAAAAAGTGGGTCTCGCAATTCTGTGCGTCTGTCTGTCTGTACCTCGACCCGAAGCCTAACCGGCTGATGCGATTTTCTTCAAACTTTGGACTTATGGTTCTCATGGAAAGAGGGGAAATTGAAATTTTTTTCTTAACTCAAAAAATGACGGTACCTGCCATACACTGAGGGAAAAACATTTCAAACTCCAGAACAAACCACTTTTAAATTAAAAGCTAAAATGTATGAAAGATAACCAACAGTGAACGTACTTAAATTAAAAGTTACACTTTAAACTTTTTTCAGTTTTAATGCAAATCGTTTTAAACCAAAAAGTTCTACCTTTAAAATTAAAAATGGCACTTTTAAAAATAATTCAAAAGTATTCAATCTGGAATTTAAAGCGTTTCAAAGTTAAAACTTTAAAAAAATATTTAAAAGTATCAAACCAATTTTAAAACGTTCACTATTAAATTAAAAGTGTTTTAAAAACTCTCACTTTTAAATTCGATTTAAATTGGCTTCCTTTAAAATTTAAATGGAATACTTTTAAAATAAATTTTAAAATGATCACTTTAAAGTTCTGGCTAAAGGGCCAGATATAGCTATCGTTGAAAACCATCATTGAAAATATCAATTGTCAATTTTGGGAGATTTTGAAGAAAAAATAAGTGATTATTTTGATGCAAAAGTAAAGCTAATTGACTAAATAATTATTTCTAGGTAAAACAAAATTCAATTTGGCACAACTTTTCTCATAAAATGACTTTTATTTTTTTCAATGATGAACTACCTTACCAATGATCATTAAAAAAATTAAAAGTTACGTTATGGGGAAGATATGGGTCAAAATGAATTTTTTTTGGAGGAGAAATAATTTTGAAGTCGGAAGCTATATTTCTGCATTAAAACATTCGATGATTAAACTTTCGAAGGGTCTCAAATTCAACATCTTACTTTTTCAATGATGGTTTTCAATGATAGCTATAACTGGCCCCTTACCAAAACCAAAGTCAAGTACAAAAAATGTACTCGAATTTGATACATTTTAATACAAATACTTATACCTAATTTTAATTGAAGCAAATCTGAACAAAAATTAAATTAATTAATCAATTTTAAAAAGTTAAATTTAAAAAATAAATTAGTAAGTATTAGGTACATTTTAAAATTATTATGTTAGTAAAGTGATTTCTCTTACTTTTAAAGCTAAAAGTTTTAAGCTTTTAAAGTTTCAAAACAGAAGCTTTTCCTTTTATCTTTGGCAAATTAGAAGTGATTTCTTTTAATTTTAAAGCTAAGAGTTTCAAAACAGACACGTTTCCCTTAAACTAAACAAATTTTTCTATTTTGGACACGCAACTCTTTAAATTTGCACAATTTAATTTCAAATATGTGAACTTTTGATTTAAAAGTGTACTTTTTTCTCAGTGTAGAACCAATATACAAAAACTGATTTATTATTTCAAAAACTGCTCTTACGATTCTGAAAAAAATACGAGCTACTAAAATAACTGCAATTGATAATTTGGTAGAAAAAAAAAAAATATAACGGTTATTAACGGTACCTGTCATTGAATTAAATGAAAATTTGTATGTAAGAGGCACTTTATAATTTTAAAAAAATATACAATTTTTGGTAAAAATAATTTTTGGGTTTTAAAAAAAAGCATTGAATTTATTTTATTTTAAATTCAATATCTTGAAAACGGGTCGATACATTTTTTTTTTGTGTAATTTTGTGTAAAATTGTATTTTGTTTTATTTTGCAATGTGCAATACCAAAATGTATTTTTAAAAGTGTTCAAGAATTTTTATAAATAAAAAATTTATTTTTTAGAAAACCGCGCCAAAGTTTTTTATAAATTCATATTTATGAAACAATTCAGATGGCATACTTCTTTAAGCTCTATCTGTTTTAGCTATTTAAATAACAAAGGAGAGTGCCCAAAAAAAACCCAGAGTCGATAAGAAAAAATCATTTATGGTTTGAAACGGCATTGACTGTAGATATCAAATATAAAATTATTTTATTTAAAAGTTATCCCCGGGACTGGCCATGACAATTTAATTTAATAGCAAGGTGTTTTTTCATGTAGGTATACAACATTGGTGAGGGCAGTAAAGAAGAGAACAGGTATTGATTTAAAAACATACCTACATAGCCACTCGACATGTGGTAATTCGCAAAAGTTTCATAAAACAAATTTTCTATTAACACAAGGTTTTGAAAACTGTTTTTCGAAAAACAACTGATTTTCATAAGGCAATGCAAGGTTTCGAAAAAAAATTGATACAAGCGTGACGGACGATATATTTTGTTTGGTATTTTAGGTAGCAATAGTATAGGAAGCTTTAGGAGGAGATACGTCATGTGCCCTGAATGTTGCATTCTTTTAATGCGAAAATGTGTTAACTGTTTTAAATTGGTACCTTACTAGTCTCGCCAATATATTAAAAGTACTCTAATCCAAGAAATCAATTAACGAATTCCGGAATAAATTATGAGAACAAAACATTTCGGAATTTTACTACTGCCATTGAAAAATTCTTAGTTTTCCCGTTTTCGTTATCATTTTGGAGTCTTAAAGTTACATAGTAAGGAAAAGGCAGGTCTTAATTATTCATTAGTATAACAGTATGCGTATGATTTATAAGTTGTTCTTAATTCTTACTCACATACTATTTCCTCAAACTGTTGTCTGGCATGCTTAATGCTTAGGTAGGTAACTACTTTTTTTTTCGAAACATCTAAGTAACGGTATGGGTGATAACCGCCATTTTTATAAATAAACACAGAATCATCTTGTGGCTGCTGATTTTAGTGAATTGTGGTATGTAAACCTATTAAATAACATAAACCAACATTAATATGAAGAATTACATATAAAAACACTGTGTTTTTAAAAATTTTAAATTGTCATATCCAGTCCGGGGATAACTTTTTAAGAAAATGATTCCATATTTGTTATCTTCAATTAATGTCCTTTCAAACCATGTATGACTTTTCTTAATCGACTCTGGGTTTTTCGCCCATACATTTTTGGGCATTCTCCTTTATAGTAATTTTAATGTCAGAGGTCCTTTTAAAATTTTTTTTTTAATGGTGTCATAATGTTATGGAACAAATACGGTGCATTGAAATAATTCCACAGGAATATGCTCCACATGAGCATTTATTTCACTCTTAATGGGAATCTGCTTCACTTTACAAAGTTGAGTTGATTCCCACTGAGAGAGAGAATTTATTACACTTTTTCCTGAGAATGAATTTCACTTTGAATGGTGGAGTTTCTGCCCACTTAGTGTGAGAAATAATAACACTTCTTCTCTTTTTACTTTTGAATAGTATTTTTTGTTCTCAAAAATTAGTTTCACAGTGAACACTTACCGGAAAAAGTTTCACTTAAGTTTAGCATAATGGTACTTTTTAGTAATTTTGGCAAACTTGGTTAGTGACACTTAAGAGCCCAACACGGGAGACTTAAGTGCCACTTTTATGACTGTGAAACTGGCCCTATATCAGTCGCCAGGCAGGCGCTTATTTTGTCAGTTGGTGTACTTCAAGTTTATGTGTCATAAAGAGTACCTTGGGTGACCTGCTTCGCGGGTTTAAGGATTTTAACTCCCTTTCCGGGTCCTCTGTCCTGATCACGCGACACCGTCGCTCCGCTAAGGATATGCTCAGTCGCCAAGCAGGCGCCTATGTTGTCAGTTGGTGTGCTTTAAACTTTTAACTGAAGCACACCAAATAACAACATAGGAGCCTGCCAGGCGACTGAGCATACCCGAAGCGGAGCGACGGAGTCGCGTGAGCGGGACAGAGGACCCAAAAAGCGAGTTAAAATCCTTGAACCCGCGAAGCAACATAAGCGCCTGCCTGGAACTGACCATAGCCTGAGTGGAGCAAATGAGTATTATTCAAAAAATATTAAAAATTCGCGCGGTTTTAGGTGAGAAAAAATTACACAAAACTTAAGGTGAAATATATTCTCGCCCTCGGTAGGAATCAATTCCACTTTGAAAAGTGGGGCAGATTCCCAATAAAAGTGAAATAAATTCATGTGTGGAGCAGATTCCCGTGGAATAATTTCCCTGCACCAACAAATACATATCCAACTTCAAGCTACGTTTAAGTCGTTCGCTACAAGAGCAAAGTTGTGCAATCCAGTCGTGCCCATTTGTTTTATGCAAATGCTGATAAAGAGTATATTTCATATAAAAATTTTCAAAAAATTTTTTTTTTTACTTTTTTAAACAAGCTTTCTTTTTAGATAATTCGATTTCTAAAAACGTTTTAACGAAATTTGTTTAAATTTGCGTATGAATTTTTTTTTCTATAAAATGTTTTCAAAATTTCATATAGGTACACAAAATAAATGTATTTAAAAACCGCTACAAAGATTTATATTTTTTTTTTTAATAAATTTACATTAGTTCAAGAAATTAATTTTATATCCTTTTTATTCACTTCCAATCATCATTATTCATTCCAAATTTGTCAATAAAGCATGTTTTATCATGATTTAAGAAAAATGAATTTCATGTTTTAGAACAATTTCTTAAAAATCCATGTTTTAAGATAATACTTTTACAAGTATTTTTGTATTAAATTTTAAAATTTTAAATTTTGATTTTAGTTTGTTCTTCATAACATTATTGAACTACTAACATGCATCGTTAATACGTCAAAGTCTAGGTACCTATATTTTAGCTGGGTCCATTTTATTTTTTTTATAAATTTCTTTATATTGAAGGTCTTAGAAGACTTTCAGCATTAGTTTGAGGTAAAAACAAAAAAAAAGTATACCAGTTTATTACCCACAAAAACTCCTTAAAGGTCAACTAGTTTCAGTACCCAGAGCCTTAGATTTTTCTAAATTTTTAAAGTTTTTTTTTAAGTCAAATATCCTATAGATGACTTTCTAGTTAACACCTAATTACAATTTCCTATAGATGACCAATTTCTGAAACTAGATCTTTTTGGCCAATTACTAACCTTATTATATGGTTTTCCTCTTTTTGCGACTATCCCATGTATGACGTGCTATAGGATTCCGGAGCCAGGTAATGTTTTATCTGGCCTAATTCACAATTTAAAAAAAATCTTTCCTACTTTCCTGTGTTGAAAACTAGCTTTATAAAATTAAAAATTAAAATGATATTTGTTTTATTATAATTATGTTTATTAAAAAATCAAAATGAAATAAATTGAAACATATGCAAAATAGCCGTAGCCCGTAGGGTAATGGTTAGTGCGTTCGACTGTCATGCTGGTGGTCTGGGATCGCTTCCCAGCCTCGTCCACCTAAAAACTAAAAAAAAATGTTTTTTTTTTTCAGGGCTACTGGCTCTTGCGAGGAATTGACAAATCCTCCAAGAGTATCACTTGTCAGGAATAAGTGCTTCTCGTCAAGCCGTTCGGATTCGGTAGGTTCCTTCCATTCCTGTCGAAAGGCACACACAGGAATGGTTGCGAGTTGTTAGTCACTAGGCCCTCGTTCTTCATGAGCCGTTGTGCCACCCGATTTATTTATTTATGCAAATTCAAATGGTAAACCCACAAAACAACTAAAGCTCCATCAAATAAAGCATCTTAAGTATTAGGCAGCAAAAAGCGAGATTTTTGAAAACTTCCTCCAATAGATGGCGCAGTTTTTTTTTTTTTTTTTGAAAGGATATAAGAGTATTCGAAGGCAGTTTCGTCTATAAATAATTTCAAAGCAATGGGTAAAAAACTTTCGGAGATTTATGATATTACTAACCAATACATTATAAAAAATCTCTGTAAAGCATAATTTATATGAAAAATCCTGGCATTCTTTTTTTAGTATGAAAACTTATTTTGTTGCACAGCAGTGTGCTTCCATTTATAGTGGTGACTGAATCGGGAGAGCGAAATAAATCGGTAATACCTATTTTTGCCATTGCTACTGACAAAACAGAATACTTTTTTGATTGTAATCATTGCCTAATGGCCATCGGCCAATATGCCAAGCCCATATACCTATTTTCAACCGTTAATCGTGCAATGTTATGTGATTTGCGCTCGATTTAACTCTTGGCAAATTTTCAAAATAATAATTATCTCGCGCCTCGGCTAATTTGATTGCAAAAACAAGGTCGTCATTGTGAAAGTATATGTGGACAGATCTAAATTTTGAAAGGACGATATGTTACCAAAAAGCATTTGCTTGGCTCCGACACAGACAATGAAACTACACCACCTCCAGCGGCTGCACCTCTCTTTTACATTACTCAATGAAATTACCGTAGGGGCCTGTGTTTGAGGTTGGCTTTCCGTTCCAGGACATTTTATAGGGATCGCGAATTGTTTCAATTACTCATATGGCATGAAGCAGAATTGTAAATTTTGCCTTCGCTCAACTCAAACTGCACGGAACAACAAATTTATATTAATTTGCCGCCCTCCCCGGTGCTGGTACTGGGGCCAGAGTGTAATGTTTGGCCTGCCGAAGCATGGAAATGTGTCGATGGTAATTATTATCGGTTTGTTGGCGGACGGAAATCATTGTTCCTATTATATTTTACCGTTTACCTACCACTCACTGGTTTCGCATTTCATGTATCCGCATAGGAAAGTTTTCTTTCATTGCTAGATTTCGATGTAAATATAACATTGTGTGCGCTTATCGTGATATGGCGCAGAATTACATAAGGGAAATGAGTAAAAATAACAACATGCACAACGTGTACATTCGCATCAAGTGATTACTATATTAGAACGGTTACTACAACTACAATCATTTAAAAGTGGATGTTATGTGAACGTGTGTGAATTAGATGTTGAATTTTAAAACTAATTAATATTTTCCCAAACGAGAAATTCCAAAAGCTATTAATTCAATCAAATTTGATTTTAGATGTTTCGTATGATGGTTAACGAAAAATTCATTCGTGCATTATGCAGAATAAAAAAGTTTTAAATAATCCACATTTCATTCTCGTGTGGGGTAATTGAATTGCATGAATTATAACAAATTAAGTGACTATCGAAAAAAATAGGATTCTCGCCATCAGAGTTGAAAGAGTATATCGATGTTATTACAATTATTTCTCTTTTAAAACCAAACTTTATTTATGTAATGTGCACAACACTCATTTACAAATTAAAATTTGTTGTCTTAAAATTTGCAACGATTAATTTATTATTATTTTGTGCTAAGAGAATTAAATAACATTAACCACACGCTAGTTAATTTTGATTCAAATTAAATCAAATTAAAATTCATGAAGTAGAAGTTTAAAAGTGTTCAAAATCTTAAAAAATACGTTTCTGTGAAATATAAGCTCTATTAAAAAAAAAACAAAAATCACCCTAATTTATCCATGTATTTCTGAGAAAGAAACAAAAATCACTCAAATTTATCCATGTATTTCTGAGAGAATGGACACACTGGTGAACATAAAATATTTTTGTTAGGCATAACTTGAAAACTAAGATGAACTTGAGAATTAAACTTAAAAGACTTTTTAAGTTGGAAATTATATTTTCTATGAAAACTGATAATTTAAAGAAAGCTAAAAAAAAACCCAGCTCCTAACCTTTTAGTACCTCATATATGGGATATTCGCAAAAAAAGTATGACATCTAAAAGGTCAATAAGTGGTCAAAAACGGTCAACTAGTTTCAGAAATTGGTCAGCCATAGAAAACTTTTAATCAAGGGTTACATTTTTTCAAGGTCACCAACTACTTTTGGCACCTCATTTATGAGATATTCGCAAAACAATTATACCGTTCGAAAGACCACCGGCTCGTGATAAAAGGTCAGTTAGTTTCAGTAATTGGCCAGCCATAGGTTTTTTTTAATGAATTTTTAAAGTTTGGTTCAAGTTCACAGTATGACTTTTACCACCTCATTTATAGAATTTATAAAAAATTGGTATGCCATCGAAAAGGTCAGTAATTGGTCGAAAAAGGTCAGATAGTTTCAGTAATTGGTCAGCCATAGATTTTTTTTTTAATAATTTTTAAAAAAAAAATTCAAGGTCAAAACTATTTTTAGCACCTCATTTATGGGATACTCGAAAAAAATATACACCATCTGAAAGGTTACCGAGACCTCATAAAAGGTCAACTCATTTCAGTAATTGGTCAGCCATAGTTTTTTTTAATTGAATTTTTTTTAATGAAGACTCTTATACTGTAACCTTGAAACAATCTTTAATAATTCATTAAAAAAAACCTATGGCTGACCAATTTCTGAAACATGTTGACCTTTTATGAGGATTTAATAACATTTCATATGGTATCTTTTTTTTTGGAAAATTCGGTAAATGAGGTGCTAAAAGTCTTATACGGCCTTGAAAAACAAAAAATTTCAAAAAATCATATAAAATAACCTATGGCTGACCAATTACTGAAACTACCTGACGTTTTATCACGAGCCGGTGGCCTTTCGAACAGTATACTTGTTTTGCGAATATCCCATAAATGAGGTGCCAAAAATAGTTGGTGACCTTGACAAAAATGTAACCCTTGATTAAAAGTTTTCTATGGCTGACCAATTTCTTAAACTAGTTGACCTTTCTTGACCACTTACTGACCTTTTAGATGGCATACTTTTTTTTGCGAATATCCCATATATGAGGTGCTAAAGGTTAAGAGCCAAAAAACCCACCTTAGAAAATCGGCAAATCATTTACTTTTTAACTAAACTACTCTTAATTTTTAACTTGAGATATAGTAGGTACTATGGGACAAGTTTTGGATTCGAAATAAAAATGAAACTTAAGATAATAATTTTCTCCAACATTACGATAATAGAGAACGCGAAAAAGTTGGTCCCGCAATTCTTTCTGTACGTCTGTTTATACTCTGTACCTCAACCTGCAGCCTAAATCACTGAAGCGATTATCTTCAAACTTTGGACTCAAGGCTCAAAATATAACGGTACCTGCCATACAACTATAATGAAAAATGTAATTTACCTCAAAAACGACTCTTACGATTTAGCATACAAAATTAGGAATTACTATTCAGAGTGTGGTCAAAATGCTCATAAGAAAAATTTAACAATAATGGTTATTGACGATGTCGTAGAACCGATTTTTGGGTTTTCAAACATCTGGTTAATGGCTACACTGATTTCAACCAAAATTTCTATACAAGAATTTCTTTACAATTTTAACAATATTACATAATTGGCTATTGAACAGACCTTTAAGAAATGAACAATTGCGTTCATGGGTTTTTATTATTGAATATGTTAGTGTGGAACTAAAGCTTACTTGAAACACAAAATTCGCTCAAATTCATCCATGCGTTTCTGAGTCACACTGGTCATTTTTCAATATTGTCGGCATAATTGGAAAACTGAGCTGAATTTGTGAATTAAGCTTTTGAAATTTTTTGTAGGAAATAAGATTTTCTATCAAAATTGGTGGTTTAAAAAATTTTATAAAAAAATTTAAGCAGGCCAATTTGTCAAAAACTGACCTAAAAACAATCGAAAAATCACTGATTTTAATTTTTTTTACCAAATTGTTCATAACTTTTTTTGGAGCAAAGGTTTGCGCGAGATATATCAAAATGAAACAAAGAAGATGCTCAAGCCTTTAATATGACACATCAACATTTTTTTTGGATACAAATTGGCGAAAATATATCCTTTTCAAAATAACATTTTTTTATATTTTTTGTAAAAAAAACTTTACTTATCCCGATGAGATTTGAACATGCGAAGTTCCGGTTGCTAGCACAGTACGCTTCTACTAGGCCAACTCCCAATAGGAAATTTGGATGTTGAAAACTAACTATATACATTTATTTAACATTTTAAATAAGATATACTAGATTAAATTATGAAATAGTGAGGATATCATATTATCATTATCTTTAATCAGAAAAATAACTATAGAAAATTCTTAAAACTTCAATTAGTTTTTGTTTGTGTCTTAACCTCGAACTAAGGTGAATCCACCTTAGGTCATTATAAGGAAAAGGTAAATAACATATAATAACCTAGGTAAAATTCGCTTAGGCCTTGGTATACATATACATTTAAGGCGTCAGCATTTCCCTATTACATGGTTAAATGACCATAAACCTAAGGCAATTCAGTTTTTTAAACGTATTTATGCCATTTTGCGTTACCTAGGATGCACTTAAATTGCCTTAGTGCTGGGGAGGGTTATGCTTGTCTAATAACTTCCATACAAAAAATGTTACCTTAGTTTTTTGAGTCAAATTAGTATATTTTACGTTAAAAATGACGTACATAAATTGCTTTAGTTCCGGGCAGATTTATGCTTGGAAAATAACTTCCATACAAAATATTTAACCTAAGGCGTTTAAGGCAGTTTAACACATATTTTATTTTTTCTCTGAGTGTAGAGCTTTCCTTTCAGCTTAGGGGGCATTTTCCTATCACAGAGGATGGCATAGTATTTCCGCCACTTCATCCAGCTACGCTTACGCTATGTTTGATGTCGTCATCACAAGGTTCTTCGCTATTGATCATTGATCCAAGATACTTAAACTTTTCGCACTTGGGAAGCACTGTTCCTTTCAAATAGATGTCCGGAATAGGTCTGTGTGGATCAGAAAATAGACAGCATAGGTATTCGGTCTTTTTCGCGATAATGCGGTATCCATTTCCCTCCAGAACATCCACCCATACATCAAGTGCTCGTTGCAAGGACACAGGATCTTCACTTATGATGGCTGCATCGTCAGCAAAGAATATCTACTCTTCATACCTACTTTGTTTTAAGCCCTAGCTATTTTAAATGGATTGGTTTATTTATTGCAGGCCCAATTTTTCAATAGTCAGTTGAATTGTTACACGTGCCGCCACCAACATAATTTAAATAATGATTAAATATTGACATGACATAAAACAAATGCCAACCACCTCGATTCGTTGCCCTGTGTTTTAAATTACACTTTTTTTTGCGGAACGATTCTAGGAATTCTTTTTTTTTTAAATTGAAAACTAATTGTGAATGATTCCAATAAATAGTTTCTTGTAATCGTGAGAATTTATTATTTTATTATTGCAATAATTTATTTCTGAATGTATGCAAAGTCAAGTTGAAAAACGAACATTTGATTTTTTTTTTATTTTACGGCTTTGCGGAAAAATAACTTCAAACCTCATATAGTACTTATTTTTCAAATAAAATAATCATTTTTTCCTGTTGCTATAGTTAGTGTTTTATTCACTTGTTGTTTAACTACGATTATTGAAAAATCGGCTCAAATTAACAAAATTATTCCTATATGTTGGTTTCTGGTTGCCTTACAAGTTATCAATCTAAGGCTTAAACTCATGAGTCCACCATATTCACCATGGTTCACGGTTCAAGTATGTGATAATAGCCAACTTTATGCTTAAACCCTGAATATACACCTAATTTAATCCGTCAAAATGGGTGACTTTAAATCAGAAATCGAAGCTGAACCTTGTTTGTGCAGCTAGCCCTTTTTTCAGTATCATAAACTAATATGTACGTTTTCAGCCTGGTAAATATTTGCTGAGATTTTATTTTTTTTCCAAAAAGCTTACACATGTAGGAAATTCTTAGTTTTATTTCTTGTGAAAACGAGGCACGATACAATGGATATTATAATGGGATATACGTACTTTTTTATTTTAATGAAATTTAAAATTTTTTTTTACATTTTGTATGTAAATTGAAATAAAATTCAAATAACTCCGAAATCTCTCAGCTGGATTATCAATATTTACATATATTTACATTGGTAAATATATGTATTTATTTTTCATTTAAAATAATAAATAATAATTGAAAAGTCTTTTATTTTATTTTAGTCTGTCAGCATACGCATGGTATTTTGGTTCGGTACTAAACATTTTTAGTAAGTAACTAAAATTTTTTTTTAATTTTATATAATTTTGTAAGGAGGACATTATAATAAGAGGGATGTTAGGGGACGTATTATGTTAATTGATACCATTAAAATATTTTTTTTTTTTAATTTTTCACTGCAATGCAAAATTGAAAAACTCAAAAGTTCTAAAAGAACATTGACTTGTTCTTGATTTCTATGAAAAAGTATATTTTTATAAGAGGAGAATGGGCATTTTTGGGTGTGAGCGGCCACGAATGAAATTAGTGTCAAATGAAAGGTCTACTACAAGAGAGTAATTTTCTATATAGACGTTTCGTTGCAGTGCATTTAGGAAAGCAGATATAAAGACATTTGCAAATGCACTTTTTAAATGCATTTTTGGGGCAGTTGCCGTTTTCAAAAACTATCTGATGTGTTATCCTTATTTCAAAATGCCTATAGTGACACAATACGTACCAGGTCAAGATAGCCCGCGGTTATATTATCAAGCCCCTTATACGAGTTCAGAAGACAACCGTATAAGATGACCTATTTAAAAAGAGGATACCAACCGATACTTTTAGTCCAATCATTAATAAAACCGGCGGCGGTGATTGGACAAGCTTATTCAGGCTGTTTTGGTGAGAAAATGCACTTTTTCTATTGCATTTTGGTCGAAAGATACCTAGTTCACTAAGGATTTCAAAGAATTTAGTATCAAATGATATAGCTAAGATTTGACTCTTTATACGAATGCAAGGCTCAAACATGCTTTTATCTAAATGGTTCTCAATGGCTCCGCAAAGTTCCGCAAGACTATTTGAATGCAGCTTTAAGTCACATACTTTAGAAGTACAGGGCTTGTATAATATCGAAGTGTACCGAGAACTGCAAGTAAGAGGTCTTACGCAATATATCGAAGAGCAAGACATTTGGTTGTTGCGTTCCGAATGCAGTCTTAACATGTTAAGGTCTTGTTTCTAGGATTTATTATTCGTACATTGTGGTATTGGCTGTCAAAGGAATGGGAGAGAAGCTATCGCACATTATCATATTACTGTTCCTGTCTGAGTGGAAGGTGCACAGTCGGATGCTGTGCACATATAATGTGCGTAGTTTGGTATTTAGGCTGGGCAAGAAACCAAACCGATGATATTCAATTACCAGCAGCGGAATTAAGTGCGATTATACAGCATGAGTAGACACTATACTTAAAAAAACATGTTTTTAATATAAATTATTATACAATATATGCTAAGTGCACTAATATTTAATGATGTATGTGCATTTTAAATAATAAATATCTTTGAGACTGATGTATAAAATTGTTATATCACTTTCCTTTTCTATTTGTCCATTCACACAAGCCAAAGTAATAACTAAAACTCTGTTAAAGTGTTAAACACATAAATGCATTTTATCCTAGTTTGAAGTACACCACAACGAAAAAACTTCTACACTGTCCTTGTAGGACCAAACCACAAACCGTTCTTGGCCGCAAATTTGTATGGAAAGTGGGTGCACTTTCCATACAAATTTGCCCATTCTCCTTTGATGATGTTATTTGTTTTTTATTTTAAGAAATTTCTTTATGCAAAATTCAAACAAAATTGACCAAGCTAGCTTTTTCTCTGGGATGCGGTTATAACGTCGCAAATATCTATCTTAAATGCAAATCTATGACATGACAAGAACCAAATTTAATCAAAATCGTAAGGACTGTTTTAATGGTTTTTGCCGCAAAATACAATATTTCGAATTTTTTCGGTAAATTAAATAAAGTTAATTAAACGTAACAGTTTCATTGGAAAATTGTGTCCGAGGGTTCTATAGATGAGTAAATAACTAATTAACTGAACCCAAAGCTCAAACAAGGTGCTTTTCTTATCCTTTTATGTAATTGCCTGAAATTGAGGTAGACAATGCATAATTAAATTTTTTTTCTAAGGTTGGCATTAACATACATTTCAAACAGTTAAAATTCCTATTGGTTAAAATACCTTAACGTGCTGCAACTACAAATCATTTCGAGTCAATCAATCAAACAACAAAAAACAATCACATTGGCCCATTAAACCTAAAGTGTCGAAATAAGAAGTCAATTCGTGGAATAATATAACAAATTCTACCTTTCTGTGGACAAAAAAAAAAAACAACGTGTAGAATTGTTTCATAAAATCTTAAGACAAATAAGGTATTTTATCCTACTCACTCTTTTTGAAGGGTTGCACGAGCGTGACGAAAACATCCTTCATCTACTAACCAGAAAATCAAACAAACAACACACTCCTTCAACACCAACAACAAAAATAAAATCTGGAGTTTTCATTATTCATCCTGGAGGTAATTGTAAATCTTTGATTGATTATTGCTTTAGTCTCTTCTATATACAATTCCAAAGCTGACTACGACTACGACTCCCATATGTGACTGCCCCACACGTATCAGAAAGCACATTAATCAAATACTCCTTTTTTGCGTCATTCACCACTGTGGCATTGTGAAACGTTCATTGGAGCCCACGCCCAACCATCAAACGAAAAAAAATCATTTTATTTTTATTCTCAGGGTCGGACAAAAAAAAATAACAAACACTTTGTATGTTACTCCCTTGAGGCTTGTTATCCCTTTTTTGATTTCTGTTTGAGTTTCCTGCTTTCCGAAAAAGGTAAACCTCACATTTGGGCTACTATACCTTACCTATACCAAACTACCAGGGCAGGGGGGTAACAAAGTGCCAGGTATGAACATCAGTTCTAGTCAGCCATATCTCTTATACAGAAGAAAGGACTATTAAACTCGTATGTCTTCGTCAGGTTTAGATTTACGAATCTCTTTGATTGCTAACGGTTGTCGTACAGGTACAGCAAACGTTGATGGGCTTTGCTGTAGCTAGGTATATAGAAATAAAGTGCACTTCCATGGGGGCTTTAGTTTCCGTTGCCTAGACAATATGTGCTATTTGTTTTGCAAATCTGGTGACCATTTTTCTTGACAATCAGTTACAGAAAATGTTTTAAAATTAAATCTTACCTTTATTACATGTTTATTTGTATATCTACCTGTATATTTTGTTGTATTCTATTTGACTCAAAGTTTTGTTAAATATAATCCATTAAGATATACAAATAATGAATGTTCCTTAATGGTGTTCTAGAAAAAGGATTTTAAAACATCAAAGTTTCTTGAACCAACAAAAATTGTACAGTATTATAAAATTTTGATTTTGTTTGTCAAACAAGAACGCATAAAACTTTGAAAAATAGTATGTTGTATCAAAATAAGGCACATTTTGTTCAATTGAATGAATGATAGGCAAGGATAAGTTAATAAAGAAAAGGTTACAACATCAACAGTTTTAAAGTAGTTTTTTGGTATCTGACGAGTTTCCTAAACACAAGTTTTGTGTGTATATTAGAGTAGTCCTTTTAATACGATGTACCCATTACATAAAACCACATTGAAATATCCCATTGAGATAAGAACAGTCTCTTTGTACTGACTATAAACATAATACATGATTACATAAATTATTTATGGAATGAGTACATGCAATTTATTTTATGTATACGTTGTATTTACATATGATTGTAATGAGTACATTATATAAATGTAGAGTGAATACAATACTGATAAGATAATTTATTCACTACATAATCCTGTAGTAAACCCACAGATTTAGATATGTGATTAGTCCACGCAATATTTATATTTATGTAATGAGTACAGATTTGACGGTTAAATTAAAACAAAACAGGCTGGGTGTGACCAACAGTAGTAACTTCCCATTGGTGCCATTGAAAACCATATAAATATTTGCTTTAAAAAATCACTAATTTGAAGCAAAACTTTTGAAATGAAAGCGTATCAGTAGCATGACTTACTAAAATATGATTTTCGTTAAAATTCTTATAAGCTTTATATATAAAGTCGTTTTTGGCAACAGTTTGATTTTAATCTTTTGAGTTGAAAAACATTTTTTTAATTTTTTTTTGCTGTTTTTTTTTAGGATACAAAAATTAATAAAGTTAGGTAAATGAGGTTGAGTGAAAATATTCGAGGGGTATAATTTTAAAACCCTTAAGGCCCTACCAATAATCAAATTAAGTAACGACTAAAATATTTAAGTAAAGTGGACCAACCATGTTATGACTTAAATATTTAGGTGGACCCTAAATAATAAATATTACATGGTATGGGCTCTAAAATATGAAACATAACATGTATGGTTAATTTTTTAAAGTACATAGTGTTAAGGTCCATTTTTCTTAAATATTTAAGTCGTTACATAATTTCATTATTAGTACTACTTTTGAGAATTTTGAGTTAATCGAAAGAAACTATTAAAAGCTGTTAAAATCAGTTTGAATGCTAAAATATAAATTTGGAATTATGTCCATTTGTATCCATTTTGTATGGTTTTGAGCCTATGAGATGAGCCTAAAAATTAAAAAAAAAATCTATTTTATTTTGAAAAGAAGAGATTAAAAATTTCGGTTGGAACTGTTTTGGAATAGAGCAGTTTTATAAATGAAGAACACTTTTTCCTTAATTAAAAATAAAATAACGTCACAGAAATTAATTTAACATATTTAATCAATCAAATAAAAGAGAGGCTGGGTGCGACTTACATTAGTTCCCATAGGTGCCCTCGATCGCCATGTCAGCTATTTATAATAGTACAGTTTTGATTTTGTGAATAGATTATAAAATTCTAAAAATCTTATCTTATAGCTATAACTTTTTTTCCTAACTCCCCTCGGTATGGAGGTATTAAGGTGCCGTGACATTTAGACATATGCCATATGACCATATTTTGAAATATGGCCATGTGATACACCGTGAAAGTGTCAAATATTCCAATATTTGGCCATTTGTGGCTTTTGCAAAGTCTCATATGGCTATTATGGCCACATGTCACTTTTAAATTATTCTTTTGCCAGAAGTACGCGCAAATTTAAACCAAAAACTTGTGTTTTTAAAAAGTTATTTTGAAAAAAATTTAATTTTGTTTTTGAAAGTTGATGTAAAAGTAAAAGTTTATGCAAAGTAATTTTTAAAATGCTCTGGGAAATATATTTAAAAGCAAAATTTAAATTTTTCAAAACAACTTTTTGCAAACGCTTACAAGTATTTTGTTTGAATTGAAAAAAAAAACCAAGTATAAAGAGTTGTTTTGAAAAAAAAATTATTTTGTTTTTAAAGATTAATGTCAACAGTTTATTTATTGAGTTTTGACCACATAAGTGGTATTTGAGCATTAAACCATGTGCCCAAAAGTAACAAAAAATATGGCCATATGACACTTTGAAAAAGCGTCAAATGGCCATGTTTTCGAATATGGCCATTTGACACTTGCACATTATGTCATTATGGCCATATTTTGAAATATGCCCATATGACGCATAGCCAATAAATGTCACGGCACCGTAATTAATTATTAAAGCCAATTATTTCAAAACAGACTATTGACAAAAAAAATACCTACCAAAAATCAGGGGAGTATACTTTAAAAAAAATTTCAGGGTTGCAAGGAATAGAGAAATTATAAGCGTCACATGCCAAATTTTGATTTTGAAACGATTTTAAGTGTAAGCATTTTTCGAATTAATACATTTTTTGAATTGGGATTATTCGTATGAAAACACACTCGCAGTTAGGCTGCATAGCTTTCGCTCCGTTATTATATTTAATTATGAATGTTTGAATTCTCAACAACCACTTGAATGGACTACCACCATTGTATATGGCTGGAATTATTGCAATTTAATGGCTGATATAACAAACATCAGATTCCTTTAGTGGTACTAAGTCTTTATGTTCAATTTTAATTTATAAATTATTATGCCGTCAACTACAACTTCAATACATTTTTGAAACGTAATGTTTGGCAAAATTTTGATTTTAATCTTTTGAAAGGGATTTAAAAATTACACAACAAATAGATGGTATATTTTTGGTACAAATTTGAAGCCAAAATCATTGTTTGTTCTCAAGATTTTGAATTTGAAAAACATTTCTTAAGAGTTTTAAATAGTTTTTTTTTTTAGTTTTTTTGCTCTAAGAAGTCTATTTTTTTTTTTTTAAAGATTACCAGTTATTGACTTCGTCGTTATAAGTAGAACAAAAATGGACTGGGTTCAGAATCAATATTTGTTATTGAAATATTTGAGACGAAAGTTATTTTTCAACAGTTTTTCTTAGTTTGCAGAAAAAGTGTTTGTTCAATTATTTATTTAATTTTTAGCAAATGTTTATTATTTAAAGCATAAAATTAGTCTGAAGTCGATATCTTTTTCCGTTCTCGCAATATTCGAATATCATTTCAAAGATCCTTTTTAAGTTGCTTTAATACAAAAACGGTTAATTGAATTTCTCAGAAAACCTTTTCAGCACGTTATGGCAATATTTTCTGTAAAAAAAATACATCCCATGTCGATATCTATATGCGTTTTCAAGGTATGGTGGACGAAAAAAGTCCCCGCAAAGTAAGTACAATATACACACATACAGGCATCTTGCTAAGAATGACGGATTGTGATTCTAGAGATCTCAAAACATGAAGAAATGTCAACATTTTAAATTCGACAAATCGCACCAATTACAATAACTTCCAATGGGAAGTTAATAAATTTTAAAAGTAATAAGTAGATTAATAAAACATATATTAAAAGAAAACACTTGTTTTTTCCACAAATTTAATTTTATTTATTTATTTTTGCTATAGCTAGGCCAACGCGTTTCGTCTTCATAAGGACATCATTAGGGCACTCTGATGATGTCTTCATGAAGACGAAACGCATTGGCCTATAGCAAAAATAAATAATTAAAATAAAATTTGTGGAAAAAACAAGTGCTTTCTTTTAATATATGTTTTATTAATCTAAATTAGACAATATGTTGACTAAAATAAATTTCCAACAAGTGCTTAACCCTCGATCTATCGAGTATAATAACTGTTTTTTTTAATTAATACAAACAATATGGCACTCTAATTTCAAATGATATATTTACTATTGATTATTAATTAGTCATTAATTTATTCCAGACAAAAAAAAAATGTGTAATTCAAAAAAAAAAATGATTCACTTAAACCAAAATGGTAATTATTATTATTTGTTCTCTTAATCAATAGGCAGCGGCAAAATTGGTTTCGTCATTATCGTTTTGTAATTCAATTATCTTAGAATATCTGTTTGTCGCGTATAGATATTGGTATTGGAAATACACATAGGTAGGTGAGGTGTACCTTATTGCAATGCAAATTCAATGCAAATTAATTGACAAGCAATGTTCATTCCGATGTGCTTCGTTTGCTCCTTTAAATCATGAATCTTAATTAGGAACACACCTTGACTTAAATTGGGGAGACAAGATACACTATCCTCAGTGAAATAGGGTTTCGAATGTAAAATAATTCTCGTTGGTTGCTACAGGTTAAAGTGTTTTTCAATTAAAAGTATTACAATAATTAGGTGTGTAATTAGGTTTCTATCGCTATAAAATTTGCTGTCACAACAGTTCGTGCAGATCAGTCTGTCTCCCTGTCCTTGCACATACAGCCTTAAATAAATAAAGACTATTCTAAAATTAGAAAAAAAAAGCAATCGTTTTATGGAACGAAAAACATATAGGACGGCTGAATCATTTATATCTGAAAAAGGGCTATTAGAAAAGCTTATTTCGGGACGCCCGCCATCGCCATCCCCCTGGGAAAATCCCCCATTTTGGAAAACACGAATTGATATACTTCTCCGAAACTTTCGGCTTGAAGTGAAAGGTTGTTATCATCAAATTTGTTGGAAATAAAATTATCTTTTATTTGTCAACAAAACTTTTTTCAGTACAACAGACAGACAAAATTTTTGAAGTTATGTCGTTTTATTTTTTTCTACTTTTTTTGCTTTTTCACATTTTTCTCATTTCGTAAGAAACTTACGTAAATTGTTCTCATAATACAAATTGTAGACCATAAAGTTTAATAAATTTTCATATATTTTTGAAAACGATGCGCTATCCCAGTCCAAAGTTAGAGCTCTTGGACAATTATTAGCTGCTAAATCAATTAAGGCGATAGAGTACAATAAAGATAGACTTTTTCGTGGAGTGAAATATTGGTAAGCTGATTTCTTTATAAATGAAAGAGGGGTATTAGAAAAGCTTTTGCCCGGATATTCGGTACGCCATGACCATGGAGAAATCCACAATTTTGGAAAATGCGTATGCACCTATATCTCCGGAAGTATTAATATTAGAGGAAACACTGTTACGCGACGCACAGTGGTCCATTTGTTGAATTCTGGGGACAAAAATCTTTTCCCACGCCGATTCTTGACGGAAATTAATGAAATTTGGTACACTTAATGATTTGGGGACGCAGAATTCAGTGGTACTACCTATATTTTCTTACTCGAAATAGGGGCTTCACAATTTAGACCAGAACATGGTTCGAAATGTAAAATTTCTAAAGAAAGCCTTTTCAAAGCCAGAAGTATCTTATGAAATTTATGTTTAAAATGTATTAGGATATGTGCCCGAATGTCTACTAAAATATAAAAATGGTTCCAATACAGATATGTATCAAATTTTTAGAATTTAAATTTATTAGAATTGATTTGTTTGATATTGCTTTATTTTTGTTTAGTGTAAAATAATAGCTGTACAAAAATTGTTATTTTTTGTATTGCATCATTTAAATCTGATGTAGAATTAAGAACTCTGATAGTTTACAGTTGTAGAATAATCTTCAAATAACCGTTATTTATAAAATAGTTGAAAAGGTTATAAGCAGGTATCTATAACGGCTATTTGACGATTATTGTAAAAATGTAAACTATTAAAATTCATAGTTTGATATCAGATTCAAAAGCTGTAATAAAATAAAAATAACAATTTTTGTACAGATTTTATTGTACACTTTTTCGAACTTTTCAGAAGAAGGAAAACTTGACTGAAAATTGGGTTTATCACCTTTAAACCAAGAGAATTGTCAAATTTGTATGAGGTTCCATCAAATGTGGTAAAAAAAAAGTTTCCATAAAAAAAATTAAGAAAATATCACTCAAAACAATTTTAATCCCCAGTGAAATTCGGTACATATCTATGTTTGAACCATTTTTATATTTTAGTTAAAATTTAGGCAAATATCTTAAGACATTTCAAACATAAATTTCATAAAATTCCTATCTTTGAAAAGGCTTTCTTTGGAGCTTTAACATTTCGAACCATGTTCTGGCCTAAATTGTGAAGCTCCTATTTCGAGTACCAAGAAATAGGCAGTACCACTGAATTCTGCGTTCCCAAATCATTAAATGTACCAAATTTCATTAATTTCCATCAAGAATGTGCGTGGAAAAGATTTTTGTCCACAGAATTTAATGAACGGACCACTGTGCGACGGTTGTAGACAATTTAACCATCTTTCGTTTATACATACATTTTTTTTGTCGGTGCTGGCAATGTTTTCAAGGTTATGCTGTTTTACTTTTAATTTATTTGCAATTACACATTTTTGACGTTCCCGAGTAAACTAACGTGAATTACTTTCCAAATTAGAATATTAGAACACTAAATTTCCGGCATTTTGTTATATTTTTGACGATGAGGCGATATCGCAGTAAAAAGTTACAGCCATTTTGGTATTTGTATTAATTTTAATAACAATTTATTATTTTTATTTACTTCGGGGTTTTCATTGTAGCGCAACAAAAATGGCTTAAACTTTTGATTGCGGTATCGCATCATATTCTAAAATATATAAAAATGTTGAAAATATAGTTTTCTAAAATTTTAGTTTGAAAAGTAATTCACGTTATTTTTCTGTGAACGAAAAAAATGAGTTGATGTAAAAAAAAAAACAAAAAAATAAATAACTTAACCTTGAAAAAATTGACCGCACCGAAAAAAATTTATATATGAATGAGAGATGGTTTAATTGCCTACAAGCTTGGCCTTACAATTTTTCATCTAAGATAAATAGTTTCGCGTCTTCCAAAATGGCGGATTTCTCCAGGGGGATGGTGATGGCGCGGCACGCGTGCCGAAAAACTGGACATGCTCTTCTAATTCAGCCGTCTTTTATTTCGTTCCACAAAAAAATCTATCTTTCCTGTTCTTTAATCTAAAAAAAAAAACTACAGCCTAAAGGGCTCAATGGTTTTTCTTCACACTTTGTACCTAGTGTTTTTTGAGTAACATGCCCACAAATTCTTTCATTTTTGTATGCCTGAAAATAATTGTGTACCTGCAATCCACATTTTCGTAGACAAAAAGGAATATTGATTTTTCTCAAAAAACGGCTAACGATTTAGTTTAAGTATGTGCTTCTTTTTGTTATTTTTTTTTTTAATTGTTTGTTCCCTACAATAACTTTGTTTGGTTTTTGATTTTGTCGAAAACTGTCCTGTTGATATTTTTACATTTTTTTATGGTGAAGCTTCTAAAAATGTTAAACATTATTCTGAGTTCAGAAAAGCAGAAATGCGGCATCACTGATGCAAAATACAATTGAAAAAATAAATTGGGTACCATTTATGTAAGTTTTTAGTAAAATTTGATGTCATTTGCGAGAGGAAACATTTATTCTAAAACAGTACAAATATTTTCTAACGGACATTATTTGCCTGCATAAATGGAAAGTATATTTTGCGAAAGCATTTTTAAGCCCGGCGTATATATTATGTTACTAACATTTTGACAATATTTTTTTATTTAAACAAAAATTTCAATAATTTTTTTTTTTTTGAAAACTTAATATTTTGATAACCAAGAACTACAACTTTGACCCTCCTTAGCTTCGTCTACTCTTCTTCAGTTTCTATTAAATTTGCTTGCATTTTCGGAATACTCCATAAGAATGAAGAACATTGTTTGCATTTTTGGGATAGGTAATCCATACAAATTAAGAAAAAAGTAATCAGCGTTTGAGGGTAGATCCTCTATAATACGAAGAAATAGGTACCACATAATCATAAAATTTAAGACCTGGGAATCAAAATACATTTCAGGTAATGGAATTGGACCTAAAATTTCATTTATAAAATGTCATGGTATAGATAGAGGTATAGGTTCATTCTTCTAATTAAAACAGGTCCTTGGGATGGAAGTTCTATAGGTCTAATAATAGTAATGGAAAAATCGATGAAAGCAACATATACGAGCACTTTCACAGTATAAATCCTTTTTCACCCCTGGAAGTTTAGTTTTACGTAACTATATATAGTCGCTGTGTGGAGATGGCAATTAAATTAACATAAGTCCCCATGAGAAAAGGACATATTAAACCAGCTTGTATATAGACGAGTATCTATATCTATACGGGTTAAGTGTATACATCTTCCTATAAAAAGGTCTTTGCTGAAGATTGACGCTCCCACATCATACGATGAACACAAGACCAAACCAGAAGACCAACGTGGCTGTCTTATCCATGAAATACATTTCCATTAGAGAGCAATCAATGTTGGTAAACCTATAACTTCAGGCGTATCATTGATATCTCATCTCACAGGTTGAGGTCCTTGTGTTTTGTATGGTGGAGCGTTGAAGCCTGTGTGTATGCAATGGTGCTGGTGGTGTGACGTATATATGTACACAGGTGCGCATGGAGGTGTTCCAAGGAAGCCACCTGAATTAATGTCGACATTATCATAGATTGAAAACCAAGTTTATTATAAATACGTACATATATATATACAATATACATAAATACTCGTATTTTATGTATAGCTGAGCTGCCAACGAAGTGCAGATGAATACCTATATAGATTGTGGGAGGCTTTCAAAAATTGCTACGATGCTTTGTCTTCATTTCTTTTAATCAAGGCTAATGACAACTCTGACGGATACAACCAACAATGATGTCAATGAGCTAAGGCTATAAAGCCTTACGATAATATTAGAAATTACAATGTTCTCATAATAATTATTGTGGAGCATTAAATTGTGATGGCAAGAGGATGTTCTAGAAATTTGATAATTAAGGCCCATTTGCTGATTCTCTTCATAAATCTGCATCAAAACTAAATTTAACATGTAGTTTTTATGTTCAACTTAATTAATACTTTGTTGCTAGAAAATATTTATGATCTACTTAGCTATAAGCATAAATCTTATGAGAGAAATCGCTGTCAAAACGTCAATTTTGTGTGAAAAGTCATATTTCTAGTATTTTGCTTTGCATTTGTTGGCCTTTTTTGGAAGTACGCGTTGCCAGTTTAACTAAATATTATTGATTTTAATTATGTTTGCTAATGGAGTCTCAAAGCTATTTTTCTACAAAAAGTGATACATATTGTGGAGTTTTGTTGATGTGAATCTGCTGCCAGAATAAAACAAAAATGTGTGTCATTTCCTTGACTATTGGTGAGCATATTTCTTATTGATTTTATTAAATATAAATATATATAGGTATCTACATATGTATATATTAATACACTTAGGAAAAACTAACGGTACACTTTTCTCTGTAACCACTGAACAAAACTAAATAAATTATGTACCACCCGAAAGCATTGTCCCACAGATGTGCGCAAACCAAAAATTATGTATGTACCCGTTAAGGCAGGTAATGGCCGCTTGCATTTTTTGATATAATTGATTTTTATCATTTTAGTGGACGGGCTTAGAAGTTTGAAATTGTAGGAGATGAAAAACATTAAGTTTAGATTTTTTGGTGGGAAATTATATATTTTTGCTCAAAAACAAATTTCATTAGAAAAACATTAATGTTGATTTATAGCAGACTAAGATTAAAAGTCAAAAAAAATAAAACAAAATTTTTTGTTTAATGAATTTTACAATGGACTATTGTAGACAAATTCCAGAAAGCGTGAAGGATCAAATCTAAACCAGGAGCCCAATTTCGAAAAAGTGATTTTTTCTGTTTTATTAAAAATCAATGAAGGTGAGATAAATTTTTTTAACAGATAATGCTTTAAAAAAAGGTTTTTTAAGATGCATTGTATGTATTTATCTACTTTAAATACATGCATACATTGTATGTAAATAGGTATATAAACAAAGGCCAGCAGGTTTATTTTGATACCCTTGGTAGGAGTGAGCGGTTGAAAATTGCGATTTTCCAAGTTTTCTGTCATGATTCTTGCACCTACATTATGTACATATGTGTACATAACCCCACCTCATAGGTACTCTTGTTTTGTATAGATATGCATCCAACCCAAAACTGTGCTCTTTATCAAGGCTCATTTGTTTTAAGTATATTTGTAGGTACATATTAGGGCCTGGTGTGATTAAATTTATTTGCCAGAAACCGATTGTGGGACCTAAAGTTTTGCTGATTATTTTCAAGGCATTTATAATTCTACAAGTACAAATGAGGTGGACGAAATTTATTTCAAATCACTTCCATCTTTTATTGAATGCTGAAATTTTAGAATTGACATTGATGATGTTTTCAAATTATTAATTGAACTTGATCCCATACGAAAAACCTGATATTTTAAAATTTGTTTCAGTTGTTTTGAAACACTGTGCTGATTCACTTTCTGTTCCGTTGACTTGTTCAGTCAGTCTTTATACACTGGCATTTTTCTTGATGAGTGGAAAACTTTGGTTATAACCCCTATTTTGAAATCTGGCAAAAAGGATATCATTTTAAACTATAGACCTATAGCAAAACTCTCCATTATTTTAAAACTGTTAGATTGCCCTGTTTAGGATATATTTATTAGCCTTATAAAGGGACACGTTAGTGATTCTCAACATGGTTTTTGGAAAGGTAGGTCTACAATTTCTAATTTGGTTGAGCTTACGAACTTTTCCATAAATTCCTTAGAGAAATATAAACAAGTTCATGTCATATATACTGATTTTACAAATGCTTTCAGCAGAGTAAATTTTAAAATTATTTTGATGAAGCTTCAGGCTTATGATGGAGTTCGTGGTCCCTTGCTGTGTTGCTTTAAATCATATCTCTATGGTCGCAAACAAATTGTTGTTGACATTTACTCTAAGGAAATACGAGTCACCTCAGGCGTTCCTGAAGGGACCCATCTGGGACCCTCTATCTTCCTTTTACATATGTAAATTATGTTCTTAATATCTTGAAATTTTGCCACTGTCTTATTTTTGCAGACGATCTTAAGTTTCTTGCGGTTATATCAAGTATTGGTGATCGTTTGCTCATGCAAAATGACCTGGACTTGTTCTCAAAGGGGTGTAAAGTAAATGACCTCCAACTCAATATTAAAAAATGCACTTTCATGTCTTACAACCGTTCTTTATTTAATATAATTCCATCTTATTTCTTTAACAATAATGCGCTTTGCATTGAGAACATTTTTTGGTATCACTAATACTTGTTATAATTATTCTTATCGCGGAATGGAGTCCTGTAGTAGCGGCTTGTCGCACTGTCAACGTTAAAATATACGAAAATAGTAAACAGCGCCACAATGAGAAGCTGTAGCTGCAGCGATCGCTGTCGCCAAAGTTGAATAATTTTCAACTTTCTGCTTTTAGTCGCGCTACTTTTTGACATATCTGTGGGTCTGTTCAAAACACTGTATGTTAACTAGACATTGGGTTCGTTCAGCACATTGAGTTATTTTTATTCTAAGTGTATTATGAACTGAAATTTGGAGAAAAATTGATTTCGATAAAATGATTGTAGAAAAAAAGCATTTGAAGTAAAGTCTAATTATTAATAATTTGAGTATGCTGTCACTGACCCCAAAATTGCACAACTTTGACAACTAAATTTTAAAATTGCGCAGTGTTTACGCTACAAGTGAGACCATTTTGTTTGAAAGCTCCAATGGGCTTGGATGAAAAAAAAAAAACGAAACAAATAAACAAATTCTTCACATTTATAAAACTTATAGAATTTTTTTAGATACTGTTGTCCTTTTCTCCTTCCAATTTTATATCTGTCAAGGGCAAGGTTTAACTACACAGACCTACTTTTTCCAAAAAGTGCCAAAGTGAGAAATAAACATGTATGCTAAAGACACCTGTTTGCAAAAAAACATGCGAAAATTGTTCTGACAGATAATTTTAGTCACCATACACGATTTTCAATTGTTTTTTGGCAAGCAAGTGTCTTTATTGTAGACATTTTTTTCCACGTTTGCACTTTTTGCAAAATGTAGGTCTATCCCAACTACCTGGGTGAACACAAAAGAGTGCCGTAACTGGAACTAAAGCCATAGCTGAAATAGATACCAAATAGTATCGTGCGTGCTATTTATTATGTTCCCACAATGCAGCTGCACAAAATATTATTTCTTTCAAAAGTTCAATAAAATATTCTGTGTTGTGATCTGCCATGTTGAATTTTGTTTGTTTGTTTTCTGTTGTGTCAAATACCGGCATACTTTGGCCAAATTCCTAAACGCAACATTTGCAAAGCAAAATACATGCAAAGCATATGTAAAAGGCTAGTTGAAAGGTTAAAAGCATATGTTTTCATAGCATGTATGTGACGTTTCGGAATGGACATTTGCGTTGTTTGTTGATTTTTGCAGGAATAAGTTATGGACCACCAAACAACAATTATTTTAATAAAGATTTGCTTTGTCCAATATCTACACTTCATGAAACAAACAAGTCAAGGCTTTTTGAGTCTACAGTTTTCATTTTTCCATACTTTTAAAATTAGTCATAAAATAGTTATTTTTTTGTCTTTTAGTAAATATACCTATAAATTACTTTTCTTCAAAAAACAAATAAATTAAGTGTAGCAAAATTACAGACCCAACTTACGCCAAACAACTTCAAATGCAAGTGCAGTAGGCAAGATATTTTTTACATTTGCTCAAATGCCTTTACATTTGCGCAAGTAAAAAAGTCGACTGCGTTTTGGGACAATCTGCTTTGCAGGGATTTTTATGTTTGCATTTAGGAACTATTTGCTTAGCATAATTTGCGCAAGTTTTGGGTTTAGGAATTTGCCCTTTGTGTTTTATATATTAAAAGAGAAAAATGATAGTCTCGCATTTTTAATAGAAATGAAAACAACATGCAACATATGGAACATGCCTTGTAAAAATTGGAATTCCAAAGATCTGAACGAACACAAACAGATCTAAATGTCAAAAAAAAACGTTGTTTCTGCGCCACACCATTGTGGACGACCTTTGCGACCTAGTGAGCGATTTTAATGACAGCTTGTGCTACAGCGATTTTTACCGCGACCAGCGACTTGCATTATGTTCAAGGGGTAAATGTCTTCTATTGGGAATACAATCTCTTTAATCTCGAAGGGAAATGTATAGCATAATGTTTGTTTGGGATGTTTTATGCGGTTTTATCGAGTGTTCAAACTTACTTTCTCTTATAAATATGCTCCGACAAGAGCTCTTAGACCAAGGCCTTTATTATTTGAAGTTCCACACCGAAATAATTATGGGTTACGTGAACCGTTAAGCCTATCATTGTTTAGATGTATGCTTTAAAAGAAATGTTTTTAAAAATCTATTGTCAGCATTTTTAGCTCATAAATGTAATAGCACAACTTAAGAGCCTTTGTATGAATATTGTACCATAAACATATGTATATCTTTAAGTCTGTAGATTGTAAAATCGTAGATAAATAAATGAATTGAATTGAATACATAGGTCTTCTGACCTTGGTGGTTTGCAAAAAGAAAAGTAACAGTTTTTGTATACCTAACTGTACATCTTATTGTATACTTGCGATATACGTAGTATAGGGCAAGTGTAGGATTCGTGCGAAAAAAAACTTCGAGATAATAATTTTCCCTAACATAACGATAATAGAGAACGCGAAAAAAGTGGGGCTCGCAAATCTGTCTGTCTGTCTGTCTGTCTGTCTGTCTGTCCATCTGTCCGTCTGTCTGAACCTCGACCTGCAGCATAAACGGCTGAAGCGATTTTCTTCAAACTTTGGACACCTCACCTTAAACCATGAACAATATTCTGTAACTACAAACATTATCGCCCATAGTCATCTTCTTATATCTAATGCAATCAGCATTCTTATGTCAAAGCAAATACTTATCAATTCTACTAGTAGCTATCAGCATTAAGCCTGAAGAAACTTCCCAAATAACTTTGACAAAACCAAAGAAATAAAAAAAAAAAAAAGAAGCACAATATGATGGCTGATGCTCTTTCAACGTAACTTAGCCGAAACAAACGACAAAACGTACCTAGACAAACTTTATCGCACGGATGGAATCTGAAGGATTCCATAAAGCCAAAAATGAGAGACGTAACCAAATCACACACAGCCGAAGACTCGACCAACCACATTTTGGCCTCGACGACAAACGGGCAAAACATAATCACAAAGGATCCTCCTCTCTCCAACTATATGTTCTTAAGGATTTCCATATTATCCGATTACCAGCTTTCCAAAGAACTCACAAGCCATGAGTAATAATAACAAAGTTGTTGGTACAATATATGTTTGTATTTCTATGTCTGTATGTATGTATATAGAGGAGATGTACATAATTTAAAGTACGTCTTCACAGGGAGCCCTACGACTTGAATTCACTTGCGGTAACGATGATGGTTTTGGCCAATTTAATCTATGTTCAAGCTACTCGCATACACAAAGTTTGAAGACACATTTCGAATAATTTCTTCAACCTGTCAATTATTAGGGCACTTCACGAGAAAGTGCCTTTGTTGTCACACCACCTGGGAAAGCTATATAGGTACCTACTTTTTATTTATTTAATTTTTTCTCAGAGATGAGAAATGAATAAATTGGACTTATTTTAGAATTTCAAGGTAATACCTATTGAGTATAGGTACCCTGATGTAAGTATATTTGAAGGTAGGTATAGGGTAGAAGTTTTTTTTTTTGTGTATCATTAACGTTCTTAAAAAGATTTTGGTAGAATAAACAAATAGAGGGAGTAAGGGGCGAATAGGTTAGACCAATGTACATTAGTGCGTTGCTGTAGATGATTGATGTTGTTTTGAAAATTATTAAGTCCTTCCTTTTTAACATATTAAATGAATCACGAGTATACCTATATTTGTAAAAAGAAAAGCAACATTTCATCAAAGTGTCAAGAACATTCATTTCCTTTATCAACATCACAACAACTATCATTATTATCAGACCTTCTTATTCTCATGGAGAGGAAGCATACGAACAGTACCTAGGTATAATAGCTATTTGTTTGCTTAGTTAAGGGTGTTGATTTTGACATATAGAATATAAAATTAACAAAGAAGCAAAGAAGCAAACCGATACATAATGTACCTATACATACATACATCATGTATGTAAAGGTATAAACAATTTTTTTTCTAAACAAAATTTTAGGTATCATTCAAAATTTCGAGCTTAAAGAGCTTCAACTTGTGTAGGTTTTTCAAAATCAATAAATTATTATTATTAACAAGGACACCTACCTAAAGGGGGTAGCAAAATCTTAATGTTGAGCATTGTGGACTAGTTATCATTTGTTATGCCAGAAATCCTACAAAATAAAATAATCGTTTAGTTATTAAATAAGCAGAAAAAATAAAGACAAAAGTTTTTTTTTTTTTATATTCCGCGCGCACAAAAGGGGTTATGACTACCCTTAAAATGTTAACACAGCACGAGCGATTAAGTAAGTAGGAGAAGAAGGAGATACCGATGCGTATTGGTTTTGAATGTCCGCACATCCGAAATGAGAGGCAAAAGTTAGGCCGGGTAAAGCATTCCACATTCGTGTGGTGCGACTGAAGAAATAATCTCTGTACTTAACAGTACGTCCGACGTTGGGCTCGAGGGTAAGCTGATGGGCACTCCTAGCAGCGCAAGTATTATTGTTTAAGGGGAGGAACAATGCAACTAGCTATTTCACTAGAAAACTGATCATAAAAATAGCGGGATAATAGAGAATAGAATAGAGGCGGTGTTCGAGAGATGTAATTGTTTCCGTTATAGATCTTTCACCTATCATTTTTAAAGCTCTCTTTTGTATTCTGCCCAATACACTCAAGTGGGTTGTTGGTGCACCTTTCCAGATATGGGAATTGTGCTAGAGCTTTGGACGAGTAAAAAATTTGTAGATCACAGCCAGATCAGAAGGGTAGAGACAAATTACTTGCGTCTTCGGAGAAAACCTAAACACTTAGCAGTCTCTTTGGCGACACGTCAAATATCTGATTATTCCACAAAAGTTGGTCTGTGATGCACATATCGAGGACTGAAAGCTTTTCGGTTTCCTCAATGCAAGTGCCATTCATGGATAGCGGCATAAGGGGATGGGTTTCGTTTTAATGACAGTAGACAGCATTGACTTTTTGGAGCATTCAATTCTTCGCGGTTTTTTATTCCCCATTGGACACTGCAGATGAAATCAGAATTTAATGAACTTATCATATGCTGCCGTTGAAGTCCCATTTCCGAAGGACATGGATGTAAATCTTAAAACGAATATGAGAAGCTGGGGGTACTGTCTTCAGCGAAACAGTTAAATGGATTAGAAGTTTCAGATAAAGGATCATTTATGAATATAAGGAAGAAAGTCGGGGACAAAACAGAGCCCTGGGGCACCACCAGTATTTATTTTTCGGATTTCAGGATTGAAACCATCCAATACAACTTGTATCGAGAGGTCCGAAAGGTAATTTCTAATCCAACGAAAAAGAGATTCATCGATACCAAATGCGCGCATTTTCGATAAGAGAGCTTGATGCCAAACTCTATCAAACGCCTTTGAAATGTCAAGCGTAATAATCTTACTTTCTCCAAAACGATGTAAAGATTTGTTCCACTGTTCGGTGAGATATACAATCAGATCACCAGTGATGGGCCTATTGCTTAGAAAGCCGTACTGCCGGTCACTAAGAAGCTTTCGTTCTTCGAGATATTTCTTGAGCTGAAAATTGATCAGCGTTTCCATGACCTTGGAAAGAAGGGACGTAAGTACAATTGGTCGATAGTTTAAGGGTGAAGAAGATAAGCATTTTTAGGGACGGGCTGGACAAATGCTATTTTCCATCCACTCGGAAAGAGACCGGTAGAATAGGACAGATGGAAAAGCTAACGCAGTGGTTTTGCCAGCGTCGAAGAACACCTCTTCAGAACAATGGGAAGGATACTGTCCGGGCCAGCGGATTTGTGTATATTAAGATCTTTTAGGACTCTGGCAACTGCACGAGTGCGAAATAAGATTTGTCCCATAATCGCTTGCGATCTCAAGTACAGGAGGAGTCATAACACTTACACTTTCTGGCAGCGTCGAATTAACAGCAAACTGTGCTGCAAGCAAATTGAATTTATCCTTCGAGCTGACAAAAGGAGTATCATTGAAGACAAGCGTTGGACCGAGGACTTATTTGTCCACAAAGAAAAATCTTATTTTTCTGAAAACAACTTGAATCTAGCTGTTTTAGTTTTTACTTGCGATAAAAAAAACGAGATAATAATTTTCCCTAACATTACGATGATAGAGAATGCGAAAAAAGTGGGTCTCGCATTTCTGTCTGTCTGTCCGTATGTTCGCCTGTCTGTCCGTCTTTCTGTCTACATCGACCTGCAGCCTAAACGGCCGAAGAGATTTTCTTCAAACTTTGGACTTAATTTATTATTGTTATTATTGTACTATTCGTACTAGAATGTCAGCTTATTAGGCTTGAACATTCTTTATTCCGTCAATTTCATTGAATTTTTGAACAACAACAAAAACTTAAAGGCGATACCACCAATTGTTTGGCTGGAGATATAGCTTTTTCGTGCTTTGCCACTTTTGCGCTCATCAGTCTCCTTTTTGTGGTGCTGAGCTTTAATCCAATTTTATTTGAAAAACTTTTTATGCACACCATAGGATTCGAACCCACGCATATCAGATTTGCTCAGTCTTAGCAGTCGTGTGCACTACGCACACTTGGACTTAATGCTCTTATGGGGTTCCCTAGAGGGGACATTTAAAGTGTGTTTTAGCTCAAAAAATAACGGTAACTGCCATACAACAAATATACGAAAATTGATTTATTTCAAAAACGGCTCTAACAATATTGAAAAAAAAAAAATACGAGCTACTATAATTACTACAGTTTATATTTTGATAGAACAAACAATTTATAACTGTATTATTAACGGTACCTGTCATAGAACCGATTTTTTGGTGCTCGGCTACATTGATTTCAACCAAATTTTTTATGTAAGAGGGCCCTTATAATTTTAACAATTTTGCATATACAATTTTTCAAAAAAATAATATTTGGATTTTTATAAAAATATTGCGTTTTTTTTTGAAAATTCAATATCTTGAAAACGTGTTAATGATTTTTTTTTTTAAATTTTGTGAAAAATTGTATTTTATTAAATACTAAAAGTTGGCATACCAAATTTAATTTTTTTTAATACTCAAAAATTTGTATATATAAAAAATTATTTTAAAAAAACCGCTCTAAGAATTATCGATTTTTTTTTTCATAAAATAATACTTATCTATCTGTTTAAGCTATAAAAAGAACACATTTATAGTAATTTATAGTTATAATTGATATTTTAAATTGTTTTTAAAACTTTTTTTAATGATATCATAATGTTATAGACCCACTACATATGCACATTGTCAATTTTAAGCTACGTAAGCTACGACAGCAAGTTTGTGCTATCCAGTCGAGTCCATTTTTTTATTTAAACTGAGAAAACGACTAGCTACTTTACAAAATGTACTCCTATATACATTAGTAAGAATATCAAACTTTGCTAACTAATTTCGCATTGCTTTGCTTTCAATAAGTAGATATACTCGAAATTTCAGTAACATGTCATGGGCCACCCTTGTTATTCCGATCAAATCTTAATTTTTTTTCAATTCTGCGCCCACTAAATAAGTCAAGCAAAAAATTTTTAATTTAAAAGATCGAGCTTTTTTATAAATTCATATAGGTACACACCGTACATACATACAAGGTTGTCCGTGGAATCAAATTTTTGCCAATTGCCTTTTTGAGCAAGTACGTGCAACCCAATCTTGCTTATATAGCATTTTATGTATTTGTAGGTACTAACTTTCTGCAGTTAATCGACATTTTGAAACTCTTGAAAAAATTCTTTTCTCAATTTAAATTTTTTAACATACATACATAGATATGTAAAGGTGAACAAAATTAAACTCCAACATATTTGTCATACTGATTTATAAATTTTGATCTCCAAATTCTTTGATTGATAAGATCCTTTATAAAAAAGACTAAGGACATTCAATAATTCAAATAACAACCGTGATGAATCGCATCTCATGAATGATTCCAAAAATTTTCTTTGTGTGCTTTGTTAAATAAATACCTCAATGCCTATGGCACTGCTTTATCTCAAACTTTAGTCTGATTAAGAAAAGCAAAAAAAAATACAAAAACACAAAAAAATAAACCAAAACGTGTTTTGAATAAAGGATAACCATTGCGCTTCACTTGATAAATGTTTTATTTAACATCCAAACAGCCAAAGTATTTTCTTTCCATCGTTATATAGGTTAGGTAAGGTTGGGTATTATATTTTAAGTATATGTTTATATGTATGTCTATTTATTTCGCTGGAAGGTAAGTATAGATACCATGTCGATTATATACATTTATTTTTTCTTAGGCAAAATAAGGATGTGCGCACAAATCAACAGCATTCCGGGAATTCAATTGAAAACTCAATTTCCACCTAAATACACATTCACTTTTAACCCATACAGATGGCGTTGGTGTTTTGTTTTCAGACAATCAACTTTTCCTAAAGATATTTTCTTTACAATTTTTGTTTCTTCTCTTCTCTCCTCTTCTCTTGTTTTTTTTTTTTCTGTTTTCTTGTTGCTGTGTTCCCTTAGCAATTTAATCCTTTTTAAATGAAACAAGGAGTTGATTTGAAGAACAAACTGAAAAACTCTTTAAAGCTATTTCAAAAAAGTTTTCTTACTTGTTTTATGATGTTTTATACTGAAAGAGCTTATTTTTGGAATTTTAGAATGTGAAGTAAGTATTTTTAGTCAAAAGAACAAAACTGTTTATGAGCAGATCTTGAATAAACGTTGTTATTTATGCTACGTGATGCTTTTCGTGCAACATGGATTTGTAAGTTGACTCTATAAATAATGCATCCTTATTGGTAAGAACTATCTGATTATTATTACACTGTTGAAGGCCTGAACGTCAATCCTGTTTTGAACCTCCATTAAAAGAAAAAATATTTTTAAAAACTTCAAAAGCTTACGATTGATACACAAAATGCCATTTATGTATATGGCAAAAAGATCAAACTTGGTTTTGAATAGTCTTTAGTGGATAAGATGTTAACTTTTTATTCATGTGTTCTCACCTTAATTAAAACAGTAAGCAGGGATTATTTTTTTTAGAGTTTAGAGTCATGCAAAGTTGCATGCCTCATGTATTATATTATAGCAATAAAGTTGCAGATACAATTACTAAGGTCTATTTTGTTTGCCAAACATTATTACAAAAACACAATCAAATCAAATTTACCCTATAATTGATTTTAAGAGTTTGCCTAGCAACAAAAAACATCTTTCCTTCTCCATCATTCACATTAAGATGAACATTTTTAAGATATTTTGCCAGATCCTATTTACCTTCGACCTCAGCGTCTGCTTCAACGAATCTTCATTTCAAAAGGAGAGACACACACAACACAAACATAAATGCAAAATAAATTGACCGAACAAAGTCAATGTTTCCCAACTTCTCAACTGATTTGGGTTTTGCTTTTGCACATCAGGAATAAGGAAAGGAGATAGCATTCAGTTGAAAAAAAAGGATCTGTCTACTGATTACTTACACAAAATAGATAATTTTTCTTTTCGGAATTTTAAAGTCTTATTATTGTTCAAACAAAAAAATTCCATAGGAACTTTTTAAAGGACCTTTGTACTCGTATATGATACCTACGGTGTCAACTTGTCGTTTAATTTAAAAAGTTGAGCTGTGAGAACCCTTTGTTTAAGCTTAAAAATAATCTTAAGGACCTTTTTTTTAAGATTTCCTTTTAAAATGTTAAGGATTTCTAATTGTCACAAGGTTCGTTATGAAGTGAGCATTTCACATAATACCTATTTCTTTATTTTTACTACAGTAGCTGGCGCTGAACAATTAAATACAAAAATTTCTTAATACTTAAAACAAACCATCCGATTGAGGTAAAAATTATAAAATATTGTTTTTTTTTTATATGAAATGAGAACTTAACATAAACCAACAGTTTAATTTTTGTTCCTACTGAACATCAAAACATTAAAATATCGTAGCTTTGAAAATAGAATATTAAAGAAGTATGTACCAGCCTATAGGCTTTTGAATATAACTTTAAATAAGGAACAATTGCGTTTGCGGGTTTTTATTATGGAATATGTTTGTGTGGATATTAATCTTAGGTACTTAGAACTGGTCATTTTTCAATACTGTTGGTATAACCCGAAAACTAAACCGAATTTGACAATTTAACTTACACTTTTTGTAGGAAATTAGAATTTTCTATCAAATCTGGTGGTTTACAAAATTTTATAAACAAAATTGGAGCAGGAAAATTTAACAAAAACTGACTTAAAAATAAATCGAAAAATCACTGATTTTAAATTTTTTTTCCAAAGTACTCAAAACTTTTTTTTTGAGAAAGGGTTTGCTCAAGACATATCAGAATGATACAAATGCTCAAACCTTCAATATGATGGATCGAGAAAATGTTTTTGATGAAAATTGGAATATATCCTTTTTTTATATTTTTTTGCAGTTTTTTTTTTCGTAAGCATCTTTTTGACTTGCAAGTCATTGGTGCTATATGGCAAGTTTACCATTCTTGAAATAACTTGAAGTCGATATTTTGATCAAATTTTTTCATTACGATAATAAAGAATTTGAAAATAGTGGGTTCCGCAGTCTTATCGGGCCGTCTGTCAATTTGTAACAGCTAGACCTACAGACTGACCGGATGGATCGATTTATATAAAACTTGGTACTTTCTGTTTTTAAGGTATGTTTAATATATATTATTGAATTTTTAGTTTTTGGACCAAAAATAATGGTATCTTGCATAGAACCACTTTTTACATTTCCGCCTTTCAAGCTTACCGCGTTAGGCTCGTTTCACACACATTCGGTTTCATTCGGTTCGGTCTCTATTCGGTTTGTATTCGGATGTGCCTGATATGTGTGAAACGATAAAACGGTGCTCTACGGTTTCTATTATGTTTTTATTTTTGCCGTTTTATCGTTTCACGCATATCAGGCATAGCCGAATACAAACCGAATAGAGACCGAACCGAATGAAACCGAATGTGTGTGAAACAAGCCTTACGGAACTAAATGATTTGTTTCTGTTTAAGCTTTTAAATAATTTTAGTAATATTGCATTCAAAAATTTTTATTCTAAAAAAAACCCTTCAGCAAAATGAATCAATGTCTAACAGAAGGGTAACATAAATGACCCAGCAACGGAAAAATTGCTTAACATCAATTCTTGTAGGTACCTACGTAATACAAGAGATGCTTATACGCCTGCCCAACACGAATCACAATTTCAAGTTCAAGTTCACCTGGAACAACAGTGGCGCAGAGCAAATGCTTCGAAACCGGTCTCGCATGAAGAGACCGAGACGAGACGACACGAGAGTGCATTTAAAGCAACCGAGACGAGACCGAGACGCGACTGTATATTTGGACAAAAATTTACAGAGATTCTAATAAATTAAAAAATCCAATTTCAGTTATATGTATATTTATTGTTTTTACAACAATTTTTTTAGATTTCTTTTGATTTCTATGAATTCTAGATTTTAATAACAAATATTGGATAGGAGACGAGGAAATACCTATAATTTTATTATTACCTTTTATTTTTTATTTAATTTTAGAGATTTGTAAGTTGTTTTTAATTGGAATAAATATTCATAACTTTAATTATTATATATTTCCTAAAAAAAAAAAATAATGCAGTCTACAGTTCCGACAAATTAGGATCGAAATGAAGCGGATTTAAGTGTAACATACATACATGCTGATATTATGTGTAGAAAAACTCACTATTTTTGCCTTGTATCATCATGTTGATAGGAAAAATTATGGGGCTTATTGCGAGAGTCTATTCGACTTAAGTCTATTCGACTTTTTTCGATTCTATCAAATTTGAAATTAGTATCGCCTTGCTCAGTAGACTTTTTGAATAGAATCGATTTTCGAAAATAGAATATTAAAAGCTCTCGACTAGAGCTTCAGACTGAAAGGTCAGATCTCCCCAAGAGCTTTAGGAAATAAATATAGTTTGACGAAAATTTGACGTTTTTTTGATGAAATAAACAGCTTTTCTTAAAAAAAAAATAATATTTCATACCGCGACTAATTGCAAAAATGAACTCCGGTCCTTTGGAATTTAGACATTGGATGAAAATATGCAGACATACATTTGTATAATATTATTATGGTGTATACATATTTATGATAACGTGGTAGCTTCACACACTCCTTTGAGGGTGCAGTGGTGATTTGTGCATCTTCAAAATGCACTTTCTCTAAATGCCTTAATAACAGTTAAAACAACTTGAAAAATCATTTCGCAGTTGAATGTAAAGCTCCTTTGTACCAAATATGACATTGCAGCATATTGCAAATGGAAGAACATTGAAAAAATTGTTGCACATCCATATAAATATCAAAAAATACATCAGCATCAACTATTAAGACTTTAGAAAAAAAGTGCATTTTTATGATGCATTTTAAAAATGCACAATTTCTAAAGAATGTATAATAAGTATATACAAATCTTTGAAAAAAATGTATTATGGTAGCAAATTTTATATTGCAGCACATGTTAAGATGATTGAGTATCTTGAAGGAAGGACACCAAACATGGATGACGATATGAATGTTCATATTTTACCGGAAAATATTCTTTTCCACTAAAATACATTCTTATTACAGGTTAAAACAAAATTTTACACAAAAGTCGATCAGAAATTCCTGATCTAAAAAAAAAATTCTATTTAGTAGAAAAAAATTGATTCTTATAGAAATTCGCAATACCGACGATAGACTATAAATCTATTCGACTTTAAGTCTATTCTGAATAGTCTCTCGCAAAAAGCCCCTATTATCTCGAGTTTGATTTTTGTAAACAATTAAAACAATTTAATTATGAATGTTTGAATGTTCAACAACTTGACTGGGCTACCACCATTACATTTGGCTGGAATTATTGCAGTTTCATGGCTGCCACACCAATCATCAGATTCCTTTAGTGGTGCTTATATTATAGTCTTTGGGGCATATTCATAGTCGCAGATAGACCCAGGTTTAACTAAACTACAGTTTAAGACAATTTTGGCCGATTTTAATTAAAAATTGTTGGCTTTATATTTTTATAAGATAATTAACTTGGTATACTACACAAATAGCTTCAAATATTTTGAAATGATAACCTTAAAAAAATAGAATCAACGTCCGAAAATTCAACCAAAGCTATGTTTAACTTAGACCCAGGTCTAAAATGACTATGAATGTGCCCCTTTATGTTCAATTTTTAATTTATAAATTATTGCCGTCAATTGGAATCGAGCTTAGACCAGCTACCTCTGAGGCCGATGCACTACGCATTGCGCCACCAAGGTCAGCTGATCATGCCCATCCAATGCAAGGTTTTGTCTTTATAAATTGCATTTTGAGACAACTAGCATTTTGCAAGTTCTTTGTTATTCGGGTTCTTTCTTTTTTTTCCGTACACAATTTAAAATTAAAAATTGTCTCATTATAAATGTGGACTTAAATAGATACTCTGGACAAGAGTTCAGCCAAACGAAATACCATAATACTTTTAACTAAGTGCAGGGTTAAATAGTTATGCTTATGATCCAAGGTAGACCCTTTAATTAGCATCTTAATGCAAAACACCCTGTATGAGGCAGGTACAAATGTGGGTAAGACCAAACGATTTCAATCTCAGTGAACCTTTTTTCAAACTTTCACTTCTGAATCAACTCCAATGGTTATGTAACTTTAAGAATTACCTTGGCTTAAGAAAAAAATAAATAAATTGAGGTTTTGCATCCAAACAAATGTATCAATTTGTTCTTCTTCATCATTTAACCGGCGGCGGCGATTGTCTTGATCTCGAGGGGGACCACAACTCTCCCACTCAACTGTGTCACCTAAGGTTCCACTTGTGGGGTTCGCCGGGTTGACCTCAGAAAACGCCGACAGGCCTCCCGGTTTTGGATTGTACCATGTCTGAGGCCAACTAAATGCAGGTGTCGTTGCATTTGATTCATCCAGGAGTTTTTGCGCTTGCCTTTCTTCCGCGATAGTGTTGGAAAGTCTTCTGCTATTGCCTTTTGAACTGGGTTCTCATGGCATCTTCTTTGTATGTGACAGTACCAGCTAAGTTGGGCATGCTGTATTTTGTCCAAGATGGTATTTTTAACGTGTGGGCTTCCTCGGATTCTCTTGCTTCTTATTCGATCGCGCTTTGTCACCCCTGCTGTCACGCGAAGCATCTTCATTTCAGCTGCCGTCAATTTACTCTCATACTTCTTGTACATTGTCCAACACTGCGAACCGTATGTAAGCGCTGGACGAACAACTGCCGTGAAGAGCTTTCCTTTCAGCTTGGGGGGCATTTTTCTATCGCAGAAGATGGCAGAGTTTTCCCGCCACTTCATCCACCCTACGCTTACGCGATGTTTAATGTCGTCATCACAAGATCCTTCGCTATTGATCATTGAGCCAAGATATTCAAACTTGGGAAGCACTGTTCTATTCAAATAAATGTCCGGAATAGGCCTGTGTGGATCAAAATGTATCAATTTTTTATTTTATATATCTTTCTATTTTAAATATCTTCGTAGATATACAAATTTTAAAGCTGTTTTTAGGTAACTATATTAACATTCAAAACGTTAATATATTACTATTTACCTATAATAGTATAATAGGTATAGAAAATCCCACAACCATGCTTGGTGAATCAATATGCTGACTGTATAGTACATTTGTACCTATAGTCTGTAAAGGTGACTGGATATTCTTAAATCACTTCTAATTTGCAAACTCACAGTTTTGAATTGAATTTATATTTCAAACGAGAACCCAAATCCATCAACCGAGACATCCTACCTATTGTTTTTTTAACATCATACAAATTCCTTAGTTCTGAATGGTTGAATTATTTAGATATTCAAAAACATATCTAGGAATAGAAAACTAAAATTATGAAGGTAAATTGCAATGATCATACATTAAAATTGATGAAATGCTTAACAACAATTTGAGCGTAAATTTGCTGAGTAAATGGAATCAATAGGAATTTCTATTTGCAAAGTCATTTTCAACAAAATGGAATCAAACAACATCAAATTTTGAAAATAAGGTTGGCAAGGAATCCCATTAAATATTATCTGGCAAAAAAATAAAAATGTTTTATTATACATAGTGATGGACAGACAAGATTTTATTGAGAAAGAATTCCTACGGTAAAACTTAGACATCTTGGGTCTGAGTGAAGTGAGATGGTTGAGCGCAGGGCAGGTGGATTCACCTTCGAAAAGCGCTTTCTATTCCAGTGCTATGTCCAAACTGAGGAAGCGTCGGACGCCGAGAAGGACGAATTTTACAGCCAACTTAGCGCGTTTTCAGAAGCTCGCCGAATGGAGACATCACTATCGTAATGGGAGATCTTAATGCTAAGGTTGGTCAGGACAACACAGCGTTGAAGCATTTTCTGGGTAACCACGGTATCGGGGAACGGAACGACAATGGAGAGCGGTTTGTTGACTTCTGTAACGCAAATCAGCTAGTCATTGGAGGAACTCTGTTCGAGCATAGGATCTCGCACAAGATAAGTTGGTTATCCACAGATCGTCAATGTACAGCGAACTTAATCGATCACTTTGCTATTAGCAAGCGCTTTAAAAATTGTCTTCTCGACGTCTAAACCAGTCGCGGTGCTGATGTAGGGTTTGCTCGCGATCACCGTCTTATGCTACGTTCGACTTCGAATTGCTTCAGTACATGGAAATCGGCAAAACTTCGAGCGTACACCCAGGTACAATACCGACAGATTACGGGATCCTACAGTGCGCCAAAGATATAAGGACCGCCTTGCCGCAGAAGTTATCGGCATTGCCACGCCAGAAAATGCAGACCAACACTGGAGCAATGTGAAATAGGCCTTTGCAACTGCCGCAACTGAGACTGTGGGTATAAGGCAGAGAAGCCAAAGCACATGGCTTACTGCAGATACATGGAGTAAGATTGAAGAAAGGAACGCGATTAGATCCCAACTTGCGGCTGCCCCAGTAGGTGAGAGATTTAACATCGAGTCTCAGTACCGTAGGAAAAGGAAAGAAATTCAGCGTAGTGTCAGACGTGACAAAAGGAGGCGCATAAATGTCCTCGCAGAACAGGCAGAGGAAGCAGCATCTAGGTGCGAGAGTGGTACCGTCTACAAGATAACCAAGGAATTGGTTGGAAACAACAACTCCCGAAAACAACACCTCATCAAGGATGTAGACGATACCCTGCTAGTAACGGATGAGGATCAGCTCAGGAGATGGAAGGAACATTTTGCTAGCGTGCTCAACCACATAGGCGATAGCGGAGGTGTTCCAACCCCAAACCCAAATGAGCTATTAGTAGAAACTAGTTCCCGTATTCGCACCTGCCCCCCCAGTTTAGCCGAGATAACATCAGCAATCAAATCCCTCAATAAAGCGGTAGGTTTGGACGCATTCCCACTGAGCTCTACCAAGCAGATCGACAAACATCAGCGAAGTTGCTACACCCCTTAATAGCACAGGCATGGGAGAACGAAAGTTTCCCCATTGAATGGAAAAAAGGGATGACCGTCAAACTACCAAAAAAGGGAAATCTTACGGATTGCGCAAACTGGAGAGGGATCTGTGTTCTCCCCGCGGTGACAAAGATAATGGCGAAAATAATCTTGGAACGAATCAAAGAACATCTCGATTCTACTCTCGACAAAGAGCAAGCGGGATTTCATGCAGGCTCATCCTGCATTGATCACATCAACACCTCGACGATCATAATAGAACAATGCGTGGAGTTGCGCTCCCCTCTTCATTTGCTCTTCATCGACTTCGAAAAGGCTTTCGATAGTTTGAATCGAGATTTCATTTGGTCAGCTTAACGTAGGAGAGGAGTACCCGAGAAGATTATCGCCATTATAAAGGCTACCTACGAGGGTGCATCGTGTCAAGTCTTACACAACGGAAAGGTATCAGAGGACTTCGATTTCCATAGCGGAGTTCGTCACTACTACTCCACTACTTTTCCTGGTTGTTATAGGGGATGTCCTTCATGCAGCTCTAGCCGAGCAAGCGCGTGGAATTCGATGAACGATGTTTTCGTTCCTGTAACATCTTGATTACGCTGACAATATTTGTTTGCTCTCGCACAACATTATAGATCTTCATCATATGGTGACTAATCTGGAATGCGAGGCAAACGAAGTCAGTTTGAGGATCAACGCCGGGAAAACAAAAATCCTCAATATTTCTGAATCTTCTTCTCAAGTTGTCGTTGCGGGCCAGCAGGTTGAAGCGGTGGACAACTTCCTGTACCTCGGTAGTGTTGTCTCAAAAGACGGCGGTGGTACGGATGAAGATGTTAAGTGACGAATCGGCAAAGCTAAAGCTGCTTTCGGCATGCTGTCTAAAGTTTGGAGGAGTTACGTCTACAGTACGAAGACCAAGCTGCTGTTCCGGTCGAACGTAGAGTCAGTACTACTATATGGGTGTAGTACATGGAAAGTGACCGCCTCTGTCAAAAGGAAGCTACAAACTTTCGGAAATAAATGTCTCCGAAACATCCTAAGGATTTTTTGGCCGAACACCATCTCCAACCAAGAACTTCTTCGGAGAACGGTCCAAAGTCCTATTGACAACGTTATTAGGGAAAGAGAGTGGCAGTGGATTGGTCACACCCTACGTCGTGGTGCAGACTCTATTGCAAGACATGCAATGGAGTGGGATCCACTCATCCAAGATGACAGAAGACCTGGAGGCCAGAGAAAATCTTGGCGCAGAACAGTCGACAAGGAATCACAAAAGCTCGGTTAAAGTTGGGGAGAGCTAAAATACATTTCCAGAAACCGAACGAGATGGCGTGTAGCGGTAGTTGACGATCTGTGCCCCTTAGAGGGGTCAAGGATCTAAGTAAGTAAGTAAGTAAGATTTTATTGATTTCTTTAATTTACATATATTTCTACGTAAGTTAAAATGACTGTATGCTACTGCTATATACTATTTTTAATCTTTTCTTAATGCATAAAGTCAACGCCACCTACAACGACGTGGCTTATAACGACGAGTCGCTTTTAACGACCAGTTTTTGTTCATTTGATTTAATTTGATGCAGTTTGTATTAGCATATCGTCGGTTACACGTCGTCTATAACGACAAGATGCATATAGCGATGAATTTTTGGACAAACAATACTTCGGTTTCGCCGCCTACAACGACGAAATGATGAAAAATGCATACAAAAAGTTAGTAACTGTGAATTAAAGAGGTAATGTGACCCTTTATTCGCGATTTAATTTAACTATAGGTTCTTTATTAATTATTCTGTTCCTTAAATTAAATAATGCAGACCTATGTATGTTTTTCTTATTTCTCCTATCGATAATTTGTATGGTAAGTCAGATTGATACCGCTTTCACACAAGGAAACCGAGTTTCCAGCAATTTTTAGTTTCCCCAGTTTCCCTGTGTGAAAGCGGTCTAACGACCGTCGCGTCGGCTTTTGCGACCTCATATGGCTGGTCCCTTGGTGATCACTACAACCGGCCGGCGAGGCCGGCGGCGGCGCGAAATTTTGTGAACATGTAAGTGCAAATTGCCCTTATGCGTAAGTTCCCAAAAATCCACTACCAATTAGAAAAAACGTCTTGTATTTTGTTTGGTTTTGGCTCAAAAGCGGTACAGTGTGAAATTGCACGACTTTTCGGATCCCTGGTCTTAGTGCCTCTTAACTCGCAAAAAAAGTATGCCATCTAAAAGGTCAGTAATTTGTCCAAAAATGTACTTAAAGTTGTTTCAATTATTAATCAGTTAGAAGAAAATTTTTATCATTGTTTAAGTTTTTTCAAGGTCAAGCGCAATCTTTAGCACCTCATTTATGTGATATGTCGAAAGCGAAAAAACTCCAGGATGACTTATATTTATATCTGACTGATCTGGTCCTCCGGGTCGGGGGTTGTGCGTCGGGGTAACTTCCCTACCACGTAAAAAAAAAGTTGTTCCGAAACAACAACAAGCCTCGGATATGGATGATTTTAAAGTTGACGACCCCAGCAAACGAAACAAGGACAATGAATTTCGGATCTGCACGTGGAACGTCCTGTCCTTATACAGAACACGTGCAGCCGAACAATTAGTGGAGAACCTGGACAGGCTAAAGGCTGACGTAACAGCCATCCAGGAAGTGCGATGGGATGGAGAGGGCGTACGGAGACTGAAAACGTGTGACATCTACTACGGCGGGTGCTTGAAGGAACAGGGTCAGCGGCTCTTGGGTTGTGGTTTTGTGATAAGGGGAAGACTTAGGCAAGAAGTCTTGGGCTTCCGAAGTGTAAGCGAGCGCCTGGTCACAATCCGCATCAAAGGCAAATTTAAGAACATTTCGCTGATTTGTGTTCACGCCCCCCATGAAAGGAGAGAAGACTCAACCAAAGAAGCATTCTACGATCTCTTGGAGACAACGTATGATATGTGCCCGAAGTACGACGTGAAGATCATTCTTGGTGACTTCAACGCAAGATTCGGAAAGGAGGGCATCTTTGGTTCGATAGTCGGAGGACACAGCCTACACGACGAAACTTCCGGCAACGGACACAGGCTGGCAGACTTTGCGGCGGGGCGAAATGTCATCATCTCAAGCACCTACTTCCCACACCTCAATATACACAAGGGGACTTGGCGGTCGCGTGATCAAGTAACCGTCAACCAAATCGACCACGTTGCGATAGACGCGAGACATGCTTCCAGTATCTTGGACGTCCGAACGTTCCGAGGGGCCAACATTGACTCGGATCACTACCTGGTGGTAGCTAGACTACGTATGCGGATATCCATGACGCGACAACGCAGAGCAGATGCTGTGAAAAGATTCGATGTCGAGAAGCTTAAATCGCAAGAGACTGCCAGAACTTTTGCAGACCACGTAACTCTTAATCTCTCAGGAGGTCCGCTACCAGCATCAAGTGCAGAGGACCAGTGGGAACACTGTCAACAAGCCATTAGAAGTGCCGCCTCTGATGTGCTGGGTTTCACTAGGCGAATACAACGAAACCCCTGGTTCGATGAGGAGTGCCGGCTAGCGCATGCAGCTAAGGACGAGGCCTACCAGGCAATGCTGCAGACTCGAACAAGAGCTGCTGAGAGAGTGGCCCGGGAGCTCTACGGGCTGAAACGAAAAGAGGAACGCCGACTTCTCAGGAGGAAAAAGAGAGAGCACGAGAAGCGGGCGGTAGAGTCTATTGAGGGTTGTAGCGGTAGGGGAGATGTTCGAAAATTTTATCAGAGGGTGAAGCGATCCACCCAAGGATTCAAGGCTAGAACGGAAGCCTGCCGAGATGAGAGTGGGAATATGGTAGTAGACACACAGTCAGTGCTGAGGATCTGGAAAGAACACTTCTCTAGACTGCTTAATGGCGAAGACAGCCAAGATGCCGCTAATAGGCAGAACGCTCCATTCAACTTGGACGATGATGGCCAAGAGTTCCGTCCACCCGACCTAACCGAAGTTCGGCTGGCGATATCCAAACTTAAGTCGTACAAGGCTGCAGGTGCGGATGGCTTACAAGCCGAACTATTTAAATCAGCGGGAGATGAATTGGCTAGGAGCATACACCAGCTCATCTGCAAAATTTGGTCGGATGAAAGTATGCCCGATGAATGGAACCTCGGTATAGTGTGCCCCATCCATAAAAAGGGAGATGTTCTGAAATGTACCAACTACAGAGGAATTAGTCTCCTAAACGTCGCTTATAAAATCTTGTCGGCCATCCTGTGTGACCGCTTAAAACCTTTTGTCAACGATCTGATCGGCCCTTATCAGTGCGGTTTTAGGCCAGGCAAGTCAACCGTCGATCAAATGTTCACACTCCGACAGATTTTAGAAAAATCCCGGGAATTCCAGATCGATACACACCACCTTTTTATCGATTTTAAAGTCGCGTATGATAGCGTGAAAAGGGACGAATTATACAGAGCCATGTCGAGTCTCGGCATCCCTGCCAAACTCGTCCGCTTGTGCAGGATGACGATAGAGAAATCTCGCTGCTCCGTCAAAATTGGTAAGAACACCACCGATTCCTTTGATGTTGAGAAAGGATTGAGGCAAGGCGACGCGTTATCATGCAACCTATTCAACATCGTTCTTGAAGCCATTGTACGCAACGCACATGTCAACACCAGCGGTACAATCTATCAAAAGTTCGTTCAATTGCTTGCATATGCGGATGACATAGACATTGTCGGCAGAACGAAGCGAGCTGTGGCAGGGGCATTTGCGAGCATTGAATCGGAGGCGGCTAGAATGGGATTGGCGGTTAATGAGGACAAGACGAAGTATATGCTGTCATCGAGAGAGGAATCTCAACATCGTCGACTCGGGCAAAATATCACGATGGACAGATATAACTTCGAAGTTGTCAAGGACTTTGTCTACCTGGGCTCCACTATTACATCGCAGAATGACATCAGTGCAGAGATCAAGCGAAGAATTACTCTTGCCAACCGCTGTTTCTTCGGTCTAAGAAGGCATTTAAGTAGTAAGGCCCTCTCTCAGAGAACCAAGGAGACTTTATACAAAACCCTAATCATCCCGGTCCTGCTTTATGGGTCAGAAGCATGGACACTGAAAGATTCGGATAAAAATCTGCTAGGGTGCTTTGAGAGGAAGATTCTTCGTGTGATTTTCGGTCCGGTGTGTATCGAAGGAGTATGGAGGAGAAGATTCAACGACGAGCTATACGGGCTATACAGCGACGTTGACCTGGTCAAAAAGCTGAAAATACAGCGGCTTAGATGGCTGGGGCACGTGGAGCGTATGGACAGCAACGCACCTGCCCGACGAGTCTTCGAATCCAACCCCGATGGGGTACGCAGCAGAGGAAGAACCCGTAACAGGTGGCGCAATCAAGTGAATGACGACATCAAAGCACTCGGTGTGCGCAACTGGAAGCGGCTAGCTAGGGACAGAGCTGGCTGGAGGGGCTTGTTAGTTGAGGCCGAAGCCCATCCTGGGCTGTGAGCGCCATCAAAAGTAAAGTAAGTAAGATCTTTACGTAGGAATTATATTATGATTGCGAAGAATACATAACTTAAAGTCCACATTTTTAAATGAATAAAATTAAACTAATATTTCAGTAAAAATAACTACAGAAATGCGTTTCGCCAAGGTCCTATATAGTAAGCTCATCAGTTAGTCCTCTTTCATACAAGGAAATTGAGTTGCCAGAAATAAGGAGTTTGTTTGTCGCCAACAAACTTCAAACTCTCAGTGGCTGGCAACTTTGTTTATACTTGTGTGAAAGCGGACTTAGATGAGGTTATACCCTGCGCACGAACTTATACAATAACCCCAGAAAAATAAATTTCGCATTTTAACTTTTTTTGAGAGCCGATAAACCAAAATTACGTACGACACCATCTAACTGATGAGCCCGCTATATAATGCCTGGGCGAAATGCATTTCTGGAGATAATCTCACTTGCACTTTTAATTGAAATACGTAGGTATATAATTAAGAGAATTGTTCCTATTATGTAGTCCAATATTAGCCTGTTAATAGTTGCGAGTGTAGTACAAAAGCTTATTTTCCTGGATTATTAGCTATTATTTTGTGAAGTAACCAAAGATATAAGTAAGGTTGCATTATTGAGTTCAAAATCCTTTCTTTCCAAACAATAAATAATTCAACCCTCTAAATTAATGGCATAATAAGCAGGTAAAGGTACTCTATAGTTGAGGATCAACAATAATATCCATTATCCACCTAATAAAAATCACAAATCTCCTTTCAATCAATCCTCTACAAGCTTTATAAAAGGAATAATGTAAAAAATATACAAATCCTTTTTTAATATCAATACAAAACATCGACTAGTTCTCTCTGTCCTCGATGAAAACTAATAAATTGGCTGTTGGTTTTTATTCGTTTTAGGTCTCTTGGGTACGACATCGTGATATTCACCTGCTTACAGTTGGCCGTTACACATATACTTCAGACCAACGATTTGAAGCCATGCACTCGCCGCACGCAGAGGACTGGACACTTCGAATACGTTATGCACAGAGAAAGGACTCAGGCATCTACGAATGTCAAATATCGACGACTCCTCCAATAGGACACTCGGTCTATCTCAACATTGTTGGTAAGTTTTCTTTCTATTTCTATTATGTATGCTTATATCGGCTAGGTATGTACGATGTACGTATCTGGATAGAATGATTTCTACTTTTATGTTTGTAATACGAATGTGATAAGAAAAAAAGGTCGATATATTAGGTTTGCTGAATACTTTTTGCTTACTTGAAGGATTTGTATTGGGTTTTTTGAATTGAAGTAAAGAGTGTAGTTTGCGTAAGGACGCAAATTGGCTCTTGTATATATGAAAGTTTTTGAGCTAATGGAAAGATTTGTTATTAAAGTAATTGATCCTTAGGGTAAAAGAGTTAGAATGTCTTACGATACCTTAAATAGGTCAGTTTTGTCTATTTAGAAGAATTAAGTTATTTGGTCTCCCACAATGGTAAGGAAATGGTTAAGAAAAAATTGTTTATATTTGTTATGGTATGGATATTCCATTGCTGATAGATTAAGAGCCCAGGGCTGCCAGACATACTTCATTTTATCAAAGCTGAGATTTTGTGAGTGAATTCTTACCATGATGGTAGGTAACAACGAATGGGTATTACAAATCTTGCATCCGGGTGCAATTCAGAGATAATGAGGGTTAAAGCTGCATACAAAAGTGTCAAAATTACGTAATTTTATCAAAGCTGATTTTTGAATAGGGTAAAGGTGTCAACAGTGGATCACTTTTTACTTCTTGCACTGTTGCTCGTACAATTATAATCAAAAGATATCAGTTTTTTGTCCCCAACTTTTCAATATTTTATCTTAAACTAAGGTACTTTATTTAAAGCTCTATGGATCATGATAACATAAAAATTTAATTTGCTAAAAACATATTCGTGTGATTCACTGTGTACCATCGGTGTTCACAGTGAATCAGTGCATGGTACACAATGAATCAGGGATATTAAAACGATTTTTCCATTTTAAAAATTTATATTTTTCAATGTTATGTATTTTGAATAATCAATGGATTCATTTTTTTTTAATAAAAACAACAAACAAATAGAAAAATTCTTCGAATTTACAAAAAAAATATATTAAAAATTTTAGTTTATTTGTACGTTATTTATTTTTATTAGCTGATACAGAATGACTTTTTTCTGTCCATAAAGCGAAAGAAAACATAAAACTATTAAAGAACTAATAAATAAAATGAAGTAGGAAAGTTATAATATGAAAAATTCAAATTTCATACAAAATTCCCTGATTCACTGTGTACCACTTTCCATTAATCCACTGTGTACCATGTTGTGTTTTTAAAAAAAACATGTTAATATTTTGTAAACTATTTCACCAAAGTAAACAAATCAACAAAAAATATTAACTATGTGCAGCCAGCAGTACAAATATTAAACCCAAATGAAGTTACAACACACACTTTTTTAATCAAATCGAAAACAAAATAGAAAAAAATGTAGTTTCCGAGTCCGAAAACACAAACCCAAGAGGAAAACCAATTTCGAAAACAGGATCCCGCATGTGATGTGAGAGGAAGTAAAAATGTGTTCTTTTCTCTTTTTCAGATTCATTTTAAAATACAAAGTGACAGCATAAGAGCAAATGATTCAATGTGTACCCTGATCCACTGTCGATACCCTTACCCTATACAGGGTGTCCCGTAAAGGATGGTCCAAACTGCAACTGGTGAAAGGCCAGGTCCGTTTTTCTACCGTTTTTCCAAAGATAGTTCTTAAAAAACCTGATGCTTTTCGAGAAATTTTCAAAAATACTGGACTTTTTTCCTACAAAATTTAAGGTTTTTATTTGAAAATGCGTAAGACATCAAAATGAAGCTCTCCACCAAAATTCAGCTTTGTCGGAGTTATATTTGAAAAGATATTTTAATTTTATCGATATACTTGAACAAAAATGTTTTATTTTTGTTTTATTTTTAACCTGTTTCATTAGATTCAAACGGTTATAGCTTTCTATCTGAGTACCGCTTTACCAAGCTTTATACCTTTTTAAAAACTACAAACTAAACGAGATATTCTTCGAAGAAAAAACCTGTATTGTGTAATACGAATTTTATTCATGGAGCTCTTAAGGAGATTGAGGTCAAAAATTAAGTTTGGTCAAAGTTCAATTTTATCTTTTAGTTTGTAGGCAAATGGTAATATAAATGAACATTTTTTTATTCAGTAAAATAAGTCAAAATATTAGCCAAATTTTAAGTGTAAAAATTGTAGAAGCAAAATTCAATTATGAACAGGGTGAGCAAAAAACTGGTTCAAAGTAAAGTTTTTTTTTAAATTTTGAAAAATAGCCGTTACTCGAAAACCGTTATGATTCAGTATGAACAAGTTACCAAATTCTGAAAGGTCATGACCTGGCCTATCACCATATTCAGTTTGGACCATCCTTTACAGGACACCCTCTATAAGTGTCATCAACTTTGTTTGACACTTGCCAGACACCTACATGGGTGCCATGTAGGTGCCTGCAAGTGTCAAACAAAGTTGGTGACACCATCCTTTTGATGTTCACAAAAGCAGCTTAGGTAAAATTACGTATTTTTGACACTTTTGTATGCACCTGACACTCATTATCTCTGAATTGCACCCAGATCCAAGGTTTGTAGTACGCATTCGTTATTACATACCATGGTATAAATACACACACAAAATCTCAGCTCTGATAAAATGACGTATGTCTGGCGGGGGAGCGCTACGATATCTCGCAAACTAAAATCTCGAATAACGAAATCTCGCATTTTTTTATAAATCTCGAAATACGAAATCTCGCAAACTCATAAACCCGCTTTTCATAAACTCGCAATAACAAAATCTCGCTTTTAACAATCGACGGCGACGGATTCGCGTGAGTGGGACAGAGGACACGAAAAGGGAGTTAAAATCCTTGAACCCGCGAAGCGGGCCACCCAATGTACTGTTTATTGGACATAAACAGAAAGCACACCAACTGACAACATACACAAACGAAAACCCTAGTATAACGTAATTTATACAAGTCCTTTCTGTTTTTTAATGCAAGATTTTAGTTTGCGGGTTTTTGTAATTGCGAGATTATGAAGAGCGGGTTTCTGTAATTGCGAGATTCCGTATTGCGAGATTTCGGGTGCGAGATTTCAGTTTGCAAGATTTCGTAGCCAACCCGTCTGGCGGGCCTGGGCTCTAATTCTATAAGAACAATAAAATGATAGAAATAATGAATTAACACCAAATTATCTTCTTGAAATTATAATGAATGGACTATGAAGATATAGGAAGCGAAACATTTTTTCCATCGCAAATTTGTTGGTCTTTATGCAAGGCGAAGCCTAATAATTTTCACATCGATCAACAAGTTTATTTATATTTTGAAAAAAATATTATGCCCTTCATTGTCGGGGCTATTTTTTTCATCAAAGTTCTTTTTTCAATTTTGAAAATAACAAAAAAGGGACAAGATCAAGGCTAAAGGACGGGTGATTCCATATTCCGAACCCGCATTTCTGTAAGTAACGTAAGTTGGAACGTTATTGTGCAAAAGCAGAACACCTTTTAATAATTTCCTGCTCATATTTACTTGCTCTTTTTTCTTGCTCAAGTTTTGAGGTTTTAATCAAAGCTAACAACATACGGTGACGAAGAAGTCCAAAAAAGTGGTTTTCGACAAGGCATCCGTCAGACGTATGGGAAGTTTGTATGGCATTATGAGTTTTACTTGCGATATACGTTAAATAGGGCAAGTTTAGGATTTGTGCAAAAAATCGAACTCGAGATAATAATTTTCCCTGACATTACGATGATAGAGAACGCGAAAAAGTGGGTCTCGCAATTCCGTCTGTCTGTCTCTACCTTGACCTGCAGCATAAACCACTGAAGCGATTTTCTTCAAACTTAGGGCTTAAGCTTATTAGGGGATTTTCTAGAGGGACATTTGAAATTTTTTTTTTGCTCCAAAACTAACGGTACAAAAATTGATTTATTTCAAAAATGGCTCCAACGATTTTGAAAAAAAAATATGATTTAATGTTATTTATGAGTGTTTTTTATAATACAAATTCTTTATACTACTGAAATACATCAGCCAAGTAGAAGACTTGTTATTATTTAATTGGACTTGTTGAATAAAAATAATGCTAAGTCTTCTACTTGGCTAATGTATTTCAGTATTATATAGAATTTGTATTAAAAAAAACACTCATATGTAAACAATGCCAGGCCACGGGTAACAAAATTTCCAACAATCCTTGATTAGAAATTCTAATTGGGTTGGATATAGTTCACAGTTGATTTTCGCTGTAAAATTGATGTAAGCTGGACTGAACTTAATAAAAATTGCGTCTTGACAAGGCTCTCACTGTCAACTGAAGAGTCCAAGTGAGAACGCCGGGACGAAACGGTAATTTTTATGGACTAAAGGCCGTTAAAAGCTATAGTTAATGTTTTTATTATTTTTAATATTTTAGTAGAAAAAAAAATATTTATAACGGTTATTAACGGTTTTTAACGGTACCTGTAATAGAACTGATTTTTTTATTTTTAATTTCTCGTTAACGGCTTCATCGATTTCAACCAAATTTTTGATATAAGAGGTCCTTTACTACTTTAACAATTTTGCATATACAATTTTTCGAAAAAATAATTTTTGGATTAAAAAAAAAAATATTGATTTTTTTTTTGAAAATTCAATATCTTCAAAACAATTCAATAAATGTTGTTTTAATTTTTTGTTAAATTGTATTTTATTAAACGCTTAAAGTTGGCATACCTACCATATTTAATTTTTCAAAATGTTCAAGAATTTTTATATACACAAAATTAAGTTCTATTGAAGATCTGCAAATTGGAATTTTAAATTAAAGTATTATCTACTTTATTTATATAAAAGGTATTCCCAACAAGATTAATCATAAACTATTAAAGTGATGCTGAACAAAAAATTGTAGAAATAATATTAAAACACGAGTGGTATAATTTTGAAATATTTCAAATGCCAAATATATAACATTTTTGTATCATCCACTTGACATAAATTCAAATTAAAGAAAGAAAAAACAATGCATCCGCACTACAAATCAAATAGAACATTTTTTTGCTATGTGAAATATGACAAAAAAAAAAAAGAATAATACAAATTTTTTTGTTGGCATATCCTTCGGAGAGATATATCCTGCCTCATGAAATAAGACCAACAAAATTCGAATTTATTCGTGATGAATTTCCAGTCACATAGTTTGTGTGTGCGTATGAAATGAAAATAGTATAGCAGAGCTCACCTCGTATAGAACCTGACAAAAATTGTGAATGCAATTCTCGGAATATCCCGCAATTTGAAAGAAAATTCTATGATTCTGCTGGCTATGGGGGTTATAAGTTTGATATCCTGCTCCTGCATAAAATTCCCGTTTCTATAGATATTTTTTTGAATCATCACGTTCCAAGTACGGAACAAAGCAATTATTAGGTGAATTGTCACCATGATGCATATGCAAAAGCTTACCTCAAAACGAAACAGTTGTCATATATAATTTTTAAATTTTATTTTAAGTTCAATTTGCACTTGCTGTTCAATATATCTACATAGTTTGGTCACATACATAGATACATTATGTACAATACATACAAAGTGACCTTAGATAAAGTCATTGAATTTTTATTAATAATTTAATTTAATTAAAATTTAATAGAAGAAGTTAAGAGTGGATTCCGACACTTTTGTTTGTTTACCTGCCTTAAACTCTCAGCCTTTGTTACTGAAACAATTATCTGCATACCTCGTACCCTATATGGTCCAGTGCAGTAATAAAATTCTATATGGGGGACCCAGCAGTTTGTACCATCTTAAATTTTTTTTTATTCCATAGAGAGTTCATCGAGTATGTTAAATCGCAGTTTTCGCATTCGAAATATTTACCATTTTGCCGCCATCTTGGATTTTACTGTTTACTAAATATCTCGGTTCATATTAGTCCTACAAAACAAATTGGAAAAGATAAAATGCGTAAAATAGAATTTCCTATTTTATGTGTTAAACATTTTTTTTTATTGATAATATTTAAAAAGTTACACGGCAACAAAAAAAAATTAATATTTTCCTAAACTTAGGCCATTTTCAATTAAAAATTTTAAAAACTTTCTACAAAAGGTTGGTTGGGCTCCAAATCTCGAAAATTTTGTGATACAACTTTTTTCTGGTATTTCAATTAATAAAAAAGTTATGAATATTATTCTAATAAATGTTTTATATTGAACTCATTTCTTATAAATCTGAGATCTTGGCTAAAAATCTTGATTTGGGCTCGCTATAGTTAGATTTTCTCTTTGCTAAAATCGTTTTTTAGATTTAAATTTTAGCTTGTTGCTTTTCTTATGCAAAACGGCTTTTATAATTGGAATACAGCAAATAATTTTTCCCAAATACCGCATATTGGAAATTTATTTAAGGCTCCATAAGCAAATTAATTGATCAGGTGTATCATTTTGTTTTGGAGTCTGTTTACTGTACAATTAAGAAAAAGTGTCTCGTCGCTGAAGATGATTTTTGTTTGTGAATCCATTCGGCGTATTGACGACGAACGCTTAAAATGGTCAGTAGGCTTCAGCTCTTGAGTCAATTGGACCTTGTATTCAAATCTTTATTCAAAATTAGCATCAGTGATGTTTGTGAGATGTTCAATTGTTGGGCACGACGACGAGTCGAGGTTGACCACACTATCGCGAACAACAGCAATGTTTTCCGCAGGACGAACTGGGCGAGCATGCCCAGATGTTTTCACATTTCCTACAGACCGGCTTGCTGAAATTTATGCGTTGATTATGCTGACAAAAAAATGACGAAGTGCAAAAAAATGCATTTTGATTTGAACGCCCATTTTCGTAAAAGGCTTTCACAATCTTAAACGCGCTGCTCAATTTTGTACCTCTCCATGTTTGTCAAACACTGGAACAAAGAAATGTCAAATTTAGTTGGGCAAAAAACTTGACGTTAAGGTGTAACTCACAATTAACATCGTGCATTATGATTGGACCACCCTTTAGATTCAAAATACTCACGAATTAAAAAGGTTGATGAAATGTTTGAATACTTTTCAATGCTTTGAAGAAAATTTATAAACATTTTATTTTCACGTAAAAAAACTCCACGAAATTTATATTATGTCATTTTTGCAGGTAAACAAAAAGTATATTTTTCTTTTTAGTGTACATGTTATAGACAAGCCAATAAGCTTGACATAGCAATTAGCCTTTGCAAATGTGTTGTCCTTTTTTTGGAGCATTTTTACAAAATTAAATGTCCATTCCCTTTAATCCCATTAACTTGCCTCGAAATAAAAAATTAAAATATAATAGAGGTATTGAAATGAAATTCCTCATAAAAATTAAATACCTCGCAAAAGAAAAAAAAAAAAAAAACAAACAAGCCTAAAAAACATTTTATGATAAATAGGCCCAAATGAAAAATGCTTCCTTTAATTACTTTGCTCTTCGTTAAAAAAAAAAATGCCAGAAAATTATTTGTTTTGCTACCGAATGAGTCGTTTGATTTGAAATTTGATAAGATCACGCATGCGAGTCCAATCAAATCAGAATAAATTCCTTCTGTTTTATACCCAAGCAAAAAGTCATAAATTCAATAGCGTGACAAAATTAAACCCATAACAGCGACACCACCATCTATTACAATATGCCACCTTATATATTATTTTTCTGCTGTTTTTTTTTTTCGGTATCTATTAGTTAACTCTGATCGATCGATTTTACATTTGAATGGTCATGAATGCTGGACATAAAAGAGGTCAACCCGCTGGTATTTCATTCCACCCAGAAAAACACATTAACAAAATTGGCTTCCATTGTTTTAGTCTAAGTGTGAAGGTGACAGCCATTCGGCTTGGAAGAATTATTACTTAAAATAGGTATTAACGCTTGAGCTGCGAATAAATAAATAAAAAAGAAAAGAATCTTATAAAAATAAGGGATATACTAACAACCAAAGCCGATATTAATCTCTTAGCCCTGTGTGCATCTTTGTAAATAAATGAAAATTAATTTCATAGCTCTTTGGCGAGATGTCCTTGCTTGAAAAGTGCAAATTAATTAAAATCCATTTGAATGGGTCATCAATTTGTTTCATCCATTGGACATCGTATTATCTTTTCAATGCACAAGGACAATGATTTATTATCCAACAAAGGATGAAGAGCAAAATCGCACAAAATTGCATTTCCTTTGATGTGCGGCCGGCAGGAACTAGTTCAATATGGCTGGATTTGGTAAAGAGGCTGTGAAAAACTGAATGTCGTCTCCTTCGATCTGTTTCTATATCAAACAAAAATAAAAATTGACATTTATATGTAGGTTGATACAAATTTCCTTAGTTATGTTTTTTCTTGCTCTCAATTTCATCTTTCCTTTTAGTTGAGCTCTGTGTTTCGTACATCAATTCTGTATTCTTACAAAGAAAAACGTCACTGATTTTTTGAAGACATTTTAACAGAAAGGGTGCTTTTTAAGGTTTTTAAGTTTAACAGTGTCTACCAAATTGATGTGGTTAGATAATTATTATTCTTAGTGTTCAATTATGAATTTACTTTACATTATATAGAAAAATAGTACTCGTTCCTTCATAAATACTAGAAATGAATCCAAAGTCGATATCATTATTTGTTCTCAGAATATTTTAGATGAATAATATCTTAAAACTTTCAGTTTTTTTTTTTTTTTAAATCAAAAAACTGGTAATTACAAATTATTTCACACGACATGACACTATTACCTGCAAACTAAATTTTCTCCGAAGTCGATATCTTTATTCCTTCTCGAGATATTACAAAGAACGGTTGCTAAAAACCAAATGGTTTAATGTCTAACGGTTTTTTGTAGATAGTTAAAAATTACAAAATCTGTTTTTTTTTTGTGCATTTTAGCACATTTATCCTGAGTATACCACCGATTTTGATATTTTAAAATTTAAATCCAAGGTTAGCATGCGCCGCTGGTTAAAATGATTTTGGATAAATTGCATCTGAGTTCGGGATACATTTCGACAATATTTTTGACTCGGTGAGTACTTTTTTATCATAAAACACAAAAATAACGTTACTTGAATGTTACAATGAAAACAAATTATTTATCTGTAAAATGGCTTAAATGATTTTAATGAAAAAAAATTGCCAATATTAGCTTCCCATTGGAAGTTATTGTAATTGGTGCGATTTGACGATTTGAAAATGTTGACATATCTTCATGTTTTGAGGTCTCTAGATTGAAAATCCGTCGTTTTTAGAAAGATGTCTGAATGTGTGAATGTACGTGCGTAAGGGGCACTTTTATTCGTCAACCCATATCTCGATAACGAAAATAGATGCCGACTTCGGATGAATAGCGTCATAACGTGCTGAAAAGGTTTTCTAACAAATTCAATTCAAGGCTTCTTAAATACGGCGATTTAAAAAAGAATTGCTAAATGTCACTCGTCTCGACACAATGTTACTCGAAAACGACATCGACTTTGGAATAACCTTATTCTACACATAAATACGTAAATAAGAATTGGTGAAAATTAAAAAACAAAACAAAAATTCAACACACTTTTTTTTAAAACAAAGACAAACGTAGTCCAGTGCATTTATAACCTGATCCAGGAGTTTGTACCACCCCAATTTTGTTTGTATTCGATAGAGGCAGAGGGTTGATCAAATATAATAATTTTTTTTTACTATTTTACTAAATATCTCGGTTCATACTAGTCCTATAAAAAAAATTTGAAAGATAAAATGCGTAGAATTTAATTTTCGATTTTTCGTTGCTGATAATATATAAAAAGTTACAGGCCAACAAAAAACAAAATTTAGTCCATTTTTAATCAAAAAGTTTGTTGGGCTCAAAATATCGAACAATTTAGCAATACAATTTTTTTTTGTATTTCAATAAATAAATAAAGTTATGAATATTTTGCTATTAAAAAAAAAATGTTTTATACCAGAAGAGATCTTGACTGATAATCTTGATTTGGGCTCGCTCTTTGCTAAAACCGTTTTCAAGATTTAAATTTTAGTTTGTCGCTTTTCTAATTAAAAACGGATTTTCTAATTGGACCCGCACCAATTAATTTTTCCCGAATACCGAATATTGGGAATTTATTTAAGGCTCCATACACTAATTAATTTCTCAGTCATTTCAATTTTTTTTTGGAGTCTGTTATATTTTACTGCACATTTAAAAAAGTTTTTCCCCCATTTTTGTTTTCTTTTATTCGATAAAAACTTGATTGAAGATGATAAATCTCAGTTTTGGCATTCGCACCATTTACCGTTTTGCCGCCATCTTAGATTTTACTTTTTACTAAATTTTTAGTTTACCAAATTTGTAATAAAATGAAAAATAATATTTGTTTGATTCCTTTGAAACTAGGTAGGAACTATATGAAAGTATAATTCAATTATTTCAACTAATTGAATTTACATGGAGTTAAAAACTAATTTTAGCAGTATTTGCCTACCCTACAACTTTTTTTTATGCCGATAGCTGGCTTCATGTTTTTAAGTACCCTTTTCTTATGAAACCCTTATTTGTTCTCCAAGCTACAGCTTATATTATTTTGTTGACAAAAATAAGTTCAAAATTATAAACAAAATAAAACGAAAAAAAGAAATTCAGAAAAGTTTGAGGATTTGCTTAAACGGAATAAAAACTACGTCTAAGCTACTGAGTGCTAAAAAGATGGAACGTTCAAAAATATAATAAACTGAATAAGAATCCAACATTAAAATTTTCTTCAATATCCTTTTTTTTAGTTTTAATAATTTGAAATGGATTTTTTTGTTAAAAAAAAAAATATAAGGTAGCCTAAAGATTACAAATTGGGCTTTAATAAAAAAAATATACTAAATAACGTGTTTTTGTAAAAAACTAATATAAGAATGAAAAAAAAGGCATACAAATATAGACAATATGGGTTTAAATAAATTGCGTTGCACGGTGAGTAAAAACTATTAATTGTTCTTGTTTAAATACGAACAAACATTCAAAAATTCAAAAATTGGCTGCAGTTGGGCAAAGTTAAATCCAGTTAAAAGAAACGGAATCAAAAATAATACAAATTATTATAAGTCGAAAAGGTAGCGAAAATGAGAAAATGACGTCTTAACTTGTACGACTTTTACTAATTTTCGTCTAGGCCGGTGACTGTGGGACACCCTGTATACATATTTATTTATTTATAGATACTATATTTATTTATTGTTTTTATTTAAAATAAAGTGTTCTTAAATCATACAAATTAAATTATAAAACATTGATTAAAACATCATGTTCTTGTATTTTAAAGAGTGCCAATAATTGTACTGCCTACCAATAATTATATCAGGGTGCCAATAATTGTAGTTTTTGGTAAGCTTCTTTTAAATTGGCATTCTAAATATAATCCAAATAATTAAATCTTTATTTATAAAACCTAATCAACGCGGAATTCAATAAAGTATACTACAGTATACAATTATTAGGGTTAGAGAAGTAAGCTTCCGTTTTTATAAAGCCAACCCTACTGAGGAAAACCGGAAAAAGTTTCAACAAGCTAGAAAGACCTGCAACGTTCATATTCGACGAACCAAATTTTTACATGATCAAAAATTACGGCAAAAAATTCTACAATGTCCCAAAGGTAGTAAACATTTTTGGTCATTTGTAAAAAACATACGAAACACCACCTCGTCCTCGGTTTCAACGCTCGTCTTCAATAACACCCCTTTTGTCAGCTCGTTAGATAAAGCCAATTTGCTTGCGGCACAGTTTGCTGTTAATTCGACGCTGCCAGAAAGTGTTATGGCTCCTCCTGTACTTGAGAGCGTAAATGATTTTATGGGACAAATCTTCTTTCGCACTCGTGCAGTTGCTAGAGTTCTAAAAGATCTCGACGTACACAAATCCGCTGGCCCATCGTTCTGAAGAGGTGTTCTTCAACGCTGGCAAAACCACTGCGTAAGCTTTTCCATCTGTCCTACTCTACTGGTCTCTTTCCGAGTTGATGGAAAACAGCATATGTCCAGCCTGTCCCTAAAAAAGGCATATCTTCTTCACCCTCTAACTATCGACCAATTGCACATACGTCCCTTCTTTCCAATATCATGGAAACGCTGATTAACTTTCAGCTCAAGAAATATCGCGAGGAACGAAAGCTTCTTAATGACCGGCGTACGGCTTTCGTAGCAATAGGTCAACTGGTGATTTGATGGTATATCTCACCGAACAGTGGAACAAATCTTTACATCGTTTTAGAGAAAGTAAGATTATTGCACTTGATATTTCAAAAGCATTTGATAGAGTTTGTCATCAAGCTCTTTTATCGCAAATGTGCGCATTTGGTTTCGATGAATCTCTTCTTCATTGGATTAGAAATTACCGTTCAATACAAGTTGTATTGGACGGTTTCAAGTCTGAAATCCACAAAATAAATACTGGTGTGCCCCAGGGCTCCGTTTAGTCTCCGACTCTCTTCCTTATTTTTATAAATGATCTTTTGTCTGAAACTTCTAATCCATTAAACTGTTTCGCTGACGACAGTACCCTCAGCTTTTCATATTCGTTTACAGATTCTCATCCATGTCCTTCGGATGTGGAACTTGAACGGCAGCATATGCTCATAAAGTTCTGATCTCGACAGCATTGTCCAATGGGGAATCAAAAACCGCGTAGAATTTAATGCTTCAAAAACTCAATGCTGTCTCCTGTCGTTAAAGCGAAACCCACTCCCAATGCCGCTGTCAATGGACGGCACTTGCATCGAGGAAACCAAACAGCTATCAGTTCTCGGTATGTGTGTCACAGACCACCTTTTGTGGAATGACCACATATTTGATGTCACCAAAAACGCTGCTAAGTGCTTAGGTTTTCTCCGTAGATGCAAGAAATTTTTTTCCCCTTCTGATCTGGCTGTGATCTACAAAGCCTTTATTCGTCCAAAACTTGAGTACAATTTTCATGTCTGGGCAGGAGCTCCAAAAACTCACATAAGTTTGTTGGACAGAATACAAAAGAGAGCTTTAAAAATGATAGGTGAAAGATCTATAACGGAAACAATTACATCTCTCGAACACCTCCGTAATGTTTCATGTCTTTCCCTATTTTACCGTTATTTTTATAAACAGTGTTCTAGTAAAATAGCCAGTTCTATTCCTCCCCTTAAACAATTCAACCGTAATACTCGCGCTTCTAGGAATGCCCATCAGTTTACCCTCGAGCCCAACTTCGGACGTACTGTTAAGTATACAGATTTTTTCTTTAGTCGAACCACAAGAATGTGGAATACTTTACCTGGCTCTGTGTTTCCCTCTTATTACAGTATTCAGACATTCAAAACAAATGTTCATCGGTATCTCCTTTTAAACACTTTCCAATTTCCTGAACGCTCGCACTGTGTGTAAATATTTTAAGGGTAATAATAATCCCTTTTGTGCGCGTAAAGTTAAAAAAAAAAATACTCTAATTACTGTACAAATAAATATGTTATAGTTGATCAAAGTTGAAATTTCCTAAGGGGTGCCAATAATTATTGTAGTCGTTACGCTAGTCTGTTTTGAAATAATTAGCTTGAATAATTATTAATTGTTGGGAGTACAGTAACAAAGTTATATAAATAAGATTCTAAGAATTTTATTAAATACAAATAAATAAAAACTGTACTGGTGTGGGTCTCTTTTATAATTAACGTTTTATCAAAACTCACAAGCACTCAATTCGTGTACCAGCATTTAATTTCTCAAATTTACAACAAATTCAGCAAAATTATGGGCCAGTAGCTTAATTCAAATATTTACGAATTTGCGGAGCTCAACCTTTTAGAAAAATTAAAGGTAAAAAGGCTTTGCCGTAGGTCCATTCCATTTTCGTGTTTTCGACATTTGTTAGAGAATTTCATCGTTGCTCTTCAAAACTTGACAGCTTTGAGGGGAAAGTTACTATGCAAAAAATAAAGGATTAAACCTAAAACTCCAAATTATAAACACATCATGAATGAAAAACCAAAAACAAAATAATTAAAACATATGAGCTGTATGAACAAGATATCAAACTTAAAATGAACATAATGGTTTTCTGCGAATTTTAAAATAAATTATTTTCAATTCTGATGAAAACCGAGTAGGTACGTATAAACATAATATGTGATTGCCTTAAGTAATGATTTGTTAAAAAAATCTCTGCAATAATGGTTTGAAAATTTGGCTTACAAAATAGACAGATTCAATTGCAAAACACCGCTTTATCCTTCCTCCCTTAGCCAACAAAAAAGTAGATAGATGTTAAAGCTTAATCAAAATGAACATTTATACAACATAAAATCTAGAAACGATTTTACATTTTTCAAAACCAGAACTTGCATAAAATATAAACTACATATCCTTGTTATAAATCCTAACATAAAGTGAGAGTTTCTGTAGAAGCAAAAAAAAAGAAGAAAAATTAAATCCTGCATACGAGTAACTTGGAGTTAAATCTACTCTGCTTTAGTTGGATTTTTTTGGCCTTCAATAAAAGGACCTCGGGGAATGTGGAAGCCGGAACATTTTTGATATCCTATGTTCATAATAAACGTTTTTCAACATACATATTTAGATTGCTCTCGTTTTGCAATAAGTTTGGTATATGAAAGATACCACATGTTCAAATATCTCAATTTGAGGGTAATGAATCCTCTTTTTCTTCATTTCTTTTATTTATTTTCATATTCCTTCAAGCAATACACATACATTATGTTGAACATGTTTATATTCATAATACATATAGTAACCATGGGAGGAAGAACTTTACTTTTTCGTATATGTACTCCTGGACAAAATGAGAGCAATATTTCCATTATCACAAGGAAAATATTCAAGATAACTTACACACAACCACACACCAAATAACTTGGCCCTCACCACATCTGGTCTCAATATCTCTGCCAGTTATGTTGCGTGGCAAGGATAATTTAAGCCAATGGCAAGAAGTGTATAAAGTGCCTCTCTATAAGGATTATACGAACATCAATCTGTTTTATTCCGTTCCCAATTTGACAATAAACGCGAGTAAATTCCGTTACGTACATATACATACCTCATACCTACATATATTTATATCCTTTCAATAATGCCAGTCTCTATGATTAATATTAAAATATCGTGTTCTTAGCCATCGGTATTCGGAAAAAGTACCAAATGGTAGGAAGGCAAAAATCAAATAATATATTCTAGGTATGTATTATTTGGGACGAATACAAATGCTCTATCTCTATAATATTGACTTGTAATGGCAATATTTTTGGAAGTGTGTGTTGTACGGCCCAGCCAGCCACCTGATTCCCTGGAAATCATATATTTTGTATTTCTCTGCATTTATCGATAAAGAAAATACAATTCTATTGGTATTTTTGATGTCAATTTAATTGGCTTAAAGATTTGATTATAAGTAGGACAAGGACTAACACGTCATCTGTTTTATGAGACTTATACAATATACATACATGACTATACATTACGCATTTATAAATTTGAACAAAACTAAAGCCAAAATGAGTATTTGGGGTTACATCTAATTAGCGTTCTTTTTTTGCCACACGAAGCTGAACTTTCAGAAATTTTATTTAAGCTGATTTTTCTTTGTTTCTCTTAAGAATAGAAACGATAAACGAATAAGTCTGCCTTAAAGTGATAATATAACTCAAGAAATTTATATGCTTAAGTTTTTCAACAATGCTGAAGGCCACTTTCTTGTGATAAATGGAGAAGTTCTTCGAATTAAGGTATTTTTTGTTTTAAAAAATTCATAAGTGTCAAGTTAGCAAAACAACACACAAATCGAGAAATGGTTAGTTGGATAATTTGCCACTAATTAGTTGTTATAATTTCGAATTTGTCATTCAATGTTTTATATGTTTTTGTGCTGCTTTGCTTACTTGACATTAAAATACCAAAACAGAAAAAAAAAACATAGACAACATAGCCACACGAATCAAATTTAATTAAGGACTTATCAACGGCAAATATTATTAAGCAAGAAACTATGCAATATAAGAAGTTTTAGCCCCGTTTTGAGGTGTTGCTTTGCTAACTTGACATCAAATTAGCAAAACAGCACAAAAAACATAGAAAATATTGTACGACGAAATTGAAAACATCAAAACTAATTAAAGACTAATCAGCGACAAACTATTAAGCAATTAAATATTCAATAAAAGAAGTTTTAACCCCGTTTTCATGTGTTTCCTTTTCAAGTTGACTTCGAAATAGAAAAAAAAAAAAACATAGAAAATATTGAAAGACGAATTCGAAATTGTCACAACTAATTAACGGCAAATTATACAATTAACCACTTTTCGATTTGCGAAAATTCGATGTCAAGTTAGCAAAACAGCAAAAAAAAAACCTAGAAAACATAACACGACAAAATTAAAAATGTCACAACTAAATAATGACTAATTAACGGCAAATTATTAAGCTATAAATCAATCACTGTTAAGTAGGGCTGTCCACGAGACGAGAAAAGTCTCGATCTCGGACTCGCATGACGAGACCGAGACGAGACTATATATTTGGACCGACATTTACAAAGAGTCAAATAAATTAAAAAAATCGAATTTCAGTTAAATATTTATTATCTTCTGCACATATTCAAATTATAATCGAAAATATTACGTTCCAAAATCAACAGGTTGTCCGGAAATCGTATTTTTCGGAGACGAGACCGAGACGAGACTTAATTATACGAGACCGACACGAGACCGAGACGAGACTGAACATTTTCAATTTTAACGAGACCGAGACGAGACTTACGAAAGTCTCGTAGAGTTTCGTCTCGTGGCCAGCCCTACTGTCAAGAGTTTTTACAACTTTTCTGAGAGGGTGCTTTGCTAACTTGGTATAATAAAAGTTGATGTGTATAAAGTAAGCAGGGAATCTCCGAAAGTTCCCAAAAAAAATATATGGGCGATTCTACAAATGATGGAATTTTCTATGGCCACGCTGATGTTTTGAAAACAATTCAACAAATCAATCTGATTTTTTTACAGCAGTCAATCTAGTCGATACCCACATTGGCAAACAAAATTATCAAGATCTGATACATTTTCATTACTCAAAGTGCCTAATTCTCAGTCCCCTGACGTGTCCCCCGCTTGTTTGTCAAACAAAAAATCATCACTGTTCTTTTATGCTTGGGTCCCTCCACACTAAAACCAACAATAAATTTATGAACTTAAGTAATAAATCTTTATTATGACGTAAATAAATCTTTAATAACTATTTATTATATTACAAACATATCATTAAACTGCAGATTGAAACAGTCAAAAATGTCGATAGCTAAATAATGTACCAACCAATTTTAGTTTCAGATATGGTATAGTAAAGTTTCAAGTCTCGTTAACACATAATTATAGTGAACGTTGATGTCGTCCGTCATGTATGACAGCTGTGATAGAAAACGTGGAATGGCCACTCAGTTTCTTAGTCCCCTGGGAAGGCTTTACGGACAAGTTTTGTATGAAAGCAGGCACATTTTGGCGGTATTGTAGCCTATGCAGTAACCACAGCACAAAATATTTTTTTTTTTCATATAAAAAGTAACAAAGTAAGTGAGTGCATAAATGTTGAAAAATAATTTTTTTTAATAATTTTTAAACATTTATCGGTTATCTACATTTTTGAGAAAGTTGTTCTGCTAACTTGACGTCAAATTAGAAGGTAACCCCGTATCTCGAAATCCAACAGCGCAGTAAATTTTTTTTCCGTTACAAATTAGCAATTAATTAGCAACTCATGACAATATATTTTTTTGTACGAATTTTCGGAGTTGCCCTGCTAACTTTATACACATTAAAAGTTGGCATACCAGATACAAGAGCAAGTTTGTTGCGATTTTTTTTTTAATATGAAAGCCCAATTTGTTCTCTTAAAAAAATCTTATCTTTTTTTATCAGAAAATATGTTTAAAAATATTAATAAAATAAAATGAAAAAAAAAAAAATAAAAAGTAGTTTCCAGCAAGGGAAGTAATTTTAATATATTCTAATATTAATCCTATAATACTGTTTTTGGAATACAAACAAAAAACGACCCATTTAAGATTTGAAGGTTCTTAGTTAAATTTCTTAATTATTTCACAGAGCTCATTTTACTTTTATTTTTTGGATTGTTTTAATTTCATTATAAAAACTGAATTATGAAAATTAAATTGAATGTATATGTTTCATAATGAATATATTTTTATAATTAAATTTAAATATAATAATTAATTTTAATTTTTTGGTTAAAAAATATATATGCACATTATTTATTTTTAAACTTTTGCTTCTTTTGTCAAATAATTAGGTTAGAAGGTAACAGTTATTAATGCAATCTTAGCCTTATTATACATTATAAGGTATTACAAATTATTTTTTTTTTTTATATACTATTTCTATAAAATTACAAGCACTACCTACTGAATTAAATCAGCCACGAAGACGACTTAGCATTTGTAGGAACTGTATGAAATGCTATTGTTCTTTAAAAAGCCTTTCGATTGTATTCCCTTTCGAAAAGGCCAAAATTATTTCATCAAGGTTATCATCTAGATTATTATTCTTACTTAAAACCCTTTGGAAAGGTTAACATAAGGATCATTAATTTTGTTTAGCTTATTCGAAATTTGATGACAACTTGTGTTTATTTTATCGTGTAAGTACCTATCGACTGATTTGTTTTCTCTTTAAAAGCAAGGGAAAACCTTGAAAGAAAATGCAATACATGTACCTATATGTTATACATTTGTATAGACACGCATGGAAAAGATTTTAAATAATTAACTTTGTGGTTTTTAAACGTTAAGACCATAAAGCCACATTCGCATTAGGCTTCACCGTTATGGGTTATAAAAACCACACAATTCCATAATCACACTGTAGTCACATTGTTTGAGGGTAATCCGCAACGCAACAACGCAATCATTAATCCCAGTCAATCTAGAGGAATCTGTGGGGTGAAATCTGGCAAAATAGCATTTCTTTCTGATGCCACCATACATATCTATATGAGTATTCCTACATTGTATATCCCGTTCCAGAGCTCTAGTTCGTGTGCTGAGATTTGTTTTTGTGGGGCGCTCACGGCTGATGGAGACCTAACTGTTTTCCGCTGATATTTCCCTATCCTTTGTGCAATAATTTCCTATGTGAATCCTAGCTGACAAGGATGTAAATAAATGAAGACAGGCAGAATAACAAGCCCTTGTGTCATTGTGACAAACTGTGTATGTAGATAATGTATGTATCTTTTTATCATTAGTTTCATATGCGAAGTGACAATTTATCTTTCGTCGCATAACGCAAAGGCGACATACCTTGGCTTAGCTAGTGAGGCTTGCATCACAGCATCAGGACGTTATAATACAACAACAACAAAAAAAAAAACAATGCAAAAGCAAATATTATAATAAGAGGACTCAGCTCAGAAGGTCGAGGAAGATCTATTCACACAGAAAGGCAAATTCTCGCTTATTCTTATATTTCTACTGAAGGTTGGAACTGTTCGTCCTTGCAAAAGGCAACGGCAAAGGCAATGATCTATTAACCCAAACTCGTCGTTGTCAGAATAAGCCAAGTGGCTGGTTTGGTGAAAATCTTTTACCACCTCTTGTTTGGTTTTTCCTAGCTTAAAAACATATGATTTTTTTTCCAGTGAAAGACGATGTCATAAAAAAGAATAATGTGGATACGGTTGTGAGCTAGTATAACTTAACCACAAAAAGGTATGGTAATACGAGAAGGATGTTAAAAAAGAACATTTTCCTATGCTCATTCATGCAGCCAGTTATAGAAAAAAAAAATAATTGAAAGGATGTGAAGAGTTGCTTAAGCAAAAAAAAATATATGTCATATTCACACAAAAAAAAGCTTCTCTTTTATTTCCCAAAAGATTTCTGCGCAATTAATTTCGAAGCTAAAAAAATATAATTTATTTGAGATGACAAGCGATGGTTTTATTGTCTCTTCAAATTAATGATTACACTAACAATGTCGGAGACAAAGCAAGTGCTATTTTGTGTTATGTGTTTGTTGGTGTGTTTCTAAAGTAGAATTATTACTTTTTAAAGGAATTTTTTTTGGAAAATAAAATATACGATCGCGTGGGCGTAAATTTTTAGGTAGAAAAATCTGTGTCATAAATAATATTTATATTTAATGATTAATTTAAAATTAAAAATATAATTTCTTCGTGGGATATAGCATAAGGCATTTGATGTTTTTTTGTTTAAAATCAACACTTCTAAAAAAAAAGGTCACGTAAATACGAATTGTGGTTGTTTAAAATGTAATTGTCTGTACAGTATAAAACTCAGAGTAATACCTGTGTAAAATTAACCTAAACCAAGGTATAAGTTAACATTGTTCCTAAGACAGTTTTGAACTTGGTGAGTTGTAAATCAAATTACCTGATTTTTAATTTTTAATTATCCAAACAAGGCAAGGAAGTAATATTGGACATTAAATCTCAAGTAAAATAAGACATAAATGAAACTTTAAAACCTGTAATGGCTGAAATAAATGTGCGTGAGATCTGCACACTCATATGGATGCACCAAAAACACATGTGCATGCCAAACGTAACAATTCAGCTTCTTTTAGCTTAAAAATATTGATGTGCCGCAGGTTTCACTTTATATAAAGCCTAGGTAGGGCGGAATTTAATTTCTTATACATGTATCGAGCTGGTTAACTGCTTCCTTAACCCGGGGTTTAGACAAGCGAGTAGAACTAGTTGCATCGATCATAGTGTTAGTTTTATGGATGTATGTGTGACTAGTAGCTCTCTGCGCGTTTTGTCAACTAGTATGATTTTTTAAAAATATTTCATACAGAAAAATATACAAATCATGGAAACTATGGAAACAAAACAAATAAATGAAAAAAATACACTACACTAGTAGGATAACTGGCAGGCTACTCGCAGGCAAAAATATTATACTATTTGGGCTGCTAGTTGGCTCTCTCGTGTTCTGATACACTAACACACATAAACGCTACTAGTTCTACTCGCTTGTCTAAACCCCGGGTAAAGCCGAATAGAAATAAGAAAAAGAAGACTTGCCAAGTTTGTGAGCTGTCATTCTAATAAGCTTCTAAAATTTATATTACAGAAGATGATCGGCGAGGTCACTTTAAAAAGGCTGCATAGAATTTTGATATAAGTTGCTGCCTTTAAAAGTTTTCTGTAACCATTTTCAATAAGCTTTATTGAATACTTCGATACGGCTTGTTAGGTTCTACTAAATAATCATAAAATAATGGCCACGTTCGGGTGGTAGGCAGATATATGGTATCTGAGATACTTTAGCATCTGACGTTTTCGAACGACCAAACCAAATGGCAAACGAAAACCAAGAAAATGAACAGATGAGATGTCAGCTGTTAGTATAAAGTCTCTCCCAAACCAACGCGCAAGCGGCGTGGAACATTTATATTATTATATTTTAATTTAATTATCAATTGCCTGAAGAAGGACGTAAACACGTGTGAAACGTCGCATGAGAATTAGGAAATAGAAATTTAACAAAAAGCATGACCTATAGCTCACTTAGGAACAAAATTATATTAATTTTTGTCATCAGATGAATCGAATAGATCCGGATCTATGTACATTCTCTTTTCAATTTTTTGATTTCAATAAAGGTCTTATAGAAATCGTGTAAAGTTGTTGGAATCAATGGAAGAAGACATTATGTCGTTTTTTTCGATATTGGTGCTGGTATCACGTTTTCCAACTAGAGTTTTGATAAGTTTTTACCCCTTCGTTTGAATCCATTCATTGATCAAGAATCCATTTCTTTATGAAGTGTTGTTTTAAAGTAGATTTTTCCGGGATCTGATTTTGAATAACGCAACCATTTGATGGTTTAAAAACCCGCATTTGCCTTCAGTAAACTTGCAAAAGAAGATCGTTTTAGTTTTGGCTTTTATTAATCCAACAAAAACAAATCAAATCAAGCACTTGATTAAAAACGAAATTCCTGCAAGAATAAATCCGAGTGGTTTGATATCTTTTTAAAAAGTTGATGTTTTTTTTTTTAATTGAAACGTCTATTTTTTTAGTTGGGTGTGAACGAAAGCAAAAATTCCTTTTGTCATATCATATGCAAATATGAAAGTCTGGCATGTCGGGGCCCTTTGTATGCAAAAATGCATTTCAAATGCAGTGCATTAAAAATGCAGTGTCGAAAATTTAAAATCATATTTAATAAAAGAGCTGAGTGCCCTAGACTTGGACTGTTTTAAGAAAAAATCAGAACTACTAACAAATCGTTATTGAACTAAATGAAACAGAAAATTTTCGTTCCCATTCAAATTGTTTTTTCGTAGACGTAGTTAGTTTATTGGTTGACTTTTTTATCGACACTTTCTTAATTTAGTTGTTCTTACCGAATTTAATTACCGCGCAATCTGAAATAATTTCCAATGAAACACGACAAATACGAATTGAAATTTTTTTGAATTTTTGTAAAAGCAATTCAATATGAGTTTGTTCTTGCAGAAATCATAATATTGGAGCTAAAAGTGATGCAAAATCTATATTTTTTGCAATTAAGATTTGATCTTTTTCTATAATGCTGTGGAGGAAATTTGTTTGATTTGCTTGCTTACGTATTTTTTGTCGGAGCTGATTAATTAAAAAAAATAGGTAGGAAATCATAAATACGTCGCTCAAAATGTAGGTTTCGGTTTGACTTTCAATTGAAATTGCATGTGAAGCCGTTGAGGCAACAAAACCAAATGTGAAAATTATGTGAGCGTAATAGGTAAGATACATGTATATCCGTTTAAAATCTTGTGATCAGATAAAAGTTGAACATCTTTTCTGTACTTAGATAATCGTAACAAATATGAATAGTAATAGATCATTCAAAATTAAAATAGGCAGAAAATATTCGAGCCTACACTCTACATAGTATTTGAAAATTGACATTCGTAGAAGTACTTTGTATTCAACTGGTCGAAGAAAGGGTAAAGTGTTAAATAACAACTACCAGAAACGTGATTTAGAGCTTCCAGTTTCAAATATCAACTACCAGAAAACATAACAACTACCACTTAAAACAGTCCCTACTATGGAGTCCAAAATATTTTCCGAAGAACCAATAGGCTGCAAGACGCACTCAAAGCTTCAATCTTTGAGTGCGTCTTGCAGACATTTAGACCTACCGAAAAGGCCTTAAACCCCATATTAATATCTAGGGCTATCAGCTCTTTAATAAATTTTGAAGTTCCTACCTGGGCTTAAAGAAAAAAATGCATTTTCAATGCAGCATTACGTACAAAAGCCCCAACCCCGACCTCTGCCAGGCTTTCAAATTAACATACGAATAGTATGAACCTAACTTAAAAAAAGAATTTTTGCTTTTGTTCACACCCAACAATTGCTATGGGCTCTCGGTCCTTAAGGAAAGATATCTTAAAACGCGTTCTTAATTCTCATCATTGAAAATAATATAGGGAAAGTTAAAAATAAAAATGTACTGTTTGCCCCGTGGTCCGTTTTGCCCCCTATCATAAACCGTCGTTAAACAAAAAAGCGCCGAAATTAAGTTGTGTTGTTTCGGTCAAAAACTTATCTAAAAATTTAAACATTTTTCTTTGGTCAAAATAGCACAAGTCGAGTTATGCTATTATGACCTAACATTATTTTAGAAAAAGGAGTTAAGTGTGGTTAGGACCATTGAATATCTTTGGAACCAGTTTACTTAGAGTTTTACTGTTAAGACCAAACGAAAGTAAATTTTGTTTCTTAAATAGTTCTGCATACCTTTTTCGAAAAAAATGACATTCTGTTAAGACCAGACTCTAAAGATACGGTCTCTTAAACAGTATTAATAATACATAAATGCAAGGTTGTTGCCAAAAAGTTCGATTACGGAAGTAAAATGTTGGTTTTTTTTTTTTTTTTTTTTGGATTAAATTGCCTCTAGTTTGATTTGTTTTTTGTATTAAGTCCAAAATTTTTAAAATTGCTATTTTATTTTTTTCTTATCATTTTCCCACTACCTAACTATATAAAAATATTATCGAACTGTTACCATACACCGTCAATATAAAGCTACATTCTAGTAGTTAGCTATACAAGAGCAAGGTACTGCGATCTAGTCGTGCATTTTATTCTTGATGAATTTTTAAAATATTCATGAATATAATTTTACTCTTGGAGAAATATTTATAGTTGATGAGGAAAGATAGGGCCAGGTGAAACTTAAAACTTGCCAAAGATTCTCGACGCCAAAACCCCCTTGTCGATCCGCAATTGGTGTTGACCACTCTTAATATGAATAAGGAATTAAATGTTTCTGGATCCTCAATTTCAATCATTTTCACATTTTTGTGGAAGTAATTGACTATTGGCTGAGATAACGTTATTTAAAAATAAAAGGTAGAATTTCTGGCCTTGAAATAAGTTTTGACATAATAAGACAAAAAATAAAGACAGCAAATTTAATTTTAAACATTTTTTTTAGAAATTTATAAACGGAGGTAATTACAATCCGCCTCCTGTATAATAATTGTCTTATGCATTGACCAAGCTACCAAGCATTCCCTTCGACAAGGAGGGATAATTTTCTTAAACAAAATTATTAAAAATTAAAGCTTTTTGTTTTATTTAAGGATTTTTAAGAAAAAAATTAAGAAAATAAGACCACTTGCGATTTATGTACTTAGGAAGATGGAATTTTGTACAGACAACACAATTGAAAAAAAAAAAATAAATATAAATTGGGTGGGGCGACAGCTCGTGAAGAACCCATCAGGGCCTAGTGACTAACAACTCGCAACCACTCCTGTGTGCGCGTATCGACAGGAAAGGAAGGGACGTACATTTTTTATGTCGAATCCGAAGGGCTAGATGAGAAGCAATTATTGATAACAAATGATACTCTTGGAGGATTAATTTGTCAATTCCTCGCAAGAGGCAGTAGCCCTGAAAAAAAACTTTTTTAGTTTTTAGGTGGACGAGGCTGGGAAGTGAACCCAGACCTCCAGCCTGACAGTCCAACGTGCTAACCATTACGCTACGGGCTACTACAACACAATTAAAAGAGTTATACCTACAATTTATAGGTTAGGAAGACCGACAAATTACAGACATTTTTTTTGCAACACCCTAGCACTTCAGCATTGTAAAGTACATAACTACATCCTTATGTTTATTGCGACTGATCACTGATATCCTTAGTAAATCTGCGGCTGTAAGAAATAATCAAATCAAAAATGTTCGCATGCAATTTTATATTCGGTTTTAACTCTAGATACTTAGCTGTAGTAAAAAATAAAAAAAAAAAATCCTTTGGGATACGTGAGTGTTAACTACAACGAACAATGGCGTGAGAGAAATAAAAAATGGTGTTTTTATCAGCCTGCTTCGTTTTCTATACTTAAGTGCTGTTAACCGCCACACAGTGGTGTCATATATAGAGCAGTAAAACTAAAAGCACAAGCAAAAAGGAACAAGGACAAACCAAAATAAGTCTACATTCTGCATCCGTTTCCGAGGCAACCGCAAAGTTTTGCGCAGAAATACATATACGTATAGAAGAGATACACATATACTATACATACATTGCCACGAAGAAAGGCAAAAAAAAGGATAGTACTATCTAAATGTATGTATAAACTTTAATACACAAATCCTTTGACACTGGCCAAGTTTTTTTCTTCCTTTTATCTTAAATACGAGTATTATTTTTTGTTAGTTTTTTTTTATATTTTATTCAATGCAAAGAGCAAAAATATTCACACCATCTGTGATAATATTGTCAGTGCCGGACTACCCATGAAATAAAAGGACTGGCTGCAACTAAGCGATCGATTTCTTTTTAAGCACGCTACGGGATTGGGTGAATAGGAAGAACTCGTACGTTTTATTCAGCTCTAAGTACCCTTACGAGTATTGAGAAATACTTATAGATTACTGTGGTAATACAGTCAACAATTACCCCTTGAACATAATGCAAGTTGCTGGTAGCGAAAAGAATCGCTGTAGCACACGCTGTCATTTAAATCGCTCAACTTTCACTAGGAAATAATTCAACTTTGGCGACTGCGGTACCATGACATAAGACCAAGCGGCATAAAGCCAAATTTCGGTGTTTGGCCTTATGACGCTTTACAAAAGTGACATAAGGCCAATTTTTAAGAGTTGGCTTTATGTCGCTTTATAAAGCGTCATAAGGCCAAATTTATTTTAGACATAAGGCCAAATGTAATATTTAATTTTTTTTTTTCAAAACCGGTTTCAAACACACCGTACATAATTTTCATAATAAATTCTCTATTTATTTTAATTATAGGTTCAGTTTGGTAAAAGTCGATGACAGCTCATGCGCATTGGTAACGGATCATTTCCAATACTGCAAAATAGGTTTCGGAAACATTTAAAACCAAAACTGTAATGCAAACATTTGGGATGTCGCGTTATATAAATGAGCTGTTTTATAGGCGAAAGGTTCTAGAAAAAGACTTTAACTACTCAGTTTTTATATCTCCGACCATTGCTTCTGAAATTGCGAAATTCCACAGTAATTTTCTTTTGGACGAAACTTTCAGTGTTGTGCTATAATGCGGCTTAAAACAGCTCATGATTATATTTTTGATCCTTGTTCCTTTCATTACTAATTTTATTTTTAAACTTGGTTCGTACCTACTTATAGTTGCATGGAGTATAAGTTATTTTAGTTTTATAAAACAAAGATAAAATATTTAATTGCAATAACATTTTTTATATATTTAAAGACACTATTACTTTGTTCAATCAGTTTTTCTTATAGTTCTTGTTTTTATTTAAAACTTTTTTATAAACTTTTAATTCACTAAATCGTAAAATTTTAGAAATTAAAAAAATAATACCCAAAATTCGCGCGAATTATACTATAAGAACTATAACAGCCATATTATTGACTTGTTTCAAAACTAGTTTTACGGCAAAACTAGTTCAATAGAAGTTTCAAGTCCCAAGTTTTGGACTAATTGGTTTTATTAACTAAAGTTTGAGTATTTTAAACTCAAAATATTGAAACTGGGATGTCAAAACATTCATAAATAATACCAATATGTATAAAACTTGCAACTTAAAATCTCCGTAAAACTAGTTTTGAGCTTAAACTAGTTTTGAAAAACTCAAAAATATGGCTGTAAGAAAAGCTGTTATGTAAAAGTTAATTTCTTATGTATGAATCTTAAGATTTACGGCTGCCGTCTGCCTGATGACATTTCATTTTAGTGTTAATAAAAAAATAAATAATCTCATAGTAAACCAATATTTAATAATCAATAGTTATAAAAATTATAAGTTAACAATATATAATAGTTCGAAGATACATTTCTACTGATTGATAATAAATTTCTCTAAATAATTGATAGCGTTAAAACAATTTTAATATGATTTGAAACACAAAAGGTTGTCAATTTTGAAATGATTTGAAACACAAAAAGATACCAATTTTGAAATGATTTGAAATATAAAAGGTTTTACAATTTTAAAATGATTTGAAACACAAATTTTAAAATTTTTTCAATTTTAAAGTGATTTGAAACACACAAATATACCAATTTTAAATGATTTTAAACAAAAAGTTTTACATTTTTCCAATTTAAAAGTGATTTGAAACACAAAAATATATCAATTTTAAAATGATTTGAAACATAACAAGTTTTACAATTTTTCAATTTTATAGTGATTTAAAACACAAAATAGCGTGCCTTAAACTGCAGTAACTGGATGAACTAAAGGTTTTAAGTTTCGAAATTGTTGCGAAAAGTTAAGGCGTGTTTGCAATACTTATATAAAGTAGACCAGCCTAGTGCTCCGTTTAGTATTTCATAGAGTCGACTTGGAGAAAGGTTACTCTCATCAAAATATAACCGACGGATTTCCTGCAGTATAGGACAGATGGCAATAAAATGGTTTGTATCTTCATTTTCTCGTCTGTTGCAAAGATTACAGATTTGAGGTAGGTCAGGTCGATGAGGCATAAAGTTTAGGTTAAAAACCTCAACACGTGCCCTTAAAATGTAGCTAATAACTTCGACAGAGAATTCGTTGCTGAAATAGTTCGTTTCTGAAGACATCTGGTGATTGAGGTTCCTGTATGTATTTCTAGACGATGTAGAGGTTGCTCTGGATAGATGCTGAGTGTAAATCGTTTCATCTATTTTTGCAGTGACATGTGCAAACATACCCTGCCATTCATCAACGTTAGATTCCATTAGTGATAGATCAGATTCATGGGAATGGGCTATTTCATTCCATTCCTTGAATGGAGAGGCGTTAGTTTGCAGAAGTCTTACATAGACTTGTGAAGTCTTCTTCCACTTCTTTTCATCACTCTTATCAAATAATCATAGTAAGATTTCAGATTTTGTATGTAAAGAGGCATTATACCAGATTCCTCATAGATGGCATAGTTTGGCGTTGAATTAGGCAGTTTGAATAAGCGTTTAAAGAAATATCTCTGCAACGTTTCAAACACCTCGAAAAAAATATAACCAAAAACCTGGGCACCATAGCACATACATGTGTTGACCGTTGCGTGAACAATACGGTATTTTGACACGAGATCGATGTCCTGGCTGGCAAAAAACTTAGGCCACATTATATTCAAAGCCAGTTTGGCCTCAGTGCTTTTTTGTTCTGTGTGTTTTGAAAAATTGAGATTAAACGTGATTAAAACTCCCAGGTACTTAAATTCTTGCACAACTTCAATAGCCACATTATTGAGCGACCAATTTTCTTCGGGCTGCCTTCTCCTTTGACGCGCTTTAAAAATCATCACTTTAGTCTTGCTTGTATTAACGACTAACCCCCATTTCTCGCAAAAATTATTCAGCCTGTTTATTTGCAACTGCAGGGCGAAAGAGTTGTCAGCCAGTAACACTAAGTCATCAGCGTAGAGCAGGACTTTCACTTGTATATCGGCAAATGGTATTCCTCCTGGAAGAACATCACACATATCATCAATATATAAAGCAAAAAGTAATGGACTTAAAATGTAGCCTGTTGATGTTTCAAACCATTCTGAGAAATCCAACCCATCACATACCGTAGCACTCGACGCAACAAGAAAATTAAAGTACATCATCAAGAATTTCCGGGAGATTCCCAGCGTTGAGAGCTTGTACATCAAAGCCTGTCTATTTACTTTGTCGAATGCTGCTTTGAAGTCAACGAAGCAAGCGTATAATTTTTTCTTTTTTTCAATTGACTTTCTAGCAATACTTGTCAATGCAAAGATATGGTCCATAGTTGAGAAACCCGACCGAAACCCGGCTTGAAACATGCTTAGAAGATTTCTGTTGTCGATCCATTTCGTAAGCCTCTCGTAGAGAATTGAAGTAAAAATCTTCCTCAAAGTGTTTAGAATAGAAATTCCTCTGTAGTTTTCTAGTAAGTTTGCATTTCCGCTCTTGTGTATTGCAAAAATAACTGCTTTGTTGAAGTTGTTTGGCACATACGACTCCATATATAATCTGTTGAAGTGTAGCAGAAGATAATTCTTTAATTGGTCGGTACTATTTTTGTAGAATTCTACTGGTATACCATCTATGCCAGGTGCTTTGTTGTTTTTCATCTTATGAAAAGCTGATTCTAACTCAAACAAAGATATTGGGCCATCCAGTTCATCAACAATAACGCAACTATAAGTAGGTACGAACCAAGTTTAAAAATAAAATTAGTAATGAAAGAAATGCGCATATTGTTTCTGGTATTGCTTATTTTTCGAATGCAAGCATTACTTAAAACTTTTGCTTTTGTATATCAAATAATAGGGTTCTCGTTATAGTGGTCAGCCGATGGCCGCATATCTTCACGTCTTCCAATATATTGAATTAATAATGTTTCAGTTTAACCCCACATCATCTGTAACGGTTTATGAAAAGGCTCTTAAAACAGTTTGAAACCCGTTTTCTTCCAACAGAAAAATTTACAACATGTTGGTTTCATTTTTTTCAAGATGTAAGAAAAAGAGTTTATAGAAAACTCTTAAATTTGTAAATTCTCTGGACGAAAGTAAAGAACTTAACCGCCTCTTAAGACAGTTTTTGGTACTTCCGCTTTTAAAAGTGGATGACGTATAATTATCATTGGATTTTTTAAATTCAACTCCATTCTGCTCAGCTAGTTATGGTCTTAAATCTGCGAATATATTGAGGCTTGTATAACTTCAATCGATCTACCTCCGTTTTACTCTGTGGTGCTTTTTTAACCAATTCAGTCCGGGCCTGTTAACACCTAGACCCAGTAAATCTATTTAAGAGCCACTATGACTAAATGAAGTATAGTGTTATTGTGCCGTTATATTTTATTTTTCCCATTTAATTTTCTGCATTTCTGTTGCTACTCCATATACCTATATCTACCTTGAATTGGTGGCCTGCTTTTTTATGTTTCAGTTGGTGTTGTGCTGACGTTGCATTGTGACTCCGCGCTGGCTGTACATCACCGCTTTACCACTTTCTATTTTTTTCCTATTGGTGCATTTCTGTGCAAAGAAGAGTTTTCATTTTTTTTGTTTTTTTTTTTTTTGGGTTTACAAACGAAGGAAGCTCGCCCTTATCGTTTGTTAAGAGAAAAGACCAACCAGTATTTTTGAATTTATGACAACAAAAACATCATGTTTCGCCGTTGATATTGTTTGTGCTGCACAAAAGAGGATGCAAGGAAAAACCGGACACTTTATGTCCTTTGAGAAAATAATATACAAGGAGATTAGAATTCTTTTGGTAAAAAGAAAGGTAAACTTAGAGTTATTTTAATACCAACGAAATGGAAACAGCTATTTATGTTTATCTATTAAACATAGACGGTCGACGATGTTGTGGTGCAAAAAAAACATGTACATACATACCAACATACTTAGTTTTGTTGAGAGCGTTGTTTTTTTGTGGTTTGGTTTACCTATTATAAGGAAAACATGAACTCCAGAAAAAGGGGAGATTCGAATCACTACTAAAACCAACATTATATCGCATTAGCCGAGGTAGTGGGTTTTCGGGTAAGTAGGTGATAAATTGAAACTAATGCTAAATGCTGAGTAAAGAGGGTTTTTGCTTTGGTTGCTTTAAGCAAAAAACAAAATTTTACGTTACGACAGATGAAAAAGGTATGCGGGTTATGTTGCCTCCCTTGAAAGCCGATTATGGAATCATAAAATAATTTCAAAGAAATTCTCTTTAGAAAACACCTCTTAGGAATTAAGCCATTTTGTTTTTATAAATCACAACAGTGTTATAAAACAGAAATGTTGCATATAAGATTGTCAAGAATTTTAATTCTTTGTTTTGTATATAGGATATACATAAATATCCTTAGGTTCAACATAACTTAAAAGGCAGAAAAAGTACCCCTTAGGCGATTTATGATGTACATAAGCTAGCATTTATGGTTTTTTTTGTAATATTTGCTAAGAATTGCGAAGCGACAGCATCAATATTAACATTAAATTTTAAAAAAATGCATGTTCGACTGTCCAAATAGATTCTAGATGCATAATGATATTATTTATATGCATACATATTCAGTCACTAATATTCAAGGAAATGACAAATATTTTTGTTATTCTAAGGCAGCAGATTCACAACAACAAAACTTCACAATATAACTTTTTACAGAAACACAAAAAAATAACTCCGGGTAGTTTTATAATTATCAGGTTTCATTGAAAAACCATATTTAAAATCAAATATTTAGTTAAACTGTTATCAACACGTCCAAAAATCGCCTCAAAATGCAAAATACTAGAAATAGATTTGAGTTGTCACACAAAATTGACGTTTTGGCAGCGATTTCTCTCGTGAGAGTTATGCATAGCTAAGTAGATCATAAATATTTTTTAGCAACAGAGAATAAATAAAGTTGAACATACAAACTGTAATAAATATGAAATAAATACAAATATTATTTTATTATGTAGTTATTTTATTTTAATAGCAGTCCTTAATTTTACAACTATATTTTAAATTATTTTGCAACGCGTTTCGGAATATTATTCAATCTTCGGGCTGTCAAACTGATTTAACTGATTGAAATCAGTTTGACAGCCCGAAGATGGAATAATATTCCGAAATGCGTTGCAAAATAATTTAAAATATAGTTGTGAAATTAAAATAACTATATAATAAAATAATATTTGTATTTGTTTATTTATTTCATATTTATTATATCATCACAACTGGAGACGAAACCTAACAATATGTATAATAAAAACTATGTCAAACTTATAGCCTTTTCACACCAAACCCAAAACCAGGTTTTCGGCAATTGGTTTACGAAAACTTGAAATGCGTTCACACCGACAATTTACAAGTTTTCATTTGACATTTCATTTGTTTTGCTTGAACACAATGGTTGCGAGGAAGGGCCGCGGCCCTTTGAAATTTTTCAGTGCCACAGAAAAGGGCAAAAATCAAATGTTTTATGCGCAATTAAAAGACAATTTATAAATATTGGAATTTAATAATGGAAATACAATGAATCCTGATTCGTTATAATTAATTTTTTTCTTAACCGATCAATTTCACGTAGTAGGTAGGATGCGCGGCACTGCGTCGCGCTCTCTTGTGTTCCAGCAGAAAAGTTATTTTTTCCTTGCAGCAACCGGTCAGCTATTTATATGACGTTTAATTGAGCGCTCAATGTTTCACAAGGTCTGTTTGTTTTGTTCATCATACAAATCCAACATGTTTTGGACAGGTTTTATTTAAAACTTGTGGTTTATCAAAGCTTGTGGTTTAGCATAAATGTAGGGGAAAACTTGTGTTTTCGATCTAGGTTTTCAGCCAAAACCGATATTTTCGCGATAATCGGGTTTTGGGTTTGGTGTGAAAAGGCTATTAGTTATGATGTAGATTTATGTTTCGTATCAGCAAACGGGCCTAAGAAACTTATACGTTTATATTATATCAAAGCATATTTGATTGAATATATTTCCTGCTGGTTAACCACAGGATGAACTTAAATAAACTCCTAAAATGCACGTCTTTAGGATTAATGGTTCGATAATATTTGTCAATCGTTAATGACAAAAAATTAAAAATGAGGTAAAAAAGCAATGTTGGGGTTTTTCGATTTAATAATTACAAAAAAAAAAAAACAAACAAGAAAATGTGTAAAAAAGGTTCAGTTTTCCTTTGATTTTGTTTGTTAGAAAAGCAAACTGGTCACATAGATTTTAAATGCAATATCTGTTGACTAACTTAAATTTAGTGGAATGCAAAATTACGACAAAATCAAATAAACTTTATACAAGAAATATTCGGGAATATTAAAAAAAAAGAAAATAGATCTAAAAACCTCAATAGGTTAATTCCGTTATTCGCATTTTGTTGACAAAATCCTGGTAGGTATGTTAGTATTAATAAAATTTGTCCATAGGCATTAAATGTACATTTTCTTATAATTTGTTTGATTTAAGTTGTAATAGACCGAGAGCCCACAGCAATTTTTGGGTGTGAACAATAGCAAAAATTCCTTTTGTTATAAAATAGGTCCATACAATTCATATACAAAAATGAAATTCTGGCATGTCGGGGTTTTGGCCTTTGTACGTAATGCAGCATTAAAAATGCATTTTTTTTCTTAAAGCCCAGTTACCAAGGGTAGGAACTACCAAATTGTATTTAATTAAAGAGCTTAGCGCCCTAAATATGAATATGAGTGGTTTAAGACCTTTTCTGTGGGTCCAAATGTCTGCAAGACGCACTCAAATATTGAAGCTTTGGGTGCATCTTGCAGCCATTTGGCTCTTCGGAAAATATTTTGGACACTATAGCCACGTCTAGGGCACTCAGCTCTTTTATTAGATATAGTTTTAAAGTTCCTACACTGCATTTGTAATGAACTGCATTTTAAATGCAGTATTCCATACAAAGGCCACAACCCTGACATGCCAGACTTTTATATTTGCATATGAATAATATGGACCTATCTTAAAACAAAATGAATTTTTGCTATCGTTCACACCCAAAAACTGCTGTGGCTCTTAGTCTATAAGAGCTGTTTTTAATAAAACTTGATAAAATCGAAATCGTTGTATTACAGCAACCCGTTGTGGATGAGCTAAAATGCTTCACACCAAATTTGAGCAAAACAATCTTTTAGGCATTAGTTCGATGTATTTCATGATGCACAGACGAGGACAGACGCACATTGGACTTCTTCAGCATCGTAATGTTAGTTTTGACTGAGACCTCGAAATTTGTTTTTAGTTAGTGGTAGTAGTTTGTTAGTATATTAAATTAAATTAAGGGCCCACTTTCCGTTTTCTGTGTTGGAAAGCAATTTAATCAACATTTTTCAATTTTAGCATATAACATTTTTCTAGCTTTTTTTAGTTTATTGTAAGTTTTTTTTGTTCTATGTCGGACATAGATTATTGTAGCACTGAGGGATTAAAAACACTATTTTTTAAACACTATCAATTTTTATAAATTGCAGACGCAGAGTATAGAAATTTGGGTTATAGGAACTGCTTGATGCCAAATTTGATGTCAAATCTAAAAAAAAAAAATAAAAAACAAAAAAAAAATTCTTATAGGGACACCCTTATCAGCTAGCGGTATGAATTATACCTTACGACCTATTCTCATAACTACCAAAAAATTTGATAAAAATCGGTGAAGCCGTTTCGAAGGAGTTTGACCACAAACACAGTGGCACGAGATTTGTATATATTAGATAGATTTTGTTCAAGCGCTTGTGTTGTTTTTCCATGAAAAAAAAACATAAAACATTTTGGAATAATTTTAAAGAAGTCTGCTATAATCTACTATGTTGTTGCCACTTTTAAATATCGTGCAGAAATGATGTTTGTGATTTAAGACTGTGGATGTTCTTATTTTGCATGGATCAGAAGTTCTGTTTTTTATAATCAACGCGCACTCATGGGGTTGTTACTACCCTTAATATGTAAAACACAGTGCGAGCGGTAGGAAAATAGGATAGAGTGTAAAAGGAGATACCGATGCACATTGGTTTTGAATTTCTGAATATCATGAGGGGGAAAAATAGAGTAAGGTATAACGTTCCACATTCGTGTTGTGCGGCTAAAAAAAGAATCCCTGTGTTTGACAGTTCGTCCAAAATTGGGCTCAAGGGCAAACTGATGGGTATTCCTAGAAGCGCGAGTATTACGGTTAAATTGTTTGAGGGGAGGAATACAACTAATTATTTCACTGGAACACTGTTTGTAAAAGTAGCGATAAAATAGGGGAAGACATGAAACATAACGTAAATGTTTCCGTTATGGATTTATCACCTATCATTTTCAAAGCTTTTTAAAGTATTGTTAAGGTATTGAGCCAGAGATATATTGACTTATGTATAACCATCTTTTTCTCAGGTTTTTGTTAACAATAGGAAAATGGTTTGTACCATGATAAAAAATTTAAAAAAAATAAATACCTAAGCATTGAGTTGAAAAAATTTAATAACAAAGGAGAATGGGCAAAAATATATGGGACCTGGTCTACCTAGTGCTCAGAAAAGGGACCTATGAAAATGATTAGGTACTATGGAGTGTACCAACGTACGAGTGTTTTTGTTTGTCCTAAACAATGGGAGCTGGCTAAAATAAGCGACAAAAAAAATACGGAAAACAGTTTGTAAATTCGAATAAACATAGACGAATTGTTTTATATTTTGTAATATACTGCCTACACCCCATGGTTTACAGTTGTGTGTCCATATTTAATAATGATGCACTTGAACTAATCTTTCCAACGTTGTATATATCAATTGTAGGCAGAAGACGTTCAACTATTCCTATTCATTAAAGTCGCTAAATCAAATAAAAAAAAAGAATTTTCATACTGTTAAGCAAATTATTCGCTAACAATGATATTATTCGCTATTATTGACCATTGGTGTAAAAGTTCCTTTATTTTGGGGTCATCAGTTCATCAAAAGTGACCAATACTGTCATTTCAATGGAACATTCTTGCAATTAACTTTTGCTCTAATTGCAATTATATACTGCCTAAATCCCATAGTTTGCAGCTTTGTGTCTGTACAATAAAATGATGTACTAGGGCTAAGCTTTCCATCAATATAATATCTCATTCGTAGTCAATGGGTAGACCAAAACACCCATTCTCCTTTCGTATTTAAAACAAAATGATACAAATAAGTACAATTTGTTTGATTTTTTTGTTTGTCGTCTGCTACATATATGAACAAAAATGCCAACGAATCAAATACATTTGGCATAAAATGTCAAGCAAAATTGAAATTTTATCTGCAGATACACAAAATCGCTTACACTCTCACAATTTTAAAATGATTTTGCGTCACAGTGTCTACATTCTTTTTATTATGGAAAAGGGTGCTAGACTTTCACTCAAAATTGGAATAACTCTTGAGTGTCATACACCCAGACAAACTACAGCATTTAATTTAATTGATGGATTACTTTGATTTAATCAAATGTAAAACTGGAAGCAAATAGTATCTATATCACAAGCTAAAACTCGCACGGTCGAAATAAAACAGAAGACAAAAATGAGCACTACTGGATCAAACAAACTGTCTCTCGTAGCTAACAACTTTAACGTTTTTTTTTTTTTGTAAGACACAAGTTAAAATATAAATTACTACTATAAATTACTTTTAATAACTATAAATAACTATAAATTTGTTATTTTAATAGCTAAAACACAAGAGCTTTAAAAAAAAGTATGCTATCATATTTGTTTGATAAATATCAAATTATGAAAAAAAGTTCAAAAATCGTTAGAGCGGTTTTTTTAAAAATTAATTTTTTATATATAAAAATTCTTGAACATTTTTAAAAATAAAATTACATTTAGAATTTGATAAAAAACAATTTTACACAAAATTAAAAAAAAAATTCATTGACCCGTTTTCAAGATATTGAATTTTCAAAAAAAAAATTTCAATATTTTTTTAAAAATCCAAAAAAAAATTTTGAAAAATTGTATATGCGAAATTGTTAAAACGTTAAGGGTCACTTACATATAAAATTTGGCTGAAATCGGTGCAGCCGTTAACGAGAAATTTGAAAACCAAAAAATCAGTTCTATGACAGAGATAACGTTAATAACCTATAAACATTTTTTTCTACAAAAATATATATTTTAGTAATTATAGTACCTCGTTATTTTTTTTTATCAAAATCTTTAGAGCCGTTTCTGAAATAAATCAATTCGTCTATATTGGTTGTATGGCAGGTACCGTTATTTTGTTAGCTTAAAAAAATTTCAATTTCCCCTCTAGGGAATCACATAAGAAGTTTAAGTCCAAAGTTTGAAGAAAATCGGTTCAGCCGTTTAGGCTGCAGGTTGAGGTACAGACAGACAGACATGCAGACGGACAGACAGACAGAATTGCGAGACCCACTTTTTTTGCGTTCTTTATTATCGTTATGTTAAAAAAATTGGGTGGCACAACGGCTCGTGAAGAACCAGGGCCTAGTGACTAACAACTCGCAACCATTCCTGTGTGCGCCTGTCGACAAGAATGGAATCGTAATTTTAGGGAAAATTATTTTCTCGATTTTTGTTTGCACGAATCCTAAATTTGCCCTATTCTACGTATATCGCAAGTAATAACCTAGCTTTTAGATAGTAAAGTATTTTATAGGATTTTAGAATTGGATATTTTCTTTCTTTGGTTTTTAATTAAATTCCAAAGTCTTTTAATTTTAAAAGATTTTTTTTATTTTTGTGTGAATCTTCTTTATCTAGTTATTTAATGTTTATCAACAAGTACCAATCACACCTAGGGAAAAGTTAAGGCGTGCAGGAGCCTGCCTGATACTATTCGTATGTTAGTGCGTCATTATTACCATAACATCTATTAATAAATTTTGACACTGAAGAAATTTGCTAGAAAATATTAAAAATTTCGTGGTTCCCAAGAACCAAAAGAGTCAATAGTATACGAAACATGATTTAAAGGTATTTTTTAACGCCAAATCTAATAAAAAAGAAAAACCAATATTATACAAGCTCAAGCACCCTAAAAAAAGTAAGATTAATTTTAAAGCAAAAATGATTGTATTTTCCGTTTAAGCAGGTCAAACATTACACCCCCAAAAAACACCCTTGGGCCATAGATATTTCCATGGACTCTTTTGACCACATATATTTTTGGGGACTCTTTTGAATCTTGGTAAACAGGTATAACATACCCACAGTCCCCATCCCAAGGCCGCGAGCTAAACTCAGGAGGGGGGGGGGTAAAGGTACCCCGTTTTAGATTTTCGTAAACATTCTCACAACCTAGCATGTTAGCGGGAAAGTCTATACTACAAAATTAGAGAAAAATAAATTGTCTATAAAAAAAGTTATGTTCTTGTTCACATTTTTGCTAGGGTCAATAAGGGAGATGCGGGGGGTTGAAAAGTCAACAAATTTGTAAAAAACTGTTATTGTCTTAGATATTGAATGTTTTCTGACCAATGGTAAATACACATTCATTCACTATTATTTCATCACGTCAGGAAGCTGAAAATGCAGTTATAATATCCTTTGTTTTCTATATATCCAAAACTATACGAAAAAGTTGATGAGTACTAAACTAGCCAAATTTAATTAGCAAGAGTCGTTTTCATATAATGCCAAAAACTGATGATGTTTTTTTTAAAGGAACACAATACAAACATTTTATTGACATAAAAGGGAGTTTTTTCTCCCCCCGTTTCGAGAGGAGGGGCATTTTTTTTTTAAATAATATTAAAAAAACAACGGCAACACATACAACAAAAAAATTCTGAAAGCCAGAACTGCGTTCTTTCTTTTTAATTTTAAATCAAGTTATTGATTATTTTTGTAAAAAAAAAACTTTCAAACTCAAAATTAAAAAAAAACAAAAATTTAAAATTTAGTTTTTGATTTTTTTTTTAAATTGGGAAATAAGATGCTGAATTGGCTTTTATGGTTCACTACCCCTAATAACTCTTTATTGAAAACTGGAAACCAAATGGTTCTATGTCTCCTAGTTTTTGAGAAAATTGAAAATTGCGACGACAGTTTTTTTTGATAATTTTGATTTTTATTATAGCGATAGTAGTGTTTCTTTGAGCTTGAGGTTAAAGAATGAATAAATTATTTTTACCTGCGAAGCAAACCACCCAAGGTACTGTGTGAATAGTAGAGCTGACCCTTAGGTACAACATACTCAAAGTCCCCAACCCAGAGCCGCAAGCTTTAGGCAGGAGAGGGGGGTAAAAGTACCGTTTTGTAGTTTTTCTGCAACATTTGGAGAAAATAAGCGTAGTAGAGTCAAAGTCAATATGTCAAAGTGAAAGAAAATTTAATTCCCTACAAACAAAAGTTATGTTCATAGTATTATAAAAGTAAACTAGTTTGCAAACATTAAATTTCTAAGGTAATAAAATGTTTTTTTTTGTTATTGTTTGATATTTCTATACTCTCGCATCTCTATTGCTTCCAGTAAAACTATGAAAATATTATTTATTGGTAGTGAATTTAATTTTCTTTCACTTTGTGACATTGACTTAACCTCTACTACGCTTAGTTTTCCAAATATTGCAGAAAAACTTCAAAAGGGGACATTTACCCCCCTCTCCTGCCTTAAGCTTGCGGCCCTGGGTTGGGGACTTTGAGTATGTTGTACCTATGGGTCAGCTCTACTACTCACACAGTACCTTGGGTGGCTTGCTTCATAGGTAAAAACATTTTATTCATTCTTTAACCTCAGGCTCAAGGAAACAAAACTATCACATACTACACACTATAATTAAAATAAAAATTATACCTTCAAAAAATCAAATAATTGTCGTCGCAACTTTCAATTTTCTCAAAAACTAGGAGACATAGAACCATTTGATTTTCAGTTTTCAATAAAAAGTTATTAGGAGTAGTGAACCATAAAAGCCAATTCAGCATTTAATTTTGAGTTTAAAAGCTATTTTTTACAAAACTATAGACATCAATAACTAGATTTAAAAATAAAATGAAAAAACGGAGTTCTGGCTTTTAAAAAAGGTACATTTTTTTGTTGTAAGTCTTGCCGTTGTTTTTTTAATATTATTAAAAAAAAAATGCCCCTCCTCTCTAAACGGGGGGAGAAAGAATGCCTTTTATGCCAAAAATTTTTTTTATTGTGTTCCTTTAAAAAAACATCATCAGTTTTTGGCATCATATGAAAACAACTCTTGCTAATTAAATTTTGAATAATTTAGTACTCATCAACTTTTTCGTATAGTTTTGGATATATAGAAAACAAAGGATATTATAACTACATTCTCAGCTTCATGACATGATGAAATAACAGTGAATGAATGTGTATTTACCATTTTTGTGTTTTCCAAGTACATTGGTCAGAAAATATTCAATATCTAAGACAATAACAGTTTTTTTTCAAATTTGTTGACTTTTCAACCCCCCGCATCTCCCTTATTATTGACCCTAGCAAAAATATGAACATAACTTTTTTTATAGACAATTTATTTTTCTCTAACTTTGTGGTATAGATTTTCCCGCTAACATGCTAGGTTGTGAGAATATTTACAAAAATCTAAAAAGGGGTATCTTTATCCCCCCTTCCTGAGTTTAGCTCGCGGCCCTGGTTCTGGTATGTTATACCTGTGGGTATCCCCTACCATAAAAAAAAATAATCCATAGAGCACTATTTATTGCATTTATTTTATCATTTTGAGTCTTCGTTGACTGGGCTATATATTTGTATATAGGTTCCATCGATCATTTTTGTGTCCTCATTATGAGGGTGTTTACGAATTTATTTTCAAATCCTATTATACACAAAATACAGCAAAGTATTCATTCAGTGGATAATCTGATCTTTAAGAAATAAAATAATAATAAAAATCTCTGTAGGCCAAACACAAAGTTTAATGGATATTCTACTTAGAAAGAACATTCCGCCAGCAAAAAAAAAAAAAAAAAAAACATTCCAACAAGGAAAATTCTCAAAGAATATATAAATCCTTATGGTATTTTCATATTTGCGAAAAGATTACGCTCAACACCTTATGGATTGGTTGTTAAGCCTCGCGGCAATGGTCCTTTATTTGTTGAATGGTTACTAAGATAATCTTTTCAAATGTATCTTTTTTCCTTTTATCGCAATTTTCATTTTTTTTAGATTTAGATTTTTGTTTGTTCTCTTGGGTTCTATGACCGTGAGTGATATCTATTTATTTAACCCTTAAGTAGGAAAACATTTTTTGAGAATTTTTTTTTTATTTTGGTAGGTAACATGCTGACGAATTCTTTTTTGGGTTTTAATTTTGAAAAGGACACAATTTCGTATATGAAAAAAAAAAGAATGAATGTAACCATGATAACGACTTAAATGGGTTAGTTAATGGATATTTTGGAGAAATCGTAACATTTGTTATAAATTTTAAGAAGTTAACGATTGTGTTTTCTATAAAATATAAATACAAACAAGAACGAGAACACACGATGGCTGAAATATATAAAAATATTGATTTTTATATTACGAGTAGGAGTATATTATGGTTAAGGGATCGTAAATATTTGATTGGATTGATGCTTATTTGAATTAAGCAGTTATCTACAGATGGTTTTTGAACATTTTGTTTTTTTTTTTTGTATAACAAATTTAATGATAAGAATATAAAAAAGCAAAGGTTGCGAATTGAAAACCAAATAAATTTACCATAATTTAACACAAAGTTTCAAATATCAAAAATGTTTTGGGGAAAAATAAAGACAAAAATGAGAATAATGCCCACCAAACAGTCAAGTTGAAGATCAAGGTGATGCTTTTTGTTCTATAGTGGGAAAATCTACTGGCGTACATCTCTGGTAAGCAGAAATTAAATACTTAAAAGGGACATATTTTCGAAAACGACCTTATTTTTATTTTTATTTCTCATTCAAAAAAGGGGCGAGAAAACGTTTTCTTCTTTAAATTAAAATACTCATTCTATTTAAGAGTTATTTCTGTATCAACAAATAAAACAGAAACAAACATTGGATACGTTTTCAGTCTAACTTTTATTTCAGTTTTTTGTTAAGCATAGCCAAGTCCTTGGGACAACTGCGGTAAGAGGACGCGAAGCTTTAACAGACAAAACGATGTTAAGTTGAGAGCTTTTTAGGAAATTTCACTTTTCCGAGTGAATACGTTTGCATTATGTTGCCACTTTGCACTGCTTTTCGGAATTGTAGGAAAATTAAAAAAGGGTTTTGCTGTGTCAATTGCATTAAACCATCAGAGCCCATCCGAAACGGTGTCAACATATCCAAAAATGTTCAGATACCTTGATTTGTTGTTGCAATTATAGCTTTTTTCAGAAGGAATTACAACCCAAATCTTTTAGCAAATCGCCTTGGATACAATCTTGAACGCGGAAATTGTGTTTTGACAGTGACAGTCATGGACCTAGTATACCTGGACTGTTAGTCGATAGTCTTTCTCATACAAAAGTAGCATTGCTGATGGTTTTATCGATTAAAAGCGACAACAGTGCCGCGCCGCATGTTTTGCATTGATTTGGGAGAGCCTTTAAAAGGTGAAACATTCGCTAGTCAAAATGTGTTTACATGGATATAAATGAGAGTATGATGTTGAGTGGAAAATTTTTTTTTCCGTCGGCTGTTTTGGTCACAATAATTTTAGTAATGAAACAAGAATTGTAGCATTAACTTTTCCCGACGTTTCCACAGGGGTTGCTGTCTTCTTCAGGGGGAACTCTATTACATGAAAAATAAAAATAGTTTATCACAACGTTAGCAACAAAAATAACACTGAAAGTTGAACTTACACTTTGAGAAATACAAACGATAAATTTACATAATTTATAAAAATTATTAATTTGACAACAAATTATTATTAATGAAAAATAATTAAAGCTCTTTTGATAAAGAAGTTTATTCTGCAACTAAAAAATAAAGAAAGAAAGCGGCTAGCTGTTATGATGAAACTAAAATTAGTAAAGTTATTGTGACCAAAACAGCCGACGGAAAAAAATATTTTCCACTCAACATCATACCTATCAAATAGGCCAATAAGCTTTCGTTTGGAGGAACCTTAATCAATGATAATTGCAACTGGGAAATCGTTGAATGTGTTCATTGTTTATTAAATTGTTTTCAAAAAATGGAAAGTATAAGTTCCTCATCATGATGGATATCGCTAGTAAGGCAATTTTGGTTGATAAGCATTAGTTAATTAAAGTGTGTGAAAGTCACATACTAAATTTAATATACATATATAAAAATGAATAGCTGCTCGTTTGTCTCGCTAAAACTCTAGAATGACTGCACCGATTTGGCTAATTTTGCCCTTGAAATACTTGTGGAAGTTCAGGGAAGGTTTAAACGGTGATCCGTTTAAACAACAAATGGGGAAATGACAACCATCTGTCAATATTGTAAGGCATTAAAAATATAGCGGTGAATCTAATGGATAATGTTGTGCTGGTGGTAAAATCAAATTGCCACAATTGGTCCAACCACCAAATCCATTACGTAAATTAGTTTCTGAGATGGAAAATGACTCTAAACGTTTCTTGGGCAACATCCAAAAATATAACAATTGCTTTCAAATGACGTCGTTTGGCGCAATGCATATTGTACCTACAAGAAAATTTCATGCCCACTTTCAAGGTAGTGTATACCATAATTGTTTTTGATAAGACAAATAATTTAAAACGATCATATACAATCGCTGCTACCACTGCCAGATCTGGATCATCAATTCTTGCTAATTTATTTTATGGGCAATCAAGATGCGGAAGTCGATAGGCGTTGTGCTCATAATCCAACAGTGTCCAAGAAATATCGTCATTAAAGCTGACAAAACGCCTAACCATCATCTCTATATATTTACGCATCGCAAAAACAGACAAAAAATGCAGTACATCAAAAAGCTTTAAATTGATTAAGTGGATAACGAATTTAACCGAGTCATCGTCATTCATTCCATTTCATCGATTAACGATCAATTTTATCGATCGTTAAAAATTCCAAACACACTTACAATACATTAGTTAATTATTATTATTTACTAGATATACTTTATGTGGCACAACAACGTTTGCCGGGTCAGCTAGTCTTAAAATAATTTTAAGAATATTAAAGAAAAACAAAACATTTGTTTCTCCACATATTTTTTGAAATGCATTTTAATAATAAATAATTTAAAAGACGTATAGGAAAATGAGGTAAGGTAAGGTTTTTGGGTTTGTAGAAAAACACTTTAAAAAAAAAATAAAAATATTAGTCTGGCAGATATAGCTAGACCCACATCCCTATTATAACTAAGCTAAGACCAAATCTAATAAATTATCTTAAAAAAAAAGAAGCGCAACACCAAATTTGATAAAAAAAAAAAAACAATCCGTTACAGGCTGTCAGTTGTAAGACATATGGATTTTTTTTATGAATAAATTTGTTAATGTTCTCAAGGTTCCACTCCACAGTGCTTAAGAAAAGTATATACCTACCTACATAATACAATAAATCATCTATCATCGTATAGAAGGACAAAACTTGACCTAAGGAACATAACATTGTATTCGAGTCCATATTACATATACATACATTATTCACAAGAAAAAATAGCAAACAAAAGTTTTAAAACAATGCTTTAAAAAAAAACAAAAAACCAAGTGAAAGAAAAACAAACTTTCAAAAATAAAAAACTAAGAGTTAGGGTAGGGTTTTGGATTGACTCGGCACGGCGCGGTGGCGGCGTGGCGTGGTGCAGCTCCGCCCATCGCGACGCTGTACTGAAATTCATCTAACATATATATACAACTCTCTAGGGTATAATTATCTGCCTTTATATTTGTTTGTCCTTTTTTATGACTCCCAACCTTCTTGAATAGACGACAAACGAACGACACAGCCATCAGCTCTCAGCTCTCTTATACTCCTCTCCATATAGTTTCATGGAATTATTGTCCTTGAAAGTGCTGACAATACTTCATGACAAGTTATAGGATAGGATACGACGAACTTATTGTAGCCGACGATGTGCACGGTATTTTGTTTGCTTCGAAAAGATTATGAAGGAAAGTCTCTTAACGTAGAAGTAGGTACCTACATACCTCCTACCTGCCATATATATATATTAGGGTGGTCCTTATAAAGGTTATTGTTATTTGGAATGACGAACCCCCCTTATTTGTTCTAAATAATTAAAAAAAATAATTCCTGTAAAATTTTAGCCCATTTTATTACCGTTAACCCGCCCCCACAAGATGTCTGAATGGATGATGTTTTATATGGGAAATCCCATGTTATTTCTGTGCATCCAACTTTAAAAATTCATAACTTTAGTAATGATTGATAAAGAAAATTGAATTTTTGCACACATGTACTAACTTTTGTCATGTTTAAAAAAATGTATTAAAAAATATTTATAAAATTTATTAAAATTAAAATTAAATAAAAAATATTTTGTTTTGATTTAATGGCTATATAAGTAGGGAAATAACTGTTGTAAATTTTGTTCAGATGTATTTTTATAATTATTACAAAAGTGACTACATTGTATTCCAAAATTCAATTTTTCTTATCAATCATTACCAAAGTTAAGATTTTTCAAATTTGGATTTACAAAAATACAAGGGATTGTCCATATAAAACTTCAGACGTCTTGGGGGCCGGGCTTTACAGGATTTTTTTAAAATTATTTTGAACAAATTAGGGGGGTGCGTCATTCAAAATAAGACAATGACTTTTATAAGAACCACTCTAATATATATATATATGTATAAAGTATAATACGAAAACTAGGTCGACAATTTTCAAAAGAAAGCGCGAATAACTTTCCTGAATTTGTTCAAAAAAAAAATAGGGTAGGTGAAGTTGCCATCAGCAGCAGCAGCGAGTGTAGTGGAAGGCCACCCTGGCAAGGCGTCAAGAAACGACAAAATAACTCAAGAGAAGTTGAAAATGTTTAATTAAGGTCTTGAATTTTTATAATCTGACATTCGGTTTATTTAGCGCTGTTATCGTGAAGGAATCGAAAATAAATTTGCTGAAATAAAACTAATTGCTGGTTAAGAGTTTTTCTTTGTACAACATGACAGAACTCTTAAGGCACTTATCATTGTCTCTTTAAGCCTAATTTTTTGATAAGTGCATAATTGTGGAATGAAGTGGAGTTTATTAACAACTTTAAATTTAATAAAGTCCAAATTAGCCATTGTGGGAGGGGGAACTGTTTTGATTTGATAACTCAGCTGATTTTTGGGGGACAGGTGGCAAATACATGGAAGATAGTTTAATGGTGATGGTTGATACACTTCAAACTTCAAACTTCTAACTTTTAAATTATCGTTTATAAAGTTTAAGAAGTAGATTTTTAGTTTTGGGCTACAAACAGTCTCCGAGTCAGTGCACTCTTGTACATACATATATGTTTATCTCTTCAGTAATTTACAGTTTTTTGGAATAAGGTGATTTATTTCAAGAGAAACACAAATATAATGTTAGTACAAATCTTTAAGTGTAGCATATGTATTGAATCATGATTCCTATGGTGATTTAATTGGGTATTGGGAAAGGGCTGTCCGCAGAAATTGAAAAAGAAGGTAGGGGAAGGTGGCCTTAAATGGCCCACCAGGGTAAAATGGCCCCTTTGCTAGAAATCGTAGAATCGAACAGAATTAGCAGGTTTTGTGAACACAATTCTTTAGTTTATCTGGCAGCACCGACATATACGGAATGTAAGCAATTTCAAGAAATTATTTGAAAGTTGACAGACCAAATTGTCTCTAGCCATCTCCAAAAGTAGAAACAATAAAATTTATTTTAAGAAAAATTTGTTGACAAAAAACTGTAAACAAAATAGTGAATTTTGGAGAAAGCAGTTAATGCATGTAAGTATCAAGTATTTCTTTTCAATTTACTGAAATTCGTTGGCCTATAACTATTTCTGTCTGTTCGGAATTAAAACTTAAATACAAAAATCCTATACGGGCAAAATGGCCTACTTAGCTCTCGCCTAAAATGGCATAGTGTGCCATTTTATACTTACTCTTACATTTTGATTTTCCTTATAGTGAAAATGGTTGAAAAATATGAAGGATCTATAGAGAGGCAGTCCTGGACTGAAGACGTATTATCAAAAGCCATAAATACATCCAAAACGTTCAATGTTCGATGTGCGGTGTTTAATTTTTTTTTTATGTTTATTTTACTTATATAAGTCGAAGTTTTTTTAAATGAATTGGTGATTTTATTTTTTTGTGTTTAGTATTGTTTATGTTTATTTTACTTTGAACTTTGATTTGTTTTAAATAATGTTTAAATTAAATTGAAAATGGTTTTTGGTTAACTTGCCTGGTTGGTTTACTTGCATGGGTAAGATTGTATACTAGTATGCCATTTTACCCGGGCAATTTTGATCGTTGGAATTTGGAGGCATTTTGAAAATTAAATACTTTAAATACTTTTTGGAACTTTTTATATCGGGGTCGTTTTTTATAGGTCGTTTGGCGCGAGAGTTTTTAAATAAAACAAAAACGGTTTTGGATATCAATGAAATTCTGTATTCCTGTGAAAGTGCGTTCGATGCCATTAAGTATTGAACTCGATTTCTTTTGCATGGCCACCACGGGCACGCTTGCAGAAGTCCAGACGCTGAACCCAATTTTCGACGGTTTTCAAGCATAAATCGGCCGATACTGCTGCAATTTCAAGTTCGATATTCGAACGTAGTAGCCCGTAGCGTAATGGTTAGTGCGTTCGACTGTCACGCTGGAGGTCTGGGATCGCTTCCCAGCCTCGTCCACCTAAAAACTAAAAAGTTTTTTTTCAGGGCTACTGCCTCTTGCGAGGAATTGACAAATCCTCCAAGAGTATCACTTGTCACGAATAAGTGCTTCTCGTCTAGCCGTTCGGATTCGGCATAAAATTGTAGGTCCCTTCCATTCATGTCGAAAGGCGCACACAGGAATGGTTGCGAGTTGTTAGTCACTAGGCCCTGGTTCTTCATGAGCCGTTGTGCCACCCGATTTATTTTTTTTTTTTTTTTTATTCGAACGAAGTTCATCAATCGTCGCTGGCTTGTTGGCATAGACCATAGACTTGACGTAGCCTCACAGCAAATAGTCTAACGGCGTCAAATCGCACGACCGAGGTGGCCATTTCGACTGGCCCATTTAGTGAGACAACATGTTCTCCAAACTTGGTTTCCAATAAACTGATTGTGACATTCGCTGTGTGGCTTGTGGCGCCGTCCTGTTGGAACCACATGTCCTCCAAGTCCATATCATCCAATTGGGGCCAAGAATATTCGGTTATCATTGAACGGTAGCGATCCCCATTCACAGTAACGTGCCGGTCTTGATCATCACGGAAGACGTACGGCCCAATGACGCCACCGGCCCATAAACCACACCAAGCCATAATTTTTTCGGGATGCAATGATGACTCATGGAGTACGTGTGGATTGCTGCCTGACCAATACCGCATATTTTGTTTATTGACAAAGTCATTCAGCCAGAAATGAGCCTCATCGCTGAAGATGATTTTTCAATGAAAATCCGAATCATTTTCAAGTTGTTGCTCAGCCCAATTCACGAACATACGACGCTTCTGGTGGTCAAGCGGCTTCAGTTCTGGCGTCAATTTAATCTTGTAAGGATGTATCTTTTCGCAAAATTCACCACAACGATGTCACAGAGATGCCCAACGCTTGAGAACGACGTGTGAGAGACACATTTGGGCCTTCTACAACTGAAGCCTCAGCGGCAGCAATATTCTGGACACTACGGGCACTTATTTCTCTCACTGGCACAGAAACATTTTGTACTGTGCCTGTGGATTCAAATTTTTCCACTAGACGCTCAATTGTTGATCTGCTAGGACGATTATGACGACCATAAATTGGAAGTAGCGCTCTTAACGTTGAGGCCACTGACTCCCAATTTCAGTAGTAAATTTTAATAATTTCGACTCGTTGTTGGCTCGTATATCTTTCCATCATGAAGTGGCAAACCTCAGTGAAGAGAAATGTCAAAAGAACGGCAAGAAATATGGCGTCGTTTGCTGTATCTGTTGCTCTACTTTTGTAGCGTCCCTGTTAAAAAACCCTTTACTAGTAAGGCAGAAAAATGTAAGCGTTATTGATTAAACTTTGCAAAGAATACAACATTTCATTTTGAAGGTCAATTTTTTCCGAAATTTTCATTAGGTAGGGGGAGGCCATTTAAGGCCACCTTGCCCTAAGGGTTTCCATATTTTTAATTGTTAAAGAGTTAATTAAAAATGATAAGAAGCTATTGATTTTTTATAAAAAAAGTTTCTCAGTAGGTATACTTTTTTCATTCCAATTGGGAGTTAGAACTCACAAAACCCCCCTGCTCACGGGCATTGGAGGAACATTTTTATTTTTCATCGTTAGAGAAATTTAAAAAAAAAGCTCAAATACGAGTTTTACTTGGGTATTCTTTTTCAATTTTTTCATATATGTAACTCGAAAACTAAACCAAAATTTCACATTTTAGCTTAAAATACTTTTTGCAGAATATTAAATTTTGTATTCAAATGGATGATTTAAAAAAATTAAATGAAAATGAAATGATTTAAATAATCACATTTTAAAATTTAGGCAGACAAAATTAACAAAAACTAACATCTAACTTGTTTATAACTCTTTTGGAGCAATGCGCCAACAAAACAAAAGACTTAACATAAATTTATTTTGAGCAATTTCATAAGTTTTTGTTAAAATTTTTGGTTCAATGAAATTTTTCGCAGCAAGTATTTCGATAGAAAATTAATTTGCGACAAAAAGTTTCATTGGTTTAAATGTGAAATTTGGCTTAGTATTCAAGTTATATCAATCAATTTTTAAATGTGACTAGGATGAATTTTGAATTTTTAGGAAAACTTGAAACGACTGCATCGCACCAAATTGCTCTCGTAGCACACAATTTTAACGCAGCTAGAATTGGGCAATGTATGTTCTGAGTTCAATAATATAATGATGTCACAAAAAAAAATAAAATGGGGTAAATAAATAAAAAGTTTAAATTTAAATTCTAACATAATTTTTTTTAAAATTGTTTTTTAAATAGCTAAAAAAAAAAATAGCGCAAAAAATGTATGCCATATATTATGTATGTTTGATAAATATAAATTTATAAGAAGAACATTTCAAAAATCGTTAAAAATCGTTCTTAAAAATTAATTTTTTATATATAAAATTTTTTTATCATTTTAAAAATTAAATTTTGTTTGCCAACTTAAAGTATCTGTTAAAATGAATGCAATCTTACACAAAATAAAAAAAAACATTAACTTGTTTTCAAGATGATGCCTTAAAAAAAAAGAAATATTTTTTTGAAATCGGTTAAGGCTTCGGTCACGCACTAAGCGACAAGCGACGAGCTACAGATACAGAGCGAGAAGTTCAAGCAAAACAATAACAATAATTGGGGAGATAGGTCGTCAGCCTGTCGCTCAGACATGACCTAGCACGGCTTTCAATTCTATTATATTTATTTATTTATTTATTGAATTTTAATCCTGAGCGACGAGAGAATGTACTCAATTTTATCAAAAGTAAAAAAAGTTTAAGATAGTTATTTGGAAACGGCAATTTATTGTTATTGTTTTGGTTGAACTAGTAGTAGCGCGTAGCGTAATGGTAAGTTCGATGGACTGTCACGCTGGAGGTCTGGGTTCACTTCCCAGCCCCGTTCACCTAAAAACTAAAAAGTTTTATTAAGGGCTACTGCCTCTTGCGAGGAACTGACAAATCCTCCAAGAGTATCACAGCATAAATAAGTGCTTCTCGTCTAGCCGTACGGATTCGGCATAAAATTATAGGTCCCTTCAATTCCTGTCAACACGCGCACACAGGAGTGGTTGCGAGTTCTTAGTCACTAGGCCCTGGCTCTTCATGAGCCGTTGCGCAACCCAATTTATTTATTTATTTTTATTTGCTTGAACTTGTTGACCGAAGCCTAAGTCGTTAACGAAACATTTGAAAATCAAAAAATTGATTATATGAAATGTACCGTTAATAACGTCTTATAAATAATTCTTTTTTACCAAAATATTTTGTATATTCTAAATGGTAATTCATAATTTTTATTTTGTTGTTGTGCAAAGCAATTTTTGAAACAAATACATTTTTGTATATTGTTTATAGGTTAGGTACCGTTAATTCTTGAGCATAAACAAAAAATCAATTTCCCCTCTAGGGAATCTCCTTAAATGCAAGGCTTGAAAAAATCGCTTCAGTGACTTAGTCTGCAGTTCGTGATAAAGACAGACAGACAGAATTTGCGGGAATCCCTATTTTCGTGTTTTCCTGTAGTGTCCTGTACTAACAAAAAATTAAAAAAACAACATTTTTTTGTGAGACGGGTGAGCCTGTTTATTTTTTAACGAATGTTCAAATCTTGGTTTTATCATTGAAACGTTCACAATTAAGTCATTTTCCGATTGAACCTTATTTCTCTTATTAGATTTTATATTTCTTCGTCGTTAATAAAGGGCAATATAGCGAACGAATAAGGAACAATTTTCGAATGGATTTTTTGCACTGTTTTCATTCGCTTTGAAATACAAATGCTACTCTAATCGGTGACAAATTACTGTTAGAATTTTTTGATCAAATACAAATTTTAATTAAGGCGCCAGTTATGGGCACTGAACTTTTTAATGAAGGAAATTTTCTTGATTGCTTAGAGCAACTTGTCAAAATATATTCCACCGTTTCACTGGCGCTTAAACAACAACCTTTTGTTCAAAATTTAATTATTTATTTTCCTGATGCAAATTCATTTTTCGTGCAAGCTGATCCAATTTCACTCATTTCACTGACAGTATTGCTAGGACTGGCCACGAGACGAGACATTGCGAGAGTTTTGTAAAATCGGTCTCGTTAAAATCGAAAATTTTAAGTCTCGTCTCGGTCTCGCCTCCGAAAAATACGATTTCCGGACAACCTGTTGATTATTGGAACGAAATATTTTCGATTATAGTTTGAATATGTGCAAAAGAAAATAAATATTTAACTGAAATTGGATTTTTTAATTTATTAGACTGTCTGTAAATTTCGATCCAAATAAACAGTCTCGTCTCGGTTGCTTAAAAAGCAGTCTGGTATCGTCTCGTCTCGGTCTCGTCATGCGAGACCGAGATCGGGACCGAGACTTTTCTCGTCTCGTGGCCAGCCCTAAGTTTTGCGGAAGAAATTGTTTTTCGTGTGCATTTCAATCAGGAAAACTTGGTGGTTAGCTGGCCAACTGACACATTTGTTCCTGTTCGCTATAAATGACCATCAGGAAAAAATATTCAGTGTCATACTGTTTCACTAGCTATGAACTGACAAATTTTTATTACGAATTAGGGGTCGCCACAATGTTTTACTAATAAAAAGGTAGGGTACTCAAGAAGTTTGAAAAACACTGCTTTAAATGAATTACCCTGTACAATACATTCCTGTTTCCAAAATTGATTCTGTTGACTAAATGTAATATCAAGCTAAGAAAATAAGTAGCTTAACAAGTACGTCTTTGAATATCTTAATTGGGAACTTCACAACAAGCTAAGCCAATCAAAAAAAGAAATGTCTGTTATTATTACTAATCTCATAAGTGTTTATTTGTTTTTTTTTCTTTTTTTCAGAACCTATTACCGAAGTAATTGGTGGCCCTGAACTTCACATCAACAGAGGATCAACAATAAACCTCACATGTATAGTCAAATTTGCTCCAGAACCTCCGCCCACAGTAATTTGGTCGCACAACCGACAAGTAAGTCAATTTATACTATTTTTTTTTTCTCTTCATTCATTTAATTACCTACTTATATACAATTACATATACATAAGTTTAACACATATTAAGAAACTGCTTTACCCTGACATATATCTGCATGAAATGGCCTAAATCAATTGACTTAACACACATACATACCCGTGCACAGCATCACAAACCCACATGCATATAATAAATTTAGTCAGATATTATTGTGCTGAATAGAGGCAGGATTATGCTTTCTATATAGTGATAGTGACTATGCTAAGGCTCGTATTTAACTATTGAGAGTTTTTTTTTGTGTGTCCCATTTTAGGTCATAAATTTCGATTCACCCCGAGGTGGAATATCATTAGTAACAGAAAAGGGTGTCCTTACAACCAGCCGGTTATTGGTTCAAAAAGCCATCCAACAGGATTCGGGACTGTATACGTGTACGCCATCAAATGCAAATCCAACATCAGTTCGAGTACATATCGTAGATGGTAAGTGAAATAGTAATTAGGAATATATATATATGTATATTATAATTGTGGCCAAAAGGGATGGATTATGGAATGGATTGGATATTATGGATGTTTATGCCTTGAATAATTTTGGTAAGATAGATTGAAATGATGACCTATATTGTATAGCTTTGAAGTTGAAGATGATTTTATACCAAAAATGTCGAAATATGGCTCCATCATAGTTTTATATAAGAAGAGAATAGAAAATTATTTACTAAGCTAATTCTCTTTTTCAATTTAATTATTCTACACTGTTGTTTTAATGGTATGCAAAAAAAAATACAACATAAATGCTAATCTCATATTTGGAAAAAAGCTAAGAATCTTTTTATAAGTTTATGAGTGCTGACTTTGTGAAAAGCAAATTTTGTTCCAATGGGAAAAAGAAAATTTTGTTTGTTCGATAAGTATCAATTATCTTAAGTGGATTGAAATTATTTAGAAGTAAGAACCTCAGTTGAATATTTTTGTTTTGAAATATTTGAAAGGCATGCGATTACATTTCACGCTTATGAAATCTACTGAGCTATAAATGTTTGATTTCGAAATTATAAAAAAAAACTGCTATAACGAGATATGGTAAATGTGAACCTGGATTTGCACCATGGCTTTCAGTTACGAAGTCTCCATAAACGAAGGTATACATAGGTTACTACTTTTGAGAAAATGTTGTAAGGATGCATGTTGTCCTTACATATTTTAAAGCTTACTTACTTTGCTATTTAAAAGATGTAACAGGACTTAATAAAGTATTGCTTTCACAACGATTAAATATTACGGACTAATCCTTGGGGAGAATTAATCAACTAGACTGCTATTCAAAAAATTATATCATTGTTCATTTATTATTTTATATATTATACTATGGTGCCCGCGACCGCTTCGCTGGTCGTTAATACAAACTCAAAGTTCTCTTCAAAATGTTTATCTATTGTAACGGTCAACAACAACATTTTTTGTCTTTCTATTTGTGGAATATATAAATAACGCTGATGGTTTGCCAACTCTGGAGCATGCAACATATAACTGCCCACGTGAAAATACTGGGTATTCTAAGTCTCTGCCATACACTTTTAAAGACTGGAATTGTACCACCAAGGCGAATTAGAAATTGAAGCCGTTTGAAATTGAATGGTAAATCAGATGGAATTAGCGGAATTCGGGGAATAAGAACGTCTTCTACCTTATGCTTTCCTTTTAAAATTGTGACTTCGATTACATGATTCATTAAGCGCTTAACAGCAAGTCTAGTTCCGTTGAAAAGTGTTCAGAAGCATGGATTGGCACACTGACTTTTAATCGTAAATTATGGGGTGGCATTCCTGGTAAATCTAGTGAATTAAGAAATTCTGTTGGATAGTTCACTACGTCATCTTCGTCTATAATAATATCGATTGACTTATATGATACCAATTCAATAGTTATTCTGTTTTGAATATCCGAATTAACATCGTTAACATCTTGATTTTTTTCCTGCTAATATTGCTCGTTCGCTCAACCAAGCATGATCTTTCTATTGCTGTCCAATATTTGGAAAAACTTTTTTAATCAATTCTTCATTAGTTTGGGTAATCTTACAAAAATTTTCCGGAAATGTTATTAATCCATCATCAATGGGCAATTTGCCATCACCAATATTCAACAACTGCTTTAAAAATAACGGCCGATGAATCGTTTTGCAACTGGACACTCATATTTATTTTCAATCTGATTGTTCTGACGTATCTCCACAAATTAGGTGATTTCAAACATACATTAATTTCATCTGCTGGAGTTGATTGTGGAACTACGCGCAATGTTTGTCGAAAATCACCGGCCAATAATATAAAGGAATCACCAAATAAATTTTGATTGTTTTGAAGATATTCAAAGCTTCCAATGACTTCTTATGAGATGAGCCATCGTGCATTCATCCCACACAATAATCTTACATTCTTTGAAATGTTACATGTGATGGGTGTTTCATTAATATGAATGTTCAATATGGTAACTTCAGTAGGCCGATTCTGAAAAGCGCGGCGGATCGCTTATATTGGCGGATTTGTATTTTCTTAGTATTAAAAAGGCTTCCGCTTTCCAGTTTTTGTTTTAAAATGATAGGTTTCTAGGTGATCGAAATGTTTATGATCGATTTCAAACAAAAAATGGAAAGCAAAGGAGCTTTTGAGACAAGAAAATAAAAATCCGCCAATGAAAGCGATCCGCCGCGCTTTCCAGAATCCGCCTACAGTGCAGAGTGTGCAGTTCGAGCACCTTCCAGTAAGGTAGCAGCAATTCCCGATAAGGCGAGCGCCAATGCTAATTTGTTTATTTTTTACCGAATACATTCTAAAATCAGTGAAATTAGAAATTGACTTTCCGGTACCTCAAGGTGCATCCAAAAACACAGCTTTCATGATTTATAAACACTGAATTTTCGTTTCGATTCTATAAAGAATTGTTGTTTTGTTTGATTTTTTACTTTGAATGACAATAATTAAAATCTGAATTTCCGTTTTGATTCTATAAACAATAATTTTGTTTGATTTTTCTACGTTTTGCTTTTTTTACTTTGAATTTTTTTTGTCATAAAAATGGTAAGCGGTCACAAAGTCATTTTTTTTTTAACATATAAACCTGCTACAGAACAATAACTTTCCAACAAAAAAAAAATCATCGAATTGGGAGCTACCAAACTTGAGATATAAGAACACAAAGGAACAACAATTCATTTTTATACAGGGTGCCCCACAAAGAATGGATAACCCTGAAATGCCTCATATTAGACTGTATGGCCGTACTGAAAACTGATACAAAAAAGTTCTATCCCAACTGCAAGAAAAGATACATGCATTTGTTTGTTCAACTTTGTTTGTATTTGCCGTCAACTGGATTTTCTTCCCTAGAGTTTGTTAACGCGTTGATTTGATTTTTCTCATACGTATGACTCTTGAGTGTGTCCATATGTTTCTGGTGGTCGATTTTGGCCGCTGGGCGATAAGTAGTAAAATAGTTTTTCTTTTTAAATCTGGTCCACTATGTACATATGTTAAAATATTATTGATCCAATAACATAAGCATTGTTGATAACTATCAAAAAATTATTGTTTTTGTAATTCGCATATTAGTAATACATAATTCTAAATTGACTTTCCAATTCTTAAAATATTTAGAAAATGTTTTGTATACAAAAGTGTTTTTTTTTTTTAAGCGATGTTTCATTTTTTTCTTAGCAAAAACTCATATTTGTTCAAGGAATCAATATGGCATCTTTTCTGTTTAGCTCACACAGCATTTTATTTTTGAGTGTAAAATTTGCACATTGGCAACTTTTTAGAAAACTTTTTCCATATTTCTATGAATTTATTTTATTCAAGATATCATTATTTATCTAGTACATTTTTGTCAAGCAAAGAGCAACATGACAACGCAAATTACGAGTCATCAAAAGAAGTCATATTTCAGTGATTTCTTTAAAAGAGGTACAAACAGTTTTTACTTACTATGTACATAAATAAGCAATATTTTCGTATCCTATACTCTTATCAAACAACATCAACAGTACGAGTACCAGGTACCACAAAAACTACTGCAAGACCTGGTTAAATAGGTTAGGTTAAATAGATCAAACCGAAACTCAAAACTAAATGCATCAGAGCGAGGATATCTAAGGAAATATCCATATCCCTAAATGTATACCATCAAATACCTCAAGATGTGCTGAAAGTGCACAGACAGCATTTTCCTTTAGTTATTTTTTTTAACACTTTCAATATCCTATGATGGAGAAAAAAATGAAGGAAAAAATGTGTGTGTTTTTTTTAAGAATTCTCTTCAAGAAAAGCAAGGTTTATTCTTGTTGCTGACGTTTTGCTTTTGCAAGGAAAGAGAAGCTCTTATGCTTCGGCAACCATGCAGGGAAATAGGAAAAATTGCATTTCCTGAGTATACTAGGTTTTACTCTACGTAGCTATACGAACGGTATGCCCGTAGCTGGCTTCTCTGAAGCTAAGTTTTATTGATAATATTTCGACAAAAAGAAACTTCACGAAAGTATTTATATGTACATGAAGATTGTATAAGTATGTATAGGTATGTTGGTGTTGGTTTTCTATAATTTTATTTCCTTACTAGAGCTTCTAGAAGCATATGAAAAACAATAAGTGTAACAAGATTTGCTTACAGTAGCTGCAGATACTTTTTCAAAATAAGTATTTGTATCAAAATCAAATTTCTATCGATGAAATGGCCAATTTCGCAAAAATATTTATCTTATAGGTATTGCACTTTTTTGGAATATTGCAAAAAATTGTTGGATTTGTTTTTCAATGTCAGTAAGTATAAGAAAGTATACCTGTACTGTTAAAGTGTGTACATACAGTTTCATATAGCTAGGTAGCAGAAAGAAGTTGAACTTTTAATAATATGAAAAAGCATGGAATCACTGTTAAAGGCAACCATAGTAACACACGTTAGTCTTATAAAAGAACTTCATTAGAGCAAGGAATATGAAAGAGAATCTCAATGTTGTTTACGTAGGAAAAAAGTATTTTGATATCAGTGCAAATTGATTGAAAATTTTAATTTATTTAAAAGGATATTTTTTTGTTTAATTAAAGACATTTTTTTAACTCTTTGAATATAATTCTCTGTTTTCAAAGTATTAAGGCTAAGGTTAAAAACAATTTATCGGATTGAATTTCAGCTTCGTACTTGTATGTATTTTGTTGCTTCAAATAGGCACGATATACAGAGAATTGTATATAAGTCCTTAAATAACTTACTTACTTTTGATGGCGCTCACAGCCCAGAATGGGCTGCGGCCTCAACTAACAAGCCCCTCCAGCCAGCTCTGTCCCTAGCTAGCCGCTTCCAGTTGCGCACACCGAGTGCTTTGATGTCGTCATTCACTTGATTGCGCCACCTGTTACGGGTTCTTCCTCTGCTGTGTACCCCATCGGGGTTGGATTCGAAGACTCGTCGGGCAGGTGCGTTGCTGTCCATACGCTCCACGTGCCCCAGCCATCTCAGCCGCTGTATTTTCAGCTTTTTGACCAGGTCAACGTCGCTGTATAGCCCGTATAGCTCGTCGTTGAATCTTCTCCTCCATACTCCTTCGATACACACCGGACCGAAAATCACACGAAGAATCTTCCTCTCAAAGCACCCTAGCAGATTTGTATCCGAATCTTTCAGTGTCCATGCTTCTGACCCATGAAGCAGGACCTGGATGATTAGGGTCTTGTATAAAGTCTCCTTGGTTCTCTGAGAGAGGGCCTTACTACTTAAATGCTTAGACAGAATTCTTAGACAGAAGAAACAGCGGTTGGCAAGTGTAATTCTTCGCTTGATATCTGCACTGATGTCATTCTGCGATGTAATAGTGGAGCCCAGGTAGACAAAGTCCTTGACAACTTCGAAGTTATATCTGTCCATCGTGATATTTTGCCCGAGTCGACGATGTTGAGATTCCTTTCTCGATGACAGCATATACTTCGTCTTGTTCTCATTAACCGCCAATCCCATTCTAGCCGCCTCCGATTCAATGCTCGCAAATGCCCCTGCCACAGCTCGCTTCGTTCTGCCGACAATGTCTATGTCACCCGCATATGCAAGCAATTGAACGGACTTTTGATAGATTGTACCGCTGGTGTTGACATGTGCGTTGCGTACAATGGCTTCAAAAACGATGTTGAATAGGTTGCATGATAACGCGTCGCCTTGCCTCAATCCTTTCTCAACGTCAAAGGAATCGGTGGTGTTCTTACCAATTTCGACGGAGCAGCGAGATTTCTCCTTTGTCATCCTGCACAGGAGGACGAGTTTGGCAGAGATGCCGAGACTCGACATGGCTCTGTATAATTCGTCCCTTTTCACGCTATCATACGCGACTTTAAAATCGATAAAAAGGTGGTGTGTATCGATCTGGAATTCCCGGGATTTTTCTAAAATCTGTCGGAGTATAAACATTTGATCGACGGTTGACTTGCCTGGCCTAAAACCGCACTGATAGGGGCCGATCACATCGTTGACAAAAGGTTTTAAGCAGTCACACAGGATGGCTGACAAGATTTTATAAGCGACGTTTAGGAGACTTATTCCTCTGTAGTTGGTACATTTCAGAACATCTCCCTTTTTATGAATGGGGCACACTATACCGAGGTTCCATTCATCGGGCATACTTTCCTCCGACCAAATTTTGCAGATGAGCTGGTGTACGCTCCTAGCCAATTCATCTCCTGCTAATTTAAATAGTTCGGCTTGTAAGCCATCCACACCAGCAGCCTTGTATGACTTAAGTTTGGATATCGCCAGCCGCACTTCGGTTAGGTCGGGTGGACGGAACTCTTGGCCATCATCGTCCAAGTTGAATGGAGCGTTCTGCCTATTAGCGGCATCTTGGCTGTCTTCGCCATTAAGCAGTCTAGAGAAGTGTTCTTTCCAGATCCTCAGCACTGACTGTGTGTCTACTATCATATTCCCACTTTCATCTCGGCAGGCTTCCGTCCTTAAATAAGGTAGCATAAAAAATAGAACGCACGAATGGGTCGCACGAAGTTTGCCTTCGTAGTTAACAGCTATAATGTAGCTAGATATTGACAATGTACGTTTAGGGCTGGCCACGAGACGAGACTCGGCTAGACTTTTGTAAATCTCGTGTAGGTCTCGATAAATCGAAAATTTTCAGTCTCGTCTCCGTCTCGTGTTGGTCTCGTTTAGGTAAGACTCGTCCCGGTCTCGTCTCCGAAAAATACGATTTCCGGACAACCTGCTGATTATTGGAACGAAATATTTTCGATTTTAGTTTGTATATGTGCAGAGGAAATAAATATTTAACTGAAATTGGATTTTTTAATTTATAAGACTCTCTGTAAATTTCGGTCTAAATATATAGTCTCGTCTCGGTCTCGACATGCGAGATAAGGATTTGATGGTCTTTCAAATAGTTTAGTTTTGTTTGTAAATATCCCACCAATAAGGAGCTAAATGTCTTATACTTTTGAACAAATCTATGGATGACCATCAATTATCGAAACTAGGTTACGATTTCGTGGTATTTCTAGGGTTGATTGCTACGAGACGAGTCTCGATAAAATCGTAAATTTTCAGTCTCGTCTTGTTCATGTATAGTTTTTAGTCTCGTCTTAGTTTCTCGGTCTCCTCTCGCTGTTGTTTTGGTCTCGTATTTTTTCGGTTCCGTTTCAGTCTATGTGTCCAAGCTGTTGACTTTTGGAACGAAATATTTCTTGACGTGTCAACATATAGTTTATCCTCCCCCATATGTGAAACCGAAACATGTCAAATGCGAATTCAGGGCAACCAGCTGACTTTTGGAACGAAATATTTTTGATACGTCAAAATATAGTTTGGCCCCCCATATAGTTTGAATATGTGCAGAAGAAAATAAATATGTGAATGAAATTGGATTTTTGAATCTATTAAAGTTTTTATAAAAGACCTATAGACTTCTGGTGGTCAGCCTTAGGCATTTCTAATGGTTTATTTGTTTTTGAGAAAATCCAATATATGATTTGCTGTAAATCACGCGTGACTTTGAAAAATTTTAGCCTTTTCATTAAAAATTTCCTATGGCTGACCAATTTCTGACAATAGCTTACCTTTTTTGACCAATTACTGATATTTTAGGGGGCATAGGGAGCCACCAAGGGGACAAACATTTTTTTTCAAGACCTTTCGAGTATGATTATAAAAAATGCAAATCAATTATGTCTTTAGATTTAGTAGATATCGATCAATGAATAATCTCAAGATCATTTAAAATATAGGTAAAGTTCAACTTTTTTATTATAAAGAAATCATAACTTGCCACATAAAAGGTACTTCTTATTCCTGAACTAAACATTATCAAAGGTTTAATGTAAGTTTAATAGGCAGCATAATACACAAGAACATGTCTAGGGAAAATTGTATTTATTAGCCATTAACTTAATTGATGCAATCAATTATTGCACCTTAAGGAATTCTACATGAACGAACAGAATTTGATTTAGCAAATAGAAATAAAAATAAAAATAAAAACATGAAAATCCAGCTCATAAAAATAAAAACTCATCACTTTGCTGGAGATTTGCGCCCTGCAATATTACTGATTAAACTCCCTTAGCAATGAAACCTAGCGATAAGCTTAAGCATACTTACCTACTCATTTAAATTAAAAAGAAAAATCAAATAAAATCGATATGACGCGAGTTGGGAATTGTGCTTGAAATTACAATTTTACTTTCAATTAATTTATAATTGAAAATAATCGATAATATTTTTCCATCTCTTAGTTTTATATTATGTAGGTATTTAATTATTTTCTTCAATAATTGCCATCTATATGATAAATAGCTAATGGTATTGATCCTTAAACGTAAATAATATTTTTTAATTTAAATTGTCTTCGGTGCATGAATAAAGAACAAAAATAGGCAACAAATTTTGTTGTCGAGTTTCTATGAGAAGATTGTTGGTCTATCAGTTAAGAAGGCGCAGGGTCAAAAGTCCACAGGTCAAAAGTCCCACTTGGATGGGTCAGAAATCCACAGTTCAATTGTAGGGATTTGACCCACCCAAGTGGGTCATAAGTCCGTAATAATTTCATATTCAAATATTGAAAAAACCAAAACAATTAAAAATATATCTATTTTGTTAAGAATAAAGTATACTCTTTACTTCACATCAACTTTAAGCCCACCAACTGACAACATAGGCGCCTGCTAGACGACTGAGTATGAGCATACTCTAAGTGGAGCGACGGAGTCACGGGAGCGGGAGAGAGGGCTCATAAGTTAGTTAGTTAGTTGAAAAACTTTATTTGTAAAACTTTAAAATTTTAAAAAATTATAATTTGATAACCTTAAGTTTAATATGGTTTGGCCAATGGCCGTCTACCAGATTGACAATTTATTTAAGCTTAAATGTTTTAATAACTTATTTGTTTACTTTAAAAGTCTCCTTCGAGGATGCGTTGGCTATAATTGAGTGCGGTTGAAGCATATTTATACAATATTTCCCAGCCTAGTTTTCCATTCAGGACGTCCAACGTGTGGCTTATTTCCATTGAAGCTACTCCAAAGTACCTCACACGAAACTCTTTCAAAATAGGACATCTGGCGATGAAATGATATTCATCTTCCCTCTCCTTGAGGTTGCAAAGGTCGCATAGAATCGGCATGTCAGGTCGATGCGGAATGAAATTTAAATTTATTAGTTTGCCTCTAACTTTAAATATTACATTTATTATATTTACATATATGGTAACGGTTGAGCATGTGTTTTCTTGAAGATTTGAGTTGGCTGTAAATCATTGTATATTGTGAAGACACTGTGCCTCTTGTTTAAAATTCGCGTATGTGGATTGGCTCACTTTTTCTAATATAGTGCCAAACTTTTGCCTTAAGTCCGAAAGGTTCTTGTCGGGTAAAAAGCGGAAGTTTTCACCTAAACGAAAAGCCAGCTCTTTCCACTTTTTTACGAGATCTTCCCTGGATGATAACATCTTTTAAAGGACTTGTTTAGGCAGCCTTCTTTCATCCATCTACATCACCTTCATAACATAATCAAAATAAAGCTTTAGGGTCCTTAGGAACAATGGTGGTTCTGTTGATTCCAAAAGTAGCATATAATTTGGTGGGCTAGTTGGTAACCGAAATATGCGCTTTAAAAAGTACCTGAGGAACCTTTCAACCTCTTCAAATTATGAGTATCCCCAAACTTGGGCACCATAAAGTAATATAGAAGCTGAGGTTGCATGAAATTTTTTTAGCTTTGTACCATGTTCGACATGTATATTTTCCATACAGCGAGTCCACACTGAAGAAACAGATCTTTTCGCTTCCGCTAGTTTTAACTCAAAATGTTTTCTTATGTTTAGATTTGAAGTAATAAGTACGCCTAAATATTTATATTCTCGGACTATTTCAACATTTTCCACTTTTCGTTGTTTGCATATCTACCGCCTCCATCTCTAAATATCGTTATTTTAGATTTTTGCAAATGAACGGACAAATTCCAATTCCCACAGTATTTTTCAAGCCGTTTCATCATAGGCTGCATTCCTCCCAAAGAGTCAGACAAGAACACTATATCATCCGCAAAAATAAGTCCTGGTATTCGCATATTTCCAAGCAGGATTTCTCCTCCATTCTCCTCCACGATATCGTTGGTAAACAGAATGAATAGTAACTTACTCAAGACGCAACCTTGCTTTACTCCCATTTCAGTCGAAAATTCTTCGGAAATAAACTCACCATAACACGTATGCCGTGTTATTTTCATACATCGCTCTAAGTAAGGCAACAATTTGACCTGATATACCCAACTAATAAAGCTTATAATAGAGTGCATCACGGGCAATTGAATCGAACGCTCCACGAAAGTCTACGAAAAGGCGTAAAGTTTCTGTTTCCTTCTTTTGAAGCTCTCCGAAATATTTAATAGGCTGAAAACTTGGTCTAAAGTTGAATATTTTCTTCTTAATCCTGCTTGAAATTCATTGAGAATTTTCTTATCTTCAATCCACCGGGTTAGCTAATTGAAAATGAGCGTACTAAAAAGCTTGACGGAGGTATTCAAAAACAAAATGCCTCTATAGTTTTCTGGTACATCATAGGATCCTTTTTTTTGTATAAGGGGAATATTATTGATCTCTTGAAACTTTCTGGAACGTCTGCGCAAAAATTCTATTGTACTCCTCCGTCATTACACTCAGGAAATCTGTTGTGCTGTTTTTATAAAACTCTACTGGAACTCGGTCATCACCCGGAGCTTTTCCAATTTTGGATACCGCGATTACATTTTCTACTTCAAAAATCGTAAATGGTGCATCTAGTATCTCATCCTCGAAATAAGGGGCTGCGTAATGCGGAAACGCTGAAAATTGTGGTGTGTTGAGAAAGTTCATGAAATACCAACGTAGTTCCGGTGCTCTCAGTGATGCAGAAATGAAATTTGTTCTCCCGTTAATTGATTTGGCGGCTTTCCGAAATTCTAGCTGAATTCAGAATGCTTATATTTTGTTGATCCAGTTTCTTTCTTTTCTCAAAACAGAGTTGCTTAACCCTAGAAAGATAACCTACGTCGAATCGACGTAACATTTACATGTAACCCTTATGGGACATGAAATAGGGTTATCTTTCTAGGGTTAAAGTCTATATTGGCTCTTTCATACATGACTTTGAAAAAAGGTGTGTTGAATTTCCTCAACAACTTTAAGAATGCGAACGACTTTTGTCTAGCTTTTTGACACTCACCATCAAACCAGCGCTGCTTAAAGCTGCCGTTCTTAAGTCCCCTTTTAGCGCTTGCAGGAACGGATTCAATTATAATCACAGTAAGATTCTCCATTTGTAACATATTTTGCGACATACGCAGAGCTATTTCAGAGTTAAGCTTGTTCTGATAACTTGAAAGGAAACTATCATTCCACTTCAGCCTAGGGAGTAAGCCAAGTTTTTTTTGCGCTGGTTTCCTCAGACTCCGAGATTTTGCACGATACTTCCAAAGGCATGTGGTCGGAATAAATCTGTGCTGCTATCCTGAAATCACTAAGTATCGAATTCCACTTTCCAGATACAAATCAATAATCTATGACTGAGCAGGATGCACCACGAAAAAATGTAAATTCACCATTTGGATCACCTTTGCAGCTTCCGTTTAACAACATTGCGTCCAGAGTATCTGCAATTTCTAATATTTTAGCACCCTTCGCGTCACAAATTCCATATTTTGACCTTCGAGTAGGATTGATGATGCAGTTTCACTAACGAAGTTGTTTTGCGACAGTCCAACCCTAGCATTGAAAGCTCCACTGAGCCTAGATTCTGTAGTGTTTCGCAAAGCCGGTTATAATCTCTCATCCGGTGTGTACAATTCAGATATATGGGTACGATTTGGAACGCACAACCATTTATTAGAGCAGGCAACGAGACGAGAAAAGTTTTGGTCTTGATCTCGGTCACGCATGACGAGACCGAGACGAGACTGGCTTTTAAGCAACCGAGATGAGATCGAGACGAGACTGTATATTTGGACCAACATTTACAGAGAGTCTAATAAATTAAAAAATCCAAATATAATCGAAAATATTTCGTTCCAATAATTAATAAGTTGGCCGGAAATCGTAATTTTGGGAGATGAGACCGAGACGAGACTGAAAATTTTCGACTTTAATGAGACCGAGACGAGACTTACAAAAGTGTCGCAGAGTCTCGTCTCGTGGCCAGCCCTACCATTTATTATAAACTCTAATGCCTCCATTTCTTCAACCCTTTTAAAATTCGGAGTAACAGCTTCGAGATTCTTGCGATAGCCCCACAATTCACCACCACTTCCTCTTCCAAATATGCTTGTCTTCACTGCTGGTATCCATTTTAATTCACAATTTAAAAATAGTTCTTTAAATTTACAGTTCTCCTCTTCTAATACATGCGTTTCAAAGAGTACGAATATATTAAAATTTTTAATATAGTTAAACAAAATTCATAGCAAAAAACTTATTTTTAAGTCCTGCGACATTATTATGCTTAAATTTACATACTTAAATTTACATAACTAATTTGTTTCTGGTAGACGGGTACTTCTCAATCCGTTCCATCGTGTGAACGACTGCTTGCTGGCTGCCTTATTCACGCGCTTGTGTTTGCACCCAAATTAGTATTTTTGTCGGCCTGACAGTGAAGTGGTGAACTGCAACCAACTTCAGATGAATCGTTCGAGTTTGACGTTTTGCGATTGCCAACTTTACTATTTACGTTTTTATTACCACGTTCTACTTCATTCATAAAATTTTGAAAATTGCAAAATAAATTTAGCTATCCGCTAAATGTATTCTATAGCACCTCTTTAGTCCTCCATTTATGGACTTTTGACGCACATTAATGGGACAAAACTCCATAATGGCCTTTTGACTTGTGGGCTTTTGAACCTGCCCCTTATATGTATACACCAGGACAAAAGTGCATTTCAATAGGTATAAACGTTTTGTCTTGCCATAATTTAAGTACTTACTAGGTATGTTATTATTAATTATTCCTTCTTCGTGACCTTTTTTAAAAACAACATTTAAATCCTAAGTAAGCTTTATGTTTGTGTTGCAATTTTTTTTTTAAATTAGACGACGGAGGCGTTTCAAACGTGGTTATAATGTTCTATGTGTTATAATTAATTTTGAACATTTGTTGTATTAAATTTTAAATAAAATCAAAATAGCTATTTTAATGTGTTTTTTTTTTTTTTTTTGTTGTTATTTTCTCGTTAACGAAATAGAAAGGAGAATGGGCAAAGTGGTCTACCCACTCAACAGTAATGTGTTGTATGTCGTTGAAAAGGTAATTTTACTGACTTCATTTCATTGTATGACCATTAAGCTCTAATCTATGGGGTTCGTGAGATATTTGGAATCAAAGCACCGAAAAAGACAATAATGCATTTCTTCATTGGTAGTGTGTCCTTATACCTACATTAATCTGTGATACATCGTTGAAAAGATAATTTTGTGTACTTTAATTTTGTATATAGCCGTGAAGACGTAGATCATAGGGTGCAAGAGATATGTGGGCATACAAATTGGCAAATATAACAACAACGCAATTCTTCATTTGGTACTGGTCTACCGACTCAACAGTAATGAGTCATACGTCGTTGTAAAGGTTATGGCATTTGCTTCATTTCATTATATGGCAGTTAAGCTCTAAACCATGGGGTTCGTAAGATATTCGGCTCTTAAGCACAAAAAACAGCAATAATGCAATTCTGCATTGGTAACTTATCAACCAAGTCAACAACTAAGAGTCATGTGTCGTTGAAAAGGCTGTTGCGTGTACTTCTTTTTATAATATGACCGTTTAAGTGTAAATAATGGGATTCGAGAGATATGTGCCAAAAACGCTCAAAAGTGCAGTAATGCAATTCCGCACTGGTAGCTGGTCTTTCAACTCAACAGAAATCTGTCTTATATCTTTGAAAACGCTATTGCATGTACTTTATTTTGCAATATGCCGTTTAGCTGTAGACCGTGGGGTTCAAGAGGTATTTGGCCATCAAAATAGGCAAATATAACAAAAATGCACATCTTCATTGGGTACTGGTCTACCAACTCAACAGTGATGAGTCATACGTCGTTGAAAAGCTTATCGCATCTGCTTATTTTATTATATGGCAGTTAAGCTCTAAACCATGGGTTTTTTTTATTTATGTTTATATTTTGTATCCAAAGTAGCGTAATGGTTAGTGCGTTCGACTGTCACGCTGGAGGTCTGGGATCGCTTCCCAGCCTCGTCCACCTAAAAAAAAAAAAAAAAAAAAAAAGTTTTTTTTCAGGGCTACTGCCTCTTGCGAGGAATTGACAAATCCTCCAAGAGTATCATTTGTCACGAATAAGTGCTTCTCTTCTAGCCGTTCGGATTCGGCATAAAATTGTAGGTCCCTTCCATTCCTGTCGAAAGGCGCACACAGGAATGGTTGCGAGTTGTTAGTCACTAGGCCCTGGTTCTTCATGAGCCGTTGTGCCACCCGATTTATTTTATTTTTTTTTTGTATCCAAATACCTCTTAAACCCACATCAACGACACATGACTCTTAGTTGTTGACTTGGTTGATAAGTTACCAATGCAGAATTGCATTATTGCTGTTTTTTGTGCTTAAGAGCCGAATATCTTACGAACCCCATGGTTTAGAGCTTAACTGCCATATAATGAAATGAAGCAATTGCCATAACCTTTACAACGACTTATGACTCATTACTGTTGAGTCGGTAGACCAGTACCAAATGAAGAATTGCGTTGTTGTTATATTTGCCAATTTGTATGCCCACATATCTCTTGCACCCTATGATCTACGTCTTCACGGCTATATACAAAATTAAAGTACACAAAATTATCTTTTCAACGATGTATCACAGATTAATGTAGGTATAAGGACACACTACCAATGAAGAAATGCATTATTGTCTTTTTCGGTGCTTTGATTCCAAATATCTCACGAACCCCATAGTTTAGAGCTTAATGGTCATACAATGAAATGAAGTAAGTAAAATTACCTTTTCAACGACATACAACACATTGCTGTTGAGTGGGTAGACTAGCTCCCATACATTTTTGCCCATTCTCCTTTATCGAATCATTTCCATACACCGCCAATTTCTACCCATATAGGTATTTTGGCGTCTTAAATCAGTCAATTACATTATTAAAAATAGCTTAGTATAAAAGTAAAATTATCATTATTAAGTAACCGCTTAAAGCGACTTTAGGAAACGAAAATAAAAATTTGAAAAGATTTTAGAATTGTTTTTTTTTATGACTTGGAGCAAATATGAAATTTTTTGACGACCAAAATGTAAAAACTATCTTCTGAAGAAAATGACTTTGTTTTAGTTTTAGTTTAAGTTTTATTCATTAATTCGATTACATTTAATCTCTTACCCCCATATTAATAAACGAAGCTAGCGGCGAGTTATCTTTTACTCGCGGAATAGGAGTAAAATTTCTGCCACTTACGAACTAGCTAAACCACCAAAGAAGGTAGTTTAGCGAAGGATTAACTAGGACAAATAAATATACCTTCCTTGCTAGCTCGTAAGTGGCAGAAACCTTACTCCTAATCCACGAGTTAAAGATAGCTTCGTTTATTAATATGGGGGTTAGACTATGATAAAAGTACATAATTTAATTGTTGGTGGGAACTATGTATTAAATACACATACAACTATTAAAAATAGAAGGTTCTGTTGTCTTACATTAAATATATTTAATAACAATTAGCATATTTAATAACAATTAGGAAAAAATTGTTCAAATATTATTTAATATAAGGGATTTGAAAATATCTCTTGAACAATTTCAAAAAAAATCAACCATGGTACAAATTAAATTTGCCTCCCTGATGCAACGGATAGGTTTATTTCTTCCTTATACAAACAAAAAATTATAATATTTAAACATTTTTTTTTAATTTTTAGCCTAGAAATTTTCAACTAACCCAAAACTTCAAATAAAAAAAAAAAAGTTAATAATAAGAATTATTTTGCAATAAAAAAACAGTAAATTAGAAATCACTTTCATTTTGTTTTATTGCTTGAATGATTCTCCTTCAAATTCAGGTAGAAACGTAAAATCCTGCAGAAGTATGCAAGAGCAGGCACATAAGACAAAACATCCATTCAAAACCAATAGCCTTAAATGAAACACAAAATTGTCTCTATCAATTTATTACAAGTTTTATATATAATAATATTGCATTGTGTGTTTGTGGTATTCTTACAGGCGAACATCCAGCAGCAATGCATCATGGTGGTGTCTCCCCCAACTGCAGACTGTCACATGCATTACTCCTTTTGCTATCTCTGGCAATAACATTTCGATTGCACCATAAGATGCGATGGAAAACTTCCAACAATCTATCGAGTACATAGCCCTTAATGGAATTGTCACTGTAAAATTTACTATCCTGTTATCATTATTATTATTATTATTATATATAGTTTAAGAAAATAAAACAAAAATGGAGCAACAACAACCAAACACAAAATAGGAAATTAAATTTTAAGAAACAAAACAAAAAATTATATTATAAATACAGAAAAAAAATATTTAAAACAAAAATTCGTAAATATATATTTTTTAACTTTAAGTTGTAAGTACTTTTTATATTTAACGTAATTATTAATAATATATTTATTTAAATATACTATATTATGTATTGAAAAAATAAAAATAATTAAAATCAAATTTAAAAAATATGAAAAAAGATTAAAAGTTGTAAATTAAAATTCGATTATGTCCTCTCTCAAACTAAGTACATTATGTGTATTAATATACTATCTTATTATGTTTGTTGGTATGAAACTCTTAAACAAAGTCGGAGATGTACATTACTAAAATTGATAAAAATGTGTGTAAATTCGTTTATTAAAAAAATACAAGAATCAAAAAATTATATAAGAAATAGATTAAAAATGAAGTAAAAAAAAAAACAATAACTATTTCTTCATCGTTATCTTACGTATACTTAGATAATAACATTTAATTTTTATTATAGAGAAAACGTTTTCGTTTGCATATCATATATGCAAATCTTATAATTTTTAACAAATTTTAATTGCATACAATTAAATTAAAAGTTTATTAAACAGATTTACAAAAAAAAAAAAATATCTAAAGTTATTGATAAGAAGTAGGTTTAAAAATTCAAAAAATAACAAAAAAAAAAGTGGAAATGGAATACAACTAAAAAAAGGCATGCTCTGTGAAACGGTTGCATAAAATGTATCTGGTTGACTCAGATATTAGGCCAATTAAATTGAAAACCTAGTCTAATTGAACGTTTAGAAATTTAAGATTAAACTAAATAATTGTTTTTAATTGATAAAACTAAAATAAAAATTATTATTAAAAATGAAATTTAACAATTGTTTTATTTTGGCAAAAAATGATGGAGAACAACTACACACGTCTATTCAACACAACATTTATTAAGAGTAAACATAATGGAAAAAGAATACATTATTTTTGAAACAAATTGAGAAGTTCTAAGCAAAAGAATATAATGATAATTGAGAGACACCAGCTTCATGTTCAGAATGTGGATCCATATTTCGCTGAGACAGTTAACATACTGAAAAGAGTATATCAGGTCGAGAAGAAATTACAAGGTACATGAGGGCACCAATGGTGGATTGATACTTAGTTTGATTGACCCTTTTACAGCTTTCATTGCGACAATAGACTTGGAAACCTGCGTCCAATGGAATTGATACTGGTATGCAATTCTTCATACCATACTGCTTTAGGAAGTTGTTTATGTACTGCTGCTGACAAATAGTAACAGTGCCAGTGTCACCCTCACGCTTGATTTCCATACCCGAGAAATATTTAAGCTTACCTCTATCTACGACTTCGAACTCGAACTCATAATTTTTTGTGTACACACACGGCTCACTGGCGTACGGTGAAAAACCAATCTTTTTCAGAATGGAATCTAGATTTTCGTTCCATTCTCGACCACCCTGCTTTAACCCATACAGTGCTTTGTTGAGTTTCAGTACTCTTTTTGAAACTTTTTGTCGACAAACGGCTCTGGCTGCTTCATGTAAACTGTGTCAGGGAGTTCAAGTAAGCTGAAGACACGTCCAATTGATGTAGATGTAGATTGTGTTCACAAGATAATGCGATTATCATACGAATGGTTGCATACCTTACAACAGGTGAAAATTATGGATGGCTACCCTTAAAATGTTTTTAACACAGCACGAGCGATTAGGTAAGTAGGAGAGGATTTAGAAGGAGATACCGATGCACATTGGTTTTGAATGTTTGCACATCGAAATGGGAGGGGAAAGTCGCATCGGGAAAGAATCTCTGTAAATTACAGTGCGTCCCAAGTTGGGCTTGAGGGTGAACTGATGGGCATTCCTAGAAGCGCGAGTATTACGGTTGAAGTTTTTAAGGGGAGGAATGCAACTGGCTTTTTCACTAGAACACTGATTATAATAATAATAACACGAAACTGCTGGCTACAACCTTTTGCGACCAAACGTGACTTACATTTATGAATGCTACCATCTGCATTCCTCTTTATGTTGAACACCCATTTGCAGCCAACGAGTTTCTGCCCAGCTGGTAACTCAACTAGCGACCATGTGTCATTCTTCACCAAACAGTCATACTCCTTCTGCATCGATGCTTAACATTGCTTAGAATGCCTGCCACTTACAGCCTCTCCGACAGTCTGTGGAATAAAAGCGTTATCTTCTTCCAACAGATTTTACACATGATGTTCTTTTCGAGGACGCCCACGCCTTCCTGTACGTATAAGTCTCGGTCTGCCCCCGCAGAATTTAACAACTTTCTCACAATCGTCACTAGCACTGTCATCTTCCTGCTTATGTCTACGCTTTTCATACCTAATTTCATTTTGGTCAACATCCAATTTACTTTCGGTACCCAAATATTCCACCTGACCAGCGTCATAAGTAATTATGTCAAACACTGTATCCTTGGAACCGACATACGAATGTTCCATGACTATGACATTTCTACTAACGATTACTCTTTTTGATTCGGGATTAAACAACCGGTAAGCCTTGGAGGTATCGGAGTAGCCAACCATGTTCAGCTCTTTACCTTTTGGTTGAAATTTCTTATGTTGAGTTTTATCGACAGCAATGGCTAAACTACCAAAAACTTTATGGTGTGATGCTGATGGCTTTTTGCGAGTGCATACTTCATACGGAGTTTTATTAACAAGTGACTTGTTGCAGACCTGTTGCGTAAATATGCTGCATCTGCGACTGCCTCCGCCCAAAAAGCTTCATCAAGGCCACTCTGCACAATCATGCTTCTGGCCATTTCGACCAAAGTTCAGTTAGCGCGTTCAGCAACACCGTTCTGTTGAGCCGTATGTGGGACAGTCAGTTCACGCTTTATACCCTCTGCACCTAGAAATGTACAAAATTCTCTCGAAAGATACTCGCCCCCATTGTCACTACGAAGAATTTTGATTTGCCTACCTGTCTGCTTCTCTACAAAGGCCTTGACGGATTCAAAGACGCCAAATACTTCATCTTTAGTTTTGACAAAGTATACGAAAATGAAACGAGACATATCATCTATAACATCGAGAACCTCCAATTGAATTTTTATTCATTGGACCACAGACATCGCTGTGCACAATCTCTAATAGATCTTGGGATCGGTTTATTTTTGCACTTGGAAACGGCTTCACACATATTTTGCTCTTTGCACAAGTCACACACTCGTTCTTGTATGGCACATCTCTGATTTTTAGCCCATGCACTAATTTCTTGGCTGACATTTCTTTATGAATTTGCAAGTTTAAATGCCCGTATCGATTATGCCACTCGATTGCAACATCCATTTGGCCCTTAGCTATCATGTATTTACTCGAATCAGCTTTCAATAAAAACAAGCCATCGTGAATAACTGCCTTCATGACGACATCCCCATTATGGTTTCTTATAATTGCAGTTTCTCTAACAAAAACCACTGCTAGTCCGTTATCAACTGCTCTGCTAACGGAGATAAAATTTCCCTGCATTGTTGGCACGTGCAGAAGGTTTCTTAGGGTTACAGCTAGACTGTTGCATGTAACGGAAACATCTCCTCCACCTTCCGCTTCTATGAAATTATCTCCCGCTAACACAATTTTTTCTATTCGCTCAGCATATGAGAAGAACAAACTTCGATCACAGCATTATTGTTTGGACTACTTATAGTCTAAGAGCCGACAACAAATTTTGGGAGTGGATGTAAAACCCAAATCTGAGTATGAGGGTTTAACAGCGCATATTTTGTGATATCGAAATCAAAAGTCTGACAGTTTTTTATTCTCAGCCTTTGGCGGGGGTGGGGTGCTGAAAACACAGATTTTCTAAATTTCTTATCAGGGATATTGTCTCTGTCGTTTTCCTATGTCCAAACACCTTAACATCTTGGTGATCCGATTAATAGAACTCAAGACATAAGCTTTTGAAGGTAACCTTATCCATTTTTTTCTTGAAGATTTATAAAACGATTAAGGTTCGCTTAAAAAACCTATGTCTTGAGCTCTGTTAGTCGGATCACTAAGACTACGAAGCTTTGGCTTAGGGAAGATCACAAAGCATCATGATTTATTTATAAAAAAATGTACCTATGTAAGAGCTAATACCCCTTATAACAATTTATAACATCTATATATTTAATATCCCACCCCCGCCAAAGGCTGAGAGAAAAAACGGCTACACTTTTTATTTCGATATCACTAAAAATGCCCTTTAAACCATCATACTCAGATTTTGGTTACATACAACATTTACTCCCAAAATTTGCTGTCGGCTCTTGTACTATTAGAAGTTTTAAAAGGTTTAGCAAAATCGACAAATGAGAAATAAAAAGTAAGTAGAACTGAGACCCAGAGGAAACATAAAAATATGATTCGAAGCTCTTAAATATTTTTGAACTTAAGAAGACAAAATGGAAAGACATGCCTATCATACTTAAGGACAAAGCTACGTCCCATACTTTGCCGGAAACTTTGTAGCGGAATCAAATGAATTTGACAGTTGAAAGCTAATTTAGTTAAAATTTGCAGTGCAAACCAAAAGTAGCCCGCGTAAATTTTTAGTTATTGAAGTCTGCTCATATAAGTCAGAAGTTAGCGATTATGTCGAATGGCCATATGAAGGGGAGGAGCGGCAGGGGCGCTTTGTCCTCCCTAATCAAAATTTATTCCGTACATCCTTTTATGGTTGAATAATACAATTATTTGAGATGATAACTTTTTCATAGATTATTGTCTTTCTGACTAAAACTCCATTTAATTAAAATGCGCCTCAAAATTAGAATTCTATAAGCCCACTGTACGCTGTTCAATTTATAGTTTCAGTACAGGGAAGATAGGGTATTTGCCTTTCACCCTTACTGTTATGGATTTCAATAAGCTATCTCTATTTCTATAAAGCTTTCCCATTTTCCATGGTTGCCGTAGTGAGCATTATAACATTATAGCAATATATGCTCTCAAAAGCTCTAATAAAGCTTCATAGCAAAAACCAAAGAAAAAGGTATTAGAATTTCTATCAACGGACGAATGGTAACTCTGAATCAATGTCTTTTTTTTTTTTAATAAACAAACTAAGCGAGAGGCAATTTGCGGATCAGTCTCCCCACCTCACAAACGGGGAGCAGACATGGTGGAATGTACATGGGTTTATGGATTATTACAAAAACAATTACAATGTCAGTCAGGAGTTCTATTTTTTATTTCAGTAGCATTTTCATAAGTTGAGTGCCATGGAAACACTACTACTACTTCTTTTGCAAAATCTGAAAAAATCATTTGCAAAATCCTGAACAGCAAAGTCTTTGAATACAACCTTCATAAACATTTTTTTTACAATTATTAAAGTCGCTTTTGGTATCAGTTGAAGTTTTCATTGAAAACAATCATTAAAAATTTTAATTTGCAAATTTTGGGACGAAAGAAAGAAAAAATGAAAGATGTTTTTGATGCAAAAGTAAAGCTTTAAATTTTGACTTAATATTTCTAGCCAACAAAAAAAAAATTATTCCAACACATACCTTCCACATAGTATAACTTTTAATATTGGAATGATCAATCATCGGCTGAGTTAATCCAGAAACCAAACTTGGTGAGTTAACTCAAGTTTTTAATAAACAAATACTCGTAGCAGTCTTGACTTATTTTCGATACCTACAATTTTTACATTTATGTAGTTCCTTCGAGGTTTTATCTTATGTCAACTGAGATTGGTACGATTTTTGCTTTATTAAAAGTGCTATCCTGTACGGTGTTTGTCCTCTACTTTCTGACCGCTCACCATCTTTATCAAAAATATGGTTAAATGTAAAAATCAAATCAATATATATTTTTGATTAGTTCTGGATACAACCACCAGGGTGATAATTTTTGTTCAATTCAAAGTATTTTTCTTTACGCTGAGGCCACACGAGCCAGTACTGGCTTAAAATCTACAAGCATTTAAATTTTCTTACTAACACACACAAACCTGAGCAACTTGCTCGTCAACCAAGATAAGGTAATATCATTAGCGTTTTCATTTTTGTTCAATTCTGCGCATGTGTCATAATGGAAGAAAAATGGCTGATTTCAGTGCGGTTGTGTGTTCTGTCATTCTGTCTCGTGTGTGTTCATTAATTTAAATTTCTTTTCAAAATTCTGCAAAAGTTGTATCCAGGCCAAATAATCAGTGCTAAGCAGGTAAAATAAAAAAAAAAATTTACGAATTTGTTTTTTTTTTTTTGTTTACCTTTCAGTTGTCATTATTGTCATTTATTGTCATACACTGAAACAAGCCATCTTGAAATTTGACAAGCTGCGCGTGATAATACCTTAGATATGTGTTCTGTGCTCGTGAACAGGCTTGCCTTTTTCGAAGCCAGTTGGGAAGCCAGTAGAGAAGACAGTGGCCTCGTTCAGAATTGTATATGTATATAAACCGATGTTATTGCTGTTGTTCAAAAATTCAATGAAATTGACGGAATAAAGAATGGTCAAGCCTAATAAGCTGACATTCTAGTACGAATAGTACAATAATAACAATAATAACTTAATAGTCTGGTTCGTTACCGATCTTCCAACCTCTCCCCATTTGATACGTACTGCTAATTGTAAATAATAATAATGGGGTGGCACAACGGCTCATGAAGAACCAGGGCCTAGTGACTAACAACTCGCAACCATTCCTGTGTGCGCCTTTCGACAGGAATGGAAGGGACCTACAATTTTATGCCGAATCCGAACGGCTAGACGAGAAGCACTTATTCGTGACAAGTGATGCTTTTGGAGGATTTATCAATTCCTCGCAAGAGGCAGTAGCCCTGAAAAAAAACTTTTAAGGTGGACGAGGCTGGGAAGCGATCCCAGACCTCCAGCGTGACAGTCGAACGCACTAACCATTACGATACGGGCTACTACTAATTGTAGTCTATCGAAATATCAAAAGTTCAATGAAATTGACGGAATAAAGAATGGTCAAGCCTAATAAGCTGACACTCTAGTACGAATAGTACAATAATAACAATAATAAAGCGATGTCGTTGAAATCGGGTGGCACTTTGCCAGGCCCATGGGGCGGCAAAATCGGCGACAAGAAATTAAAAAAAATCATTTATTCTTCAAATTAATTAATTTGGTGAGCCCAATGCATCCAATTCAAAATTTCAAGGAGCAAGAAATGACTGAGGCTATCGATATTGAGTCAGTAATTAAAGAGTTTGCTGTAATTAAAAGCAGGAGAGTTCAGATGTAAGCAAATTCTCTTTTATAAAAATACATTTTTAAAAAATGGACTAAAAAGGGTCCTACACTCAAAGATACTTTTTATATAATTTATATATAATTTATTTATTTTATTTAAAAATATATTAATTTAATTTTATTTATTTATTTAACTCAGAAAAACAGTAATGAAATTAACTATGTATTAATTTATATACAGTTTAATGGAAACAATTTTTAAAGAGAAAATGAACTAGAAAAAAGGCGTATTCTATTTCTTTTTAGAATTTCAATTTAAATATTATTCAATTTATTATGAAGTAACGTTGGTTCGCTGAAATCCTAAGTGATTGGAAACTCACTAGATTTGTTGAATAAGAGTGGGTCGTTTATCCGGATGGAGATTTAAACAATAAGAAATTGATCAATAAATGTATGTGCCTAATAAATTACATGTTCTCAAAAATGCAGGATAAAATTACTCGCTCTGGAAAATTTAGTTTTAAAATTTTCCTGCCGCGAGCCAGTGGCGCAAAATTATCGCCACATAAAAATACACTTTAAATTGATTTTAGTAGATACTAAAATCAAAATTAGTATTTTGACAATTATAGTCGTCATAAAGCCCCCTTTATCGTTAGCGGCTTGTGATAAATTTAATACCGACGAAAGAACCTTTTCTCTTTTAAAATGGGGTTCAATTGATCCTAAGTACCTATCTGGTACGCATGGGCCATGGCATTCCAAAATGTCTTCCACTGATTTGAGAAATCCAAAAATATATATAAAAAAAAAAAACAATTTTATTCTCGATGCCAATTTTAAAGGATCACTGTCTGCTCACATTCGTCCCTACCTACCTCACTTTACCATCATAGAAAAAAAAAATGCAACGAAATTATAAAAAACTCATGTATGTACACTGTACATGTACAAGTATATATCTATGTATGTTTGATTTTTAGTGGATACATTTTCATCATTCAATTTTTTTTAACAATTAGTCGTTCATTCGTTTTTTTTTTTTTTTTGGTTTAATATACCCCTCAAACTGTATTTGTTTTCCCAAACTGTTCATTTTTGGGTCTGTTCGACAAAAATTAACTGGGGGTAGGACTAAAGGGTTACTAGTTGTAGGTAGGTTAAAAAATGTTTGTATTTTGATACAAAATTAGTACCTGCTTTTAAAATTAAAATGGTTTTAACTAGTATGTACTTAATCTAGTTAATACGAGGTGACCATAGTTATTTTTAATATATAATAATATATTAATATATAATAGGGATATCCCATGGCGGAAATTTTTCAAAGTTTTTGTACCAAGTTAAAAGCTGTTATACAATTTTACTGTTCTGAAAAAAGCTAATTCCCATAATTTCTTTTAAAAGTTGTTTATTAGCTGCTCTTCCATGCAAATGGTTCAAGATAATTGTTTATTTTGAACCTGTTCATGTAGCACCCTTGCATCCGCGGTAATGAAATCGCTTTATTACGGTTTTTTTTTTTCATATTTTATCAATAATTTCTCATTTTATTCAATCAAATACACATTAATATCATTTTTTTGCCGTGGTACTTGGTTATTACTTTTTTAAAGCTGGAGAAAAAATTCAAAAACCCACGCTACGCCACTGATGTAGCCTCAAGGTTAGTAAACTATACCTCTCGCCTAAATGAAGAAAATCAGAATTCGTCTCCTGCATGACTTGCTATGGCTTGTCTAAATTAAATAAACATGCTTGAGTGTGGAGACTTTTGCAATTTACGTAGTTACAGAATTAAAAATAGCATATTAAATAATACATCACTCAGAGCACCTATCTTAAGGATTTGCAGAATTAAGTTTTCACAATTTAAAGCTATTTTAGCCCCATCTAAAAATAATTAGTGATGATGGATGGTTTTAGTTTTGGTGTAAAGGTTTATTGCAAAAACTTATCTATGTATGTCTGTGATAAAGTGCTTGACATACTACTCCAAAACTCTCCAGGCTGAATAGGTTAAAAAGCTATCTAAAACGCCTAACTGTTCTTATAATATATTAATAATAAAAACGGCTTCCAAATACAACCACCTGTATAGTATTACGAGTATAAAAGTGATTTGAACATTTGCCCTCAGCATTTCGATCATTAGTCAACTACAACTGCCAAACAAATAATGATTCAAACAAAAATCAAGGTTAACGTTCATTAGTACAGAAAGGTCCATTGTTACCACAAACAAAAATAATAGCTTATCTCCCTTAAATAAAAACAATTAATTATTTGTAAATCTGATTATGAAAAAAAAAACATCATCAATTTAAATGGAAACAATACTTCTTTAGCTATGGGCATTGTATATAATACAATGCTTTGGGATTAGGACTACTCAGTTTATTCACATTGGCGTTAGTTTAAATGGAGTTTACAGTTAATAAAGGGTGTTAGAGGCATAATTAAGGGCAAACCTTGCACTTCATCCTGACGAGATAAAATTTGGTAGTTTACATCCTACATTTACTTATAAGAAGTGTAGTCATGGTGGCAACACTGGCAGACTGGAGATATAATGATTGCCTCCTGACTATGCTATTACAACGAAATTTCATATAAGTGGCCTATGACGTGGAATGAAGTGTTGCCATGGTGGCAACACTGGCATACTGGAGATATAAGGGTTGCCTCCTGACCATGTCTTAACAACGAAATTGAACATAAATGACCTAAGAATCGACAACCAGACATTGGACAAATTTCTCAGTGGATTCAAAATATTTGGCATATTATTTGTTGGCCTGTGCAAGCTGGGGGTGCAAAGAACCCTCGACTGATAAGGGTTTTTGTTTTGTCAGAAAATAATGGTAAATATCTACACCTTTATAAAATCATAATATTGGTGTCGACGCAGAATTTCACACTCTACAGCATATTCAAAGCCTACCTTAATCCATCATGCACATATTTGTTTTTTTGCATAATCGGTTTCAAGTGAGGGAGATAGGAATGTGGGAGTATGTCAAACCAATATATATATTTAACCTCGTATAATCTAAGCATTTGATAGGTACATGAATTTAAGATAGTTTTTAGTGCCCGATCTTGTAGAACCAAATTAAATGCAATGGGAAAAGTTATGTTACTTTTATAAACTCATGACTGAAATTTTAGTGGAACAAGCATAACACAACCGAGTTCAAACGCTATGGTGATGAAATTTAGAATACATGTTTAATTTTTCATAAGAAATAAATATCAATAGAGTCCATCAAAATAGCTAACAACTAATTTTAGGATGTGGACTATTAGTGTACCAAAGGCTTTGGTACACCAATAGTCCTCATCCTAAATTTAGTTCTTAGATATTTTGAAGATTTTGGTCCAAAGCTCATCCCGTCAGAATGACGTGCAAGGTTTGTCCTAAAATATAACCTTAACGCCCTAACTATTTAGAAAACATACAATTTTAAGTAAATATTCAATTTGTATGACAAATAAAAAACTAATTTTTATGAAAGTCAGTTTGACAGAATCTTGAACGAACAAAAGTTGTTTATATTTCGTGCTCACATTAGGGGGTTCACCCTCATCGAAAAGTCCATCAGCCTGGTGTTACTAGCTTTCACATTCAACGACCGCCTCACATGCATCGATTTGCAATATTTTTGGCCCCCAAATATTCGAATTATATTCAACTATATTTATAAATAAATTTTTAGAAAGCCAACACGGCGCAGATTTAACTTTTTGCACAAGTTTCAGAGTCCTGTGAAGTTAGTAAAAGAATTGTTTAAAATTGAATGAAAAATGAGAGTTTCCGGTAGCAGACAAAGAGTTCTAGAGTTCCTCACACTTTTTTTCAATAGTTCTGGAAAATAAAGTGTTAAAAATAGAAAAAAAAAGTTTTTTTTGCTAACTTCACACAGCAAGGACTTTTTCGAGAAAAAGAGTTCTGAGTACGTTTTTCAACTTAAAATCAAGAGTTCTAGAGTTCCTGATGGGTTTTAGAAAGAGTTCTGCAAAATTAGAAAGGTTCCCATTGACTTAGAACCAAAAATTTTCAAAATCCAAAAAAAAAAAGGAGTTCTGATTAGAGTTCCCGATAGCAAACAGAGAGTTCTGAACATTTTATTCACAACTTTTTTTTTCAAAAGTTATGCGCAAATTAAGGTGCCCAATTGACTTAGAACCAAACATTTTCAAAATCCAAAAAAATAAATAAAGGAGTTCTGATTGGAGTTCCCTGTAGCAAACAAAGAGTTCTGAACATTTTACTAATAACTTTTTTTTTCTAAAACTTATTTTTCAAAATGTATGCATAAATTAAGGTGTCCATTGACTTAGAACCAAACATTTTGAAAATTTTTGGTTCTAAAGTCAATGGGAACCTTAATTTGCACTAATTTTTCCAATTTTGCAGAACTCTTTTTTTAAAAACCCATCAGGAACTCTAGAACTCTTGATTCTAAGTTGAAAAAGATGCTCAGAACCTTTTTTATCGAAAAAGTCCTTGCTGCGTGAAGTAAGCAAAAAAAAACTTTTTTCTTCTATTTTTAACACTTTTTTTGCCAGAACTATTGAAAAAAAGTATGAGGAACTCTAGAACTATTTGTTTGCTACCGAGAACTCTCATTTTTTATTCAATTTAAAATAATTCTTTTGCTTACTTCACAGGACTAGGTTTCAGCCATGGAAATTAATTTTTGTTTCCTTTCTTATTATGAGGTTATCTCTGTTTCAACCCATTCTCCATAAATCTTATATAAAAAATTGAAAAGAAGCCCTAAAATCGAGATTTTCAGATATATTTCTCGTTCAACTATGGTGTTAACATTAGCTAGAGCGCAGCCCGCGTTCGACCGAGTAAGATATCAATTAATTTGCAAAACTTCCGGCAGTGTTCAACTTGTATTCGTATTACAAATTATGTGACGTTTCGACACGAGTTGATGAGTTTTTGTCCATGAGTGTGAACCCCACTATTTTGGTACTGGCTTAAGATTTTTAATTCCTTATTGCTGTTGCTGCTTAACGTCAATTTTATAAGAAATTTTATTTTCAATCAAACTAAGTAGGTAAGTTACTAGAGGCTTAAATCCGATTCTTTAGGCATCTACTAAGGAAAATAAATACTGTAGCAACTGGAACAAGGGCACGAGTACGATAACTTAGACGCCAAGGAATAATAACGGGATTTTTTAGAACAGTTCAATACAAACCATTTTTTCTATGGAAGGGGGGATCTATGACCCCCGTTTGGGCGGGAAGGGCAATTTTAGAAAAAGTTAATTAAAAAAGATTGCCTCAGTTATCGTACTCTCCCTGGAATAAATTATTGGGGTTGGGGTCTAAATACTGTATGTAGCAAAATACTGTATTCAAAATACTGTGTGCCAAAATACTGGAATGTCAAAATTCTGTATGTGCAAAATGCTGTATTTGCAAAATACTGTATGTCAAAATTCTGGTTGGTATTTCAAAATTCTGTAAAAATGCGCGCGCACTTTTTTACATTAGGGCTCAGTTATAGGTATCATTCGACACCGTCATTGAAAAAGTTAGCTGTTTATTTTGAGACCCCTGGAAAGTTTAATCATTGAATATTTTAATGCAGAAATATAGCTTATGACTTCAAGATTATTTCTTCTCCAAAAAAAATTCATTTTGACCCATATCTTCCCCATAACGTAACTTTTAATTTTTTCAATGATCATTGGTAAGGTAGTTCATCATTGAAAAATTAGAAGTAATTTTATGAGAAAAGTTGTGAAAAATTGAATTTTGTTTTACCTAGAAATAAATATTAAGTCAATTAGCTTTACTTTGGCCTCAAAATAATCAAATATTTTTTCTTCAAAATCTCTCAAAACTGACAATTAATATTTTCAATGATGGTTTCCAATGAAAGCTATAACTGGGCCCTTATCAAAACGATATTTCTTTTACAGCATTTTTACAGAACTTTGAAATACAGATTATTTATTAAAGGTTTTATATTGACGTCATAACTTTCTTATCACCACCTGTTGAGATAGTAAAAGATCGAACTTATGTAATAAAGAACCAAGCTTCAATTGTTGATTAATATAGGTGCCTAACTGGGAAGGTGCTAAGCGAAAAGGAGAGAGAAAATTGAATTCTACACTTATTTACTTCATTTTCCCCCTAAAATTATTTATTGCGTTTTCTGGTCTTTTTTTTTGGTAAATGTCAATTTTTATAACAATTTGTTATAGTAATTTTTTGTTCAATCTTTCGTATTTTATCTACTCATCTTTGCTTCTTCTCTTTTGTTTGTTTCAAAAAAACTTAATTTATGGCAGACGCAATCCTGAGTTTTAGTCCGTTTTTGGCACTGTAAAAACGAATATGGCAGTGTATCCTAGGACCCAAAACAGTGTTGAAGCTTGGCATCGCCGGTTTTTACAAACAACTAAGTGTGTAGGAATCCTGAAAGGGAAATAATGAAAAGGCCAAGAACTGATTTTTATTTAAATTATTTCTTCTATTTATACTTAAAATATTTAATCAAAATAATCAATGAAATAATGATAAAACTAATAATGATAACGAATATTGAAAACAGAGTTAAATTGAACAAGTGGTAAGAGAATAATAATAATAACAAAAAATAATAATAATGTGATGGTCGCTACAGTACTCCCCCTCTAGTGTCAACGATATCTTGCTGGGTTGTAGACACGTCTGCCAGATTTTGTTGTTTGGGATGGAATTCGAGGGTTTGAAGGCAAATGTGGTGCTTTTTTCTTTTCTTGACGTTCTTGGTCCTGATGTTCGTTTAGCTGAAAAGCTGGTTTGAGGCGGTCAATTGAGATGTTCTTCTGATCACCTTTTATCTCCAGTGTAAAATATTTGTCTGTCTTTGATTTTACTAGATATGGGCCATCATAAGGTTGCTGAAGAGGTTTTTTGACTGCATCGTTCCGAGTAAAAAATGTGTAGAATTTTGAAGATGTTTGTGTACAAATGTTTTGACTGATCCGTGACGTGTGGGTTGTATTGACTGAAAGCATTTGGTCTCGAAATTTGTTTACAAAATCATGGTTTGAAGTAGCGTCTGTTGGTGTGAAAAAATCGCCTGGTAGTTTTAAGGTTGTAACATACACAAGTTCAGCTAGGGTCGCTTTGTAGTCTTCTTGCAGAGATGATTTAAGGCCAAGTTAAACAAGTGGGAGTTTGCCTACCCAATCATGTGATTCATGGCGCTTGATTGCTGTCTTCAAGGTTCTATGAAACCGTTCGATCATCCCATTTGCCTGAGGATGGTAAGGTGTTTCCCTGTACCTCTTGATTCCGAGAAGTTTTGAGAGCTCATTGAAAAGTGTTGATTCAAATTGTCTTCCTTGGTCAGTCACAATTTCTTTTGGTATTCCAAACCTGGAAATCTATCCAGAAAGAAAAGCTGTTGCCAATGTTTCGGCTGTGATATCAGTGATTGGAATGATTTCTGACCGAATTGAAAAAAATCTAGTAAAGCGAGCAATGCAAGTAAGTACATATGTGTACCCATCGGAAAATGGTACAGGTCCAACAAGGTCTAAATGAATGTGTCGAAATCTTCCTTCAGGTGGTGAAAAATTGCCGGTTGGAGATTTGATGTGTTGGTGAATCTTACTCTTTTGGCAATTGACACATATCTGACACAGTCCTTTTTAATGTCCGACCATATGAAGCGTCCCTTTAGCATCTGTGTTGTTTTCTTGACGCTAGGATGCAACAAGTTGTCTATCGTCTCAAAAACTTGGTGCCTCAGTGGTGCTGGAACGTATGGGTGGACTTTTCCAGTAGAAATATCGCAAAATATTTGATGGTCAGAGTTAGGCAGAGTGATTTCTTTTAACTTCAAAGATGTTGTTGAGCTGAGTAGTTTCTTGAGTTCGTCATCGATCTGTTGTTGCTTTGCTAATTCATCGTAGTCAATTGCAGATGGTAAGGATATGGCGTGTACTCTGGATAGAGTATCAACAACGACGTTATCTTTGCCGGATACATGCCTTAAGTCTGTGGTAAACTGTCCGTTGTAGGTTAAGTGTCTGAGTTGACGTGGGCTTGACTTTTCCGATTTTTGTTGAAAAGCGAAGGTAAGAGGTTTTCTGGTCCGTGTAAAGCACGAACTGTCTTCCTTCAAGCAGGTGTTGAAAGTGCTTGATAGCTAAGTAAGCACTCAAAAGCTCGCGGTCGTAAGTACTGTAGGTTGTTTGCGATGGTGAAAGTTTTTTTGTGAAAAATCCAAGAGGTTGCCAATCATTTGACACAAGTTGCTGTACAACTGCGCCTGCAGCTCTATCAGAGGCATCAGCCATGATTGACAATGGTGCGTCTTCAGTTGGATGTGCGAGAAGAGCTGAGTTGGCGAGAGCTTCTTTACAGGCTTCAAATGCGTTGTCCAGTTTCGGTGTCCAATGGATGTTAGTTTTGTCCTTCTTTTTGTTTCCGGATGGGTATGCATGAAGTGGTGCTTGAATCTGAGCAGCTTTGGGAATGAATCGTCCGTAGAAATTCACCATACACAAAAATCTTGCAGCTCCTGAATTGTTGACGGTTTCTTGAAGGAGGTGATGGCGTCAACTTTGGATGGTAATGGCTTGGTTCCCTCTTCAGTGACAAAGTAACCCAAGAAACTTACCGATGATGCCTCAAATGTGCATTTGGATAGATTTATTTTAAGGCCATAATCTCCAAATCGCTGGAAAAGCTGTTTCGGGTGTTCTCGATATTCCTCTGCTGAGTTGGATGCGATGAGAAAGTCGTCGATGTAAGGAAAACTGAAATCAAGGCCTCTGACAACTTCGTGGACGAACCGCTGAAATGATTGAGCAGCGTTGCAGAGTCCAATAGTCATCACCATAAACTCAAACAATCCAAAAGGCGTTACTATGGCTGACTTCGGAATGTCTTCTGGCTCCAGAGGGATTTGATGGTATGCACGTGTGAGATCTATGACGCTGAAAACCTTCTTGCCCTTCAGTTGGTTTGCGAAGTCTCCAATGTGAGGAATGGGGTCACGATCTGATACGGTGTTTGCATTGAGTCTTCTGTAGTCCCCGCATAGTCAACAGTCACCATTTTTCTTCTTGACCATGTGAAGAGGACTAGCCCAACTGATTTTTGATGGTCGACATATTCCTTGGCTCAGCATATATTCAAACTCCTTCTTAGCTTTCTTAAGTTGTTCGGGTGATAGTCGTCTAGCCTTTAAATATACAGGAGGTCCCTTAGTTTGAATGTGGTGCGTAACATTGTGCTTCGTCTTAGCCAGGAGATTTGTTTTTGTGATGTCTTCATATTCTTTAAGCAGGCCATAAATGAAGGATGACGGATTTATAGTGCCAATATTAGCAGCACTAGATGATGTAGCTGTGCCAAGACCAGACATTTGAAGTGTCGTTTTTCGATCAATCAGTTTTTTATTTTTGACATCAACTAATAGATGGAAAAATGATAAGAAATCGGATCCAATTATGGGCTCGGTGACTTGAGCGATGACAAATGGCCAGGAATAGCTTCTGCGGAGGCCGAGATTAAGCGTCATCAGTCGTTCTCCATAGGTTGGGATTTGTAATCCATTCGCAGCATAAAGAATGCGCTTTTCTTGGCCACTGCGTTTTTCTGTTAATGTAGGTGGTATTACTGAGATGGAGGCTCCGGTGTCTATTAGGAAGCTTTGTTTTACAGATTTCTTCTGAACATAAAGGCGACTTATTATTTTAGCGGACGAGCTAGTGGCTGGTTGCTGTCCACATGCTAGTTTTCCACTTGAAACTTACATTGCTCTTGGCATTTCCTCGCATCTTTGCCAAAACGACGATGGTAGGAACAAAGGTGAAGTTAGTCTTTGTTCCTAGACCTGGATCTGTTCCTCATCTTCGAAGGACTTCGGCGACTTCTTCAAACGCTGCGGTATTTCAATTCATCTCTTAGAGCAGAAATTTGCTCTTAAAGTTCGGAGATGGCAGAAACACTGGAGGGTGCTGAGATGGAAGCAACAACTGAATTTCCGAAGGCGTCAGAAATTTTGTCTGCCATGTCTGCCAAAGTTTTGAGGACTTGATTAGAACTGGATTACAGAATTGACTGTGTTGTGTTTGGCAGTTGCTGCATCCACAGTGTTCTGACAACATCATCAGAAATGCTAGCTAGCGAAAGCTCCCTCATCTTGCTTAGCAGCTGTGTTGGTCGTCTTCCATCAAGAGTAATCCTACTCAAAAGCGTTTGGAGTCGTTTTTGCTCTGACTCCTGGAATGCTGACATATGTAAGTCGGGTCTTCAGACTTCTATACTTTTCGGTGACATGAGGATTTAGTATGACATTTCTGACTTCAGTAAGGAAACCAGCTTCGACATTGCCGACCAGGGTGAAGTACTTCGTGTCGTCGGAAGAGATTCGACTGGTGTGGAATTGGGCTGGTGGAACCAAAGATCATGGCTCCGCTTCCAGAAAGGTGGAATTCTCATCGACGCCTTTGATATGGTTTCTTCGTTGGCCATTATTTTCGTTAGTTTTAAAGATGTTCAATTCATACAGTATTTTGACGTACAGAATTTTGTATTTACAGTATAATGACGTACAGAATTATGGTCTTACAGTATTTTGACCACACAGAATTTTGTCATACAGAATTTTGAAAAACAGTATTATGACCCGCTCCCAAATTATTGTGTTATTCGAAGAATAAGTACTAATGCGCTTTAACTGACTATTGAGAAACTGGCCCTAAACGTGCATATGTAAGAATTGGGTGGAAAAGTAGATCTAGCATTCAAAGTATGTACATATGTATCTTAAAATATTTGTCTGTTCTCCTCTCTCCTTTTCTCGTAGATTAACCTGAATATAGTGAACCTACCTTTTCTTTATTTTTTTAATGCTTGAACCAATTGAGTTTAAAATCAATTTTTATAACAGTGTGGTTGCTAGTAGATACCTTATTTATTTCAAAATGATTTCCCGTGTACCCTTTTAGAAATTCAACTCAATAATAATAATTAATATTCAACTTTGTATAATAATACCTTTCCAAATGTAATTTAATTTACGTTTCTTAATTAAGTACATTATTTCGGTTTATTTAATCCCAGAACAATAAGAATCTCTTAATTTCTCTGCAACTCGACGCAGATTTAAAACAAAAGTTGATATTCACAGCTGGATAGGTACCCTAAACAAACCTCCTAAACAAACGTTATATAATTTCTCTGATTTTCAAGAAAAACAAGAAACAAACATCTCTCCTTTTAATTTTCCTCTTTCACGACAATCTTTGTCACCAAAAATGGCATCAACCCATTCCGTCTAACAACAATGACAAAGCAAAAACACTTACAGCTAAATAAATTCTCATTTTAATATTAATCCCAGTCCCAGGTCCCAGCCCTATTGTCCAGGACCAGGCTTTCTAATTTGTTTGTTTTTGCTAATTATAACCGGATTACATATTTATCTCGGAAAAATGTTTAAACGCTCGCAACGAAGATGACACCATCAGATAGCGCTTGCTATACATATACAAACAAGAGTATACACGAACAAAAGACACATCATTTCCTTTTTTTATTTTTTTTGTGATGTTAATTTTTGTCGAGAATTAAGGTACCTATGTACTGATAATAATATAACAGCAGGAGGAGAATGGCCGGGTGCAGGTGGTATACTATCCTAATTCAACCTAATTCCACAATGCCGCTGATGATGTGTATTTTAATGCCAAAAATGACAACTAAGTATATGCGAATTAAAATATTACAATCCCTCTAACTTCTAATAAGCTGAATTTTGCGTTCATTTTGATTATAAAGTTCACTGATTGGTCGTATGTTCTTGATCATTTTTAAATAAATATAAAACTGGCAAATAAAGTATTTTAATAGTTCTTTGAACAAAATTTAGTTTCCATTTTATCAATTTTAAGAATTTAGAACATTCTTTAAAATTTGTTCTTGGATTGAAATAAAACTAACATATGGATGCAAAAAAAAACAGCTCAAAAAGAAAATGTAGAACAGCCTGAATGTAATGCTTAATTTCTATGTGGGCTTTAGGTCTTCTATCTGAATATCTAAATCAGACGACGAAGGAATTATAAGGTTGAATCTAATCTACAACAAAAAAGTAATAAAACACCGCATTCCAACGACACACAAAATGGAACAAAATATAAGTGCAAATCAGGGCCTCGAATAGTTTGTAAAACAATTGTTAACTCATACGTACTTTTTTTATTTAATTCACATACAATCAGCATACTCCGCAGCAAAATCCAAATGGAGATGTTTTTAATAACTCCAACACAGCAAAAATGCCAAGGTTGGCAATGACAACACTGGGCTAAGGCATGTCATGGGAAAACATGGTGTTGGTAACCGAAACGACAATGGCGAACGATTTGTCGATTTCTGCAACGCCAACGGCCTTGTTATTGGAGGGACCATGTTCGAGCATAAGACGTGCCACAAAGTCAGTTGGGTGTCGACTGACAGACAAGCAACTTCCAACCAAATTGACCACTTCGCGATCAGCCTGCGTTTTAGAAGCAGTCTCCAGGACGTCCGTAACAGAAGAGGTGCTGACATGGGAATGGCCCGGGACCACCATCTGATGGTTGCTACCGTAAGATTGCGTACAGCTGCAGTTCGGAGATCCCAAGGAAACACTCGAATGCCCAAGTTTAATACAGATAGACTAAAGGATCCTGCAGTGCGCCAACAACTAGGGGACCACCTTTCACAAAGATTGAACGCAATCAGCAGCACGGAAACCACATCCATCGGAAATCATTGGTGTGCTGTGAAAAATGTGTTCATATCCGGTGCTGAAAGTATAGTCGGCCGGGCGCAAGGAAGAAATAGTGGTTGGCTTTCCGACGAAACTTGGGCAAGGATCGAAGAAAGGAAACACCTTAAAGCTCGCATCGCAGCTACCCCAGCAGCAGGGAGAAACGAGCTTGAGTCTACGTACCGCATGAAGATGAGGGAAGTTCACCGTAGTGTGCGACGTGATAAGCGTAACTACATCAACGCACTGGCTACAGAAGCAGAAGAAGCCGCTAGTAGGTGTGACAGTAGGACCGTCTACAGAATTACCAAAGAGCTCACTGGTGTCCAGAGCTCTAAACAACACCTGTTTAAAGACACAAACGGATCCCTGCTAATTTCGGATGAGGACCAGCTCATAAGGTGGAGGGAACACTTTTCTGCGGTTTTAAACCGCGTTTTCGCAAGTGAAGTGAACACTATTCCCACTGAGCTACCCGAAGTAACAATTTCCCGAATACGCACCGTACCCCCCAGTAAAGAAGAAATTATCACCGCCATCAAAGCACTGAAGAACAACAAAGCGGTTGGACTTGACAGTATTCCTGCAGAGCTCTTAGGAGCAGCCCCAACGACATCGAGCGAGCTACTGCACCCACTTATTAAGAGAGCTTGGGAAACAGAGAGCTTTCCTGAAGAGTGGAAAAAAGGAATTATTGTCAAGCTCCCAAAGAAAGGAGATCTCACACAGTGCAAAAACTGGAGAGGAATATGCGTTCTGCCTGCAGTAGCCAAGATAATAGCAAGGATAATATTGGACCGAATTAAAGACCACCTCGAAGACACACTCGACGCCGAACAAGCAGGTTTCCGCACTGGATCTTCCTGTGTGGATCACATCAACACCTTAAGGATCATCATCGAACAGTGCGTTAAATATCGATCACCACTTCACCTGCTGTTCATCGATTTTGAAAAGGCGTTCGACAGTGTCAATAGAGAATTTATTTGGCTTGCTTTGCACAGGAGGGGCATCCCAGATAAATTGATTGCTATTATCAAGGCTACATATGATGGATCCAGGTATCACGTTTTGCACAAAGGTAGGCTGTCAGAGGAGTTTGAAATCCAAAGTGGAGTTAGGCAAGGCTGTATACTGTCACCAATACTGTTCCTGTTGGTGATAAGTGACGTACTGCACGCAGCTTTGTCAAATGGAAATGGAGGAATTCAGTGGACTCTGCAATCTCACCTCAAACATCTGGACTACGCGGACGACGTATGCTTACTCTCTCATAGGATCATGGATCTCCATCAAATGACAACAAGGGTGGAGAGAGAAGCAGAAATCGTAGGGCTTAAGATCAACTCGGCAAAAACTAAAAGGATCAGCCTTGGAACTTCCTCATCAATCCAAGTAAATATTTCTGGACAACCGGTAGAGATGGTAGAGGATTTCCAATATCTTGGGAGTATTATCTCTACGGGCGGCGGAACTGAACTGGACGTAAACAGCCGAATCAGAAAAGCAAAGGCTGCGTTCGGAATGCTGTCCAAAATATGGAGAAACAACTCTTTTAGCTTAAAGACCAAGCTACGACTGTTCCGCTCCAATGTTGAATCCGTTCTGCTTTACGGCTGCAGCACTTGGAAAGTCACTGAAATTGTCACTAGAAAGCTGCAAACCTTCGTTAATAGATGTCTACGAAACATCTTGAGGATTTTCTGGCCCAACCGTATCTCCAATGCCGAACTTCATGCGAGAACGGGTCAGGAGCCCATAGACTCCATTATACGAAGAAGAAAGTGGCAGTGGATTGGCCATACGCTTCGAAAAGGCGATCGGTGCATTGCATCTCAAGCAATGCAGTGGAACCCGCTCACACAGGAGGGAAGACAAGTGGGCCGGCCTAGAAGTACATGGCGAAGAACGGTCGAACAGGAATCGGCACGACTGGGGAAAAGTTGGAGAGAGCTGAAATATATTTCAAGAAATCGTACACGATGGCGCGTAGGTGTAGTGGAGGCCCTATGTCCCGTAAGGGAAACATCACGGACGTAATAGGACCGAGGACCTAACTGAACTGAACACAGCAAGTTACCCAACTGAAAGGACACCATCATCTCTGCAATCGAGGAGGTTAAATAAGGCCGTAGTAGACGAAGTATCTTACTACTTCCTGTCACATCTAGTCATAATCTTTTTAAACATTATTATGAACGACTGCATCAACAACTGCCAGAAGGTGAAACAGAAAATATAGTGGCCATCCCGAAGAAAATTGCTTGCTACGTGTTATCCAATTGAATGCCCATTTCGCTTCTAAGCAACATAAGTAAAATACAAATACTGGAAGAAGTATTACTTTGGAGGCCAAAGAGAGGTTTTGCATCGAGTAGGCTATCATCCCAGACATGTAGTTTGGGTTTTGGGAAAAATCCCTCGACGCTACATACTACATCAGCTCTCAAAGTTCCAACATGACATCAAAAACGTGCTTAACAATCATCGTGTCACCTTTGGATGCTTTCTGGATGTCAATAAAGCATTCGACAGCGTAATGGATTGAAACGTTTATCCATAAGCTTCACCTATTACATAATTTACCTACGTCACTAATAAACAAATTTTTGTATTTTCTTTCTTCTTTGCAGAACAGCAAAGCCAGAGTTTTCCCAGGTTTGAAGCTAGAGCCCTTCCTCTAGAGCCTGATCACTCACATCTGACCAGTCTGTGCCAACTGGGATGACTTCCTAATATATACCACATCGTTGTTACCTCTGGTAACCGTACACAAAGTTGAGTGCTACATCAACAGACTTCTACTAGAAATATGGGGCACCCAGACAAGCACTTCCAAATCGGAGCTTGTTTTCTTCAAGAGATCTTGTAGTGGTAGTTGCACCGCAGCCAAATGCAGAAAACTGGTTCTTAAAACTACAGGACGGATCTACTATAGCAGGCAAAAAGAACTTGAAGTACCCAAAATGTTTTAATGGTTCTAAGCACACTCAAAAAGCCAACTAGTCTTTCCACCGACTCCATCCACTGAGAAAACGAAGCAGCATTAGCAGTTTCTGCGTCCTGTCATCGAGCTACTCCTTCCCAGTCGGGTTCTTCATCTCAAAGACGGCCATGAAAGAATTTCATATGTCCGACAGAAAGTTACTAAGGATCTGCACCGGACTACATTTCGACCGGCAGCAAACTAGACATAACAGCAACGATAATCTTTACACTGAGGTGAACATCTTCGCCCTACCTACTGTTCTTAGCCAAGAAGCTAATATCAACTGATTAGAAGGATGCCCCAAAAGCGAGTTCTGTGAAGTGGGAAATTTTTGAGTGGGTTTTTCAGAATCATTTGTCCACGTTTGTCCAAACAAAATAAATCGCTTGTCTACCCTCTGGAAAAAAGTTACCAAGGTTTTCTTTTTTATGGCAACTCCCCAAAATCAAAAAAACTGGTCTACAGCCACCAATAGATGACTTAAGAGGATGAGACTAAGTGCGTTCGTTTGTCCACCGGCTGTTTATGATTATTCACCAAAAATAATCGTTTTAAGACCCATCTTTCAAAAGTTATTCAACATTTCGTTTTTAAAGCAAAACCCCCAAATTCAAAAAGCTTGTCCAACACCCCAAGTTATAACTTACGCGAATGAAACTATAAGTACGTCCGTTTGCCTAACAGCGAAATGTTGAATAACTTTTGAACGAAAGTCGAAACATTTTTTTTATTTTGGTGGACTAACCTGGACAAACGATTAGGATTGAAACCATTTTGCTAAAAAAAAAATATGTTTGGTGGTGCTATAAAAAAGAAGCTTTGAATAACTTTTGAACTAAGGGTCGTAAAACGATTATTTTTGGTGAATAATAATAAACAGCCAGGACAAACGAACTCATCCTCATCCTCCTAAGTCATCTATTGGGGGCTGTAGACGAGTTTTTTGATTCTGGGGAGTTGCTATAAAAAAGAAAAGCTCAATAAATTTTTCATGAGGGTGGACATACGATTTTTTGGTTAGATAAACGTGGACAAACGATGAATAAACGATTCTGATAAAACCCACCCAAAAATTTTAAGTTCGGGGTTCCCACTTCACACAGCTCATCGAGAAGCTATATTTCGAGCCGAAATACATCAGTACGATGGAAATCTTATTGTCGACAACATCATCACTGACATAACAAGCTAGCAGTTTCGTTCTACACTGACATCCCCTCACATCCCACCAAAACCAAAACTTGACTCACTCCGAAGACAATAAAGTCAACCGTTTTTAATTTTTTAGTTCTGACACTGAATTTTCTCAACCGATTTCGTTGATTTTTTCATATGACTGAAGCAAAGTAACGTCGCATATGCGTACGAGAATTTTCAAAACAGTTTTTACATTTTTGAATGTTTGTATGAGTAAATACCCACACCAGCTAACCACCATTGTTTTTCACTGGAATTAGATGAGACTTTCGAACAATTGAGGTTGGCTAGTAAAAGTTAAACAAAAAATTAAGTTTTTATGAAACCATTACATGATCTCACAGAATGCAAATTGAAGGTAAGCCAATTTATATGTAATTTCCAGGACCCTTTCCGTTTATCCGAGTACGAATATCATCTTTCAACTTACAGTGCTTCTTTCACAGCATAGAACCAGAACCATGTGCCACTGAGGTTTATATTTGCAAATTGCAAAATGAGAAGAAATAATTAGCACGATACACGTTAAGACACACACACACACACACACAACACAACAACGGAAGAGGAAACAAAAATTGGGCCGAGACGAAGAGGCCGCAGCAGATGAAATAAAATAACTAAACGAAACCCAAACGTTTAACCCGGAAAAATTAAATTGGATGATTATGCGAAAATGGCACAGAAAAAAAAGAAAAGCAAACAAAAAAAAACGAACACAAGGAATAAATTAAGGTCGAATTGGCACAGAGAAGATTGCTGCCTGGTTATATGGAGTTTAACTTGTCAAGCCAGCTATATAGAACATAGCTTTGCCAGGGCTTAACGAGTGGACGATTTAATGTAATTAAAACTGTGGCGAACATCTCAAATGAGGCTATAAAACGTTATGATTAAAATTATACGCCTCCAAGTATAGATCATTCGGTGAATGTTGCTTTAAAAAAGCCATTTATGCTTTGAAGATGTTTGACACAAGAGTGCGTTGTGAGTCCTAGAAGAAAATTAGAGTCCGGTTAGGAACAAAATTTTAAGGTCATCAATATTAAATGGGAATTTGCGTGGACCGTGAAACTCATCAACAGCCAACACTTAAAAAAAAAAAAAATAGGTAGGTACCTAAGAAAAGACCTACCGGAATGAAATATATTTTATTTTCAGAAAATAAAAAGGACTCTTCTATACCTACTATATAGGTATACTCAGGAATTTGAGTGCTTATACTGCGTGCTCCAGTGCCTGCGCATTTGACGGTGGCCCATACACAATGAATTGATGGCCATATAATAGTTGCAACCGCTCGTGTAAGACCTGAGGCACGTTCAACAATATAAATTTACTCACAATTTCACTCTCAAATTGGTATTAAAAATTTTTTTTTTTTTTTTTTTTTTTTTTGTTCGTTGCATCAAAATTGTACATATAAACCACTACCATAAACCATTTAAACTTGTTTTTTATACCATCAGAAAGGGCTTATTTTTTTATACATCCCATCACACATCACGAAATGCAAAATAAATAAATATTTCTGAATAGCTACCTCACTTGGCATTTGGGAATAAATCAATTTCCATGATAAAAGAATGAATTTTCCGCAAGGATATTTGCCAATCATACCTACTATATTGTGTATTGTATAGGCGGAGGTGGAGGTGATGCCATCAGAGTTGGTGGGAAATTGAGCGAATTTACGCAAAAATAAATAATGCACGGGCACACAAAATGTCATAAATGTATACTAGATATACCTACCTACGTTATTGTGTCAGATGTTAAAAACGCCGACCGACTTAAGTATGGAAAATGCTCTCTACGGGCGCACTACAACAAATGGCATCAGTTAAAAGCTCAATGCTTAAACCCAGTGTTTTATTTAATATTCTTCATACGACATGGTTATGCATAAACCAAATAAAATATTAAATTGGTAAATTGCAAATAAATATCCGTTTGTTGTAATCAACCAAAAAACCTAACTGCTCTTGTATACTCGTGTTTATCTACGAAGCTTATTTTTTAATACTGTTGACGAAGCCTTGTATTTGTGAGTATTAGTTTCATGATGTAACTTTTTTTGGGATATACGCGACTTCAATTATTTATCCTTCCTAATAAAATATACCTACTATGTACATTTGAAGCTTATTTGGTAGTTTATTGGAAATTAAAACAAATATTTTTGCCGGAAGTTAATCAAAGATATTCAAGGTGGATTGCGGATGTCAAATATTTTGTTTTAATTTTTTTTTTTAACTTGGTAGGTATAGGTTTGTTCGAGGTAGGTACTATGAAAAATTTATTTTTGTAAATTTAAAATGCGAGTATTTATATTATTTAAAAATAATTACTTTGGAAAATCGTTTTAACACTTCCGTTCTCTAAAGCGGGCTATAGTATAGGTCAATAAAAGATGTTTAATTATTGCAACTTTTCCAACAATTTGCATCAGGTGAATCGTTTTGTATTTGTTTAATACACAGGGCAAGTATTTATTCGAAAAATAATTCGAGGTTTTCATCAAAATTAACATTACGATGATGGAGAAGTCCAAAAAAAGTGAATTTCATCAAGACGGCTGTCACACAGTGGTTTCGCTCATACGACAAAAATAAAAATATAACAGTGCTTATTTTGTTTGTTTCTTGATTTTTTATAATACAAACATTTCGTCATAAATTTCACGTGTTATCAGTTTTGTTTTCTCATTCAAAGTGTGCATAAGGCAAGGTGGCCTAAAATGGCCCCCCCCTAACGAAAATGTCCAAATCTCGGAAAAAATGACATTCAAACTGAAATGTTATATTCTTTGCAAAGTTTTAAGAGTAAAAAAGTTCCAAAAAGCATTTAAAGTTTTAAATTTTTAAAATGCCTTAAAATTCCAACGATCAAAATTGACCCGTGTAAAATGGCATACTAGTATGCAATCTTACCCATGCAAGTAAAGCAACCATGCAAGTAAACCAAAAACCATTTTCAAATTAATTTAAACCTAATCTATCTTATATTGGGATAGAACTTTTTTTTATCAGTTTTCAGGACGGTCATAAAGTCTACTATGCGGCATTTCAGGGTTATCCATTACTTACGGGACACCCTGTATATTAAAAGAGAAATGTCGTCCGTGTGTGCACGCATAACTCGAGAATATGGATTGTTCGATTTTCACGATTTAGGGCTTCACGAATTCGTATTGGCTCAACGATGGACATAGGATACTGGAGGATAATCCCGAAAAATTTCCAGGAAAATTGGAAATCAGGGATCTTACAATTGGTTACTTCGATTTTCACGATTTAGGCCATGATAAATTCGTATTGACCCAAGAAACGACTGGAGGAAAATCCCGGAAAATGTCCATTACAATTGAGGAGCGTTTTTTCAAAACTCAACAAATCCATTTTGCTAATTTTTCGGGAGAAGGTATTTTATGTCCTATTTGAATAAAGAAAAGAATATTGAAAAAGTATAAACGCAGAACTCTTCCTTACTGCATATTTCATCGACAGGTAAATTTTAGTTTTAATTAGTATGAAACAACAACTTAAATTTTGAACTCAAAAATCGTGCGTTTTTTCAAAACTCAACAAATCCAAATTTTGTTGAGTTTTGAAAAAACTTTTTTGTTTTTCTAATAAAACGAATAAATTCAAAAATCGAAATAAGAGCTATTTGTTGAAAAAAAAATTATTTTTTAGTAGAACTAGTTTTTAAATTTATAAAAGAACATCAATAAATATGAAAAATGAAAAAATAATAAAAAACTAAAAATAATTTAAACGTAAAACGATTGTCAATCTTGGTAGTATTTTTCTGTATCTTACATGGGGTCATTTGCGTTGGATGATAAGATAGTATTCTAAAACTGCTTAGCATCACCAGGGATGACGAAAAACAAATAACATTTTACGCGCATAGATAGATTATATAAACAGAACAAAATACAGATATGGTGTGGGTAAAGGGTTTATGTTTGCAGGCTAAGCATTCCACCGGATGTACTTATATACCCTATATATATTATGATTATGTACATACGGTGTCTTAAATAACCTATACAATTTTGCATTTTTCTATAAGTTGAACCAATAAGAGCACAGCGCTATTTTTAGTCAGGTAAACTTTTGTTCAGTTTTGCAAAAACTCTATGTATTTTGTTGAGTTTTGCAAAAACGCTCAGATTTCAAATGTTTTTTTTTTAATTTTTTCTGTTCAAATTTAAAAATTTTTTATTTTACCATATTGTGCGTTTTTTTGCGTTTGTTGAGCTTTGGAAAAATGCTCCTCAATTGGAGAACCGGGGACATAAGTTATTTAGCGCATTACTCGAAAACGGTTATTTGATGTTCACGTTTTAGTGCTCATAAATTCGTATTGGCCCTAGAAAGAGGGCACATAGGACACTGGAAGAACATTTTCAGGAAATTGATAATCCGGGAACATCATTTGATTTTTAAGATTTCGGGCTGATTGAATTTCCACCTAATTTTTGCCACTTTGCAACAACGCCGGAAGAGCTCATCACGACTGTTTTCCCAAACACAATGATTGCCTGAGTTCACGAGCGATTTTGGCTGCGAAAAAGAACGATGTCGAAGATTTGAATTTCGCCGTTCAAAATCAAATGGCCGGTGAGTTACAATTATTCAAATCCGTGGAGTACGTGATGGGTGATGGATGAAAACGAAGCCACCAACTATCCCACGGAACTTTTGAATTCTTTGGATATTCCGGGCTATCCGCCACACAATTTAAAATTGAAAGTCGGCTCAGTTATAATTTTGCTGGGCAAACTCAATGCACCAAAACTTTATAACGAAACGCGTTTAATTGTGAATAACATCAAATCAAATCTAATTCAAACCACGGTGCGTCCCGCTTTTGCTGTATGACCATCAATAAGTCGCAAATACAATCGCTGGATGTTTTTTGGCATTAATATTGAGTTCCCATGTTTCGCACATGGTCAATTGTTTGTGGCGTGCTCACTTATCAGCAAACCTACCGCTTTGTACGGGCCGCACCCGAAAATAAAATGAAAAATTTTGGGTACCATAAAGCACTTCAGTAGTAGCCCGTAGCGTAATGGTTAGTGCGTTCCATAAAAAAAAAATTTTTTTTCAGGGCTACTGCCTCTTGCGAGGAATTGACAAATCCTCCAAGAGTATCACTTGTCACGAATAAGTGCTTCTCGTCTTGTAGGTCCCTTCCATTCCTGTCGAAAGGCGCACACAGGAATGGTTTCGAGTTGTAAGTCACTAGGCCCTGGTTCTTCATGAGCCGTTGTGCCATCCGATTTATTTTTATTTTTTTAAAGCACTTCAGTAAAAAAGCGGAAGGTTGGCCGACACGCCAATCATTTTGGTTTGACTGAAACACATCGCCATTGTTAATTTATAAGAAGAAGATAAACAATAACAATAGAAAAATTTGTTTTTGTTTTTTGTTAAGTGCACTTTTTAAAATGAAATATTAATTCGGAAAGTTTTTGCGACCTATAGTGCAAATGTGTTTCGCTCCGACAGCAACAATTTAGCTCTTCAGTAAAAATTGTTGTTGCCTTTCTTAGACACATGTTTTAGTCGATGGCTACCGACGTTTTTATAAAATAAGCTGCACTGATGTGCTGCAAATTATATAATTTCCAGGGGCATTTGTTTAAATTCTTGCACCTAGATAATTGTTGTAATTGCCCGTGGTCTGGCATATTAATAAGAAGAAGATAAACAATAACAATAAAAAATTGTTTTTGTTTTTTGTTAAGTGCACTTTTTTATTGTCAATTTAGTTATTTTTATTGTACCTATTTAATAAAACTTTAGAATAAAGAATTTTAATTGACCGAATTACATGAACCAGTATTGTTCATTGTTCACCGGGTCAGCTAGTTTAAAACAAATCAAAGTTCAAAGTAAAATAAACATAAGCAATTCAAAAAAAAATAAAATAAAATCGACAATTCGTTTAAAACAACTTCAACTTATAAGAAACAAAACTAAAACACCGAACATTGAACGTTTTGGATGCATTTAGTAGGACTGGCCACGAGACGAGAAAAGTCTCGGTCTCGCATGACGAGACCGAGAGGAGATGAGACGAGACTGCCTTTTAAGCATCCGAGACGAGACTGTATATTTGGACCGAAATTTCCAGAGAGTCTAATAAATTAAAAAATCCAATTTCAGTTAAATATTTATTTTCTTCTGCACATATTCAAACGTTAATCGAAAACATTTCATTCCAAAAATCAACAGTTTGTCCGGAAATCGTATTTTTCGGAGACCAGACCGAGACGAGACTTAATTATACGAGACCGGCACGAGACCGAGCCGAGACTGAAAATTTTCGATTTTAACGATACCGAGGCGAGGCTTACAAAAGTCTCGTAGAGTCTCGTCTCGGCCAGCTCTAGAATTTAGGGCGTACTCAGTCCAGGACTGTCTCTCTATAGCTCCTTTATATTTTCCAACCATTTTTACCATAAAGAAAATGAAAATGTAAGGAAAAGTATAAAATGGCACACTATGCCATTTAAGCCGAGTGCTAAGTATGGTATTTTGCCCGTTAAGGATTTTTTTCTTTAAGTTTTAATTCCGAACAGACAGAAATAGTTATAGGCCAAACAATTTCAGAAAATTAAAAAGATATTCTTGATACTTATGTACAAACAATAACTGTTTTCTCCAAAATTCCTGTTTTGTATACAGTTTTTTGTCAAAAAAATTTTCTCAAAATTTTATTGTTTCTACTTTTGGAGATGGCTAGAGACATTTTGACCTGTAAAATTTCAAATAATATCTTGAAGTTGCTAACACTTCGTATTTGTCGGTGCTGCCAGATAAACAAAACAATTGTGTTCACAAAACCTTCTACTTCTGTTCGATTCTACCATTTCTAGCCAGGGGTGGGCCATTTAAGGCCACCTTCCCCTATTTGTGAGTAAATTCAACTATTTTTAAAGTGAATTTTGTTTATCAAAGGGATTTTTTGGAAGTTTTGTTTTAATGGAGTTACAAAAACAAGGTGTGTAGAATATTTTATCAATTATTAAGTGATAATTTGATTTTTATTTTAAAAGTTATAATCGTAAAACTCTGCAGAGGTTAAAGTTGCTTTATTATTTTTATTTGAAGTTAAGGTAAAGTTTCAACCTAGAGTTGGATGTAGCTTAAAAATAAAATTTTGACCCAAGTATTGAGAAAACTCACAGCTTTTTGAAAAATCTAGTCTTACCACCACCCACTTACAATCACCTACTAACAGTAAAATTTAAGTTTTTCTTTTTATTTCACACCATTTATGAATTTTGTTTACTTATGCACATTTCATATTTCTGTTACTCGTATAGGTTCCATGTATTTCTGCTCGGTGTCTAAGAAAAAAATTATGACGTTTGGGCTACAAAATATGAAAATTTGTCCGAAAAATAATTTCAAACCTTCAATTCCATGATGGAAAATTTAAATGCTGCACAAAAAAAAATGTGTGGAACGTTTAAATACTTTGTTAAAGGAGTGCAGATTGCAGATAAATCAAAACATTCTTATGCCAAAAAAAATCGGGGTGGTAAAATAGTGTATAGAAAAAATACCATGTCCCGCAGAAAAAACGTGGACGGCCGCGTAAGATTATTTCTGATTGTGGAACCAGAACAAAACAAAGGCGAAGGTGTGAGGTGTCTTAATTTAATGAGTCAATTGATGGGGACTCTATACGTGAAAATTCATTCTCCAAAAAGGATTTTTCTCCGGTTGACACCAAGGAGATTTTATCACTTGTTGCAGAGATCAAGCCGACAAAACATCAATATTTATCGTTAACAGACCTTGTTAACACCAAGTTAAGTGCACATGTTTTCCCATCGTACAGTAATCTTCTGCTGGCTAAGAAAGAGTGTTATCCAAAAAATATTAGTATCACAGAAAATATATCTGAAATTGAGCTTCAGGGTCTTTTGGATCACACTGCTTCTCGACTAGTTGAGTCTCAAAAAGAACTTTTTTCTCAAATTCCTAGAACATCTCTTGATAGTTTAGTTTTAATTGGAAAGTGGGGTTTCGACGGCAGTAGTGTCAATCACGACAATCATTTTCTGATGATAAGAGTAAAGATGATAGTTTGTTTGCAACGTCATTATGTACCTTTGCGATTAGTCAATTCTACAAATAACCAAGTTATTTGGAAAAATCCGTGCCCTTCCTCGACCAGGTATTGCAGGCCAATTCGAATACAATTTAGGGAAGAGACCAAGTCCCGTCTACGGGTTGACCACGAGACGAGAAAATTCTCGGTCTCGATCTCGGTCTCGCATGACGAGACCGAGACTAGACAAGACGAGACTGGCTTTTAAGCAACCAAAACGAGACCGAGACGAGATTGTTAATTTAGACCGAAATTTACAGAGAGTCTAGTAAACTAAATAATCCATGTTCAGCTTATTATTTATTTTCTTCTGCACGTATTTAAACTATAATCGAAAATATTTCGTTCCAATAATCAACAGGTTGTCCGGAATTCGTATTTTTCGGGGACGAGACTTAATTATACGAGACCGACACGAGTCCGAGACGAGACTGAAAATTTTCGATTTCAACGAGACCGAGACGAGACTTAAAAAAGTCTCGCAGTGTCTCGTCTCGTGGTCAGCCCTAGTCCGTCTCCGTTTAGGAAGAGGGGTATTTCAAAGACAAAATAGCCTCCTTAAGCTCAACAATGATCAATATCAACGGAGAAATTAGGTCTATTTGTCATTCTTTACAATTAACATTGGTTGATGGAAAGGTTTGTTCAGCTCTCAGTGATACAAGCTCTTCCAGATGATACATTTGTGATGCAAAACCGTGTGGAATGAACGACATTTGATAAATGTTAAGAGAAGTCAGTGCATACTGAAAGATTTGAGTTCGGTTTCTCTACTCTACATGCGCGGATTCGCTTCGAAATTCTTTCAAGAAATAAAAAACTAATCCAATCTGAAGTCAGAGTCAAACCAGGATTAATTATAGATCAACAAAAACTGGTGGAAGTGGCACATCTAATGATGGGAATACTGCCAGAAAGTTTCTTGAATATAGTGATATTTCTGCAGAAATAACTGGTCTGGTTGATAGTTGTGCTACTATATAAAAAACCATGTCTTCTAGGTATAGGTTAGGTTAGGTGGGGTGATGATGCGGCAAGCCACACCATCTCACTCGGATCTCAATGAATCCATTACGTTCCTCGACAGAAGGAAACGAAAGGTATAAGAGGGGTTGGGGAGGGGAATAAGAGAATTTTAGGTATGTGAGGCCTCCCTGAACCATCCTGAATTCTGAGTGAATTTTCTGGGTATAGTATTGATGCTTTAGGGACTTTACTTTAGTAACAGGAAGACAATTGGTTGCTATTTATCCGTGGTATAACCTTCCAGCATCTATTCATAAGATACTTATTCATGGTTCAGATGTTATAGAGAATGCTCTTTTACCAATAGGCGAATTGTCTGAAGAGGCGGCTGAGGCTTAAAACAAAGATATAAAGTCACTTAGATTAAACCACACACGGAAAACGTCACGAATAGCTACTAACGAAGATTTGATAAATCGATTGCTTTTAAGTTAACTGCAGTTAACTGCCCCAAAAAAACAACATATAACTCTGTCAAGAGATGTCCCAGCTTAACTGTCTGTAAATACTCAACAGAACTACATAAATTATATAAGGTTGGAAAGGTTTTGCCCCAGAGATGTGCAGAAACCAAAAATTACGTCTGTATGAAGCTGTAAGACCATTTAATGGACATTTCAATTTTTCCAGATAAATGATTTTTATCATTTTAAGGGTTGGGTTTAGAAGTCTGAAATTTCGAGAGATAATGATCATTATTTATTTGGGTTTTTTGGTGGCAAATTTGGAATCCATATCTTACCGTAAAGCTTAGAAAGTAACATTTTTATATATGTTTGACCAAAATTAACTTCTATAAAAAATACATAAATATTGAAGTATAGTAGACAAAGCTTTTAAATCAAAAAAAAATAAATATTTTGTATGTACATACGACAAATATATTATGTACATAATGAGTTTGTGTGAAATTAAAGTTTATTTTGTATCGTATTTCTTATTAGGTCTGTTCCCAACCTTGACCAAAACTGCAAATTGTCAACAATTGTTGCCCAAATCCTCTTCCACACTTCACAAATTTGGTAGTTTTGGGAAGAAGAGAACGCTCATGAGAGTTTAAAACAATTTAGCCTCCTGACATTCTGCCAATAAAACTTCTTTGAGCAGTTGGTCTGTCAAATGTTAGGTTGAGGTACGATGTATACAAAAAAATGACTGTTGTAAGGGTAGTCAGATCGATTTGTTTCACGTTGGAATGATATTTGTGTGAAATTGTGTGGCAGAAATTTTTGCCAAGAAACCGGTCCAAACTTTTTCGGCAGTTTTTCTCTCCATGAGAGAATTTGATCCCCACTCTTAAAAATTCGACAGACTGACATAATTTCTGCCCAAAAACCTTGGGAAAAAACCTAATATAAGCCAGTTTTTATTTCTGTATTTCCCAGAGCCACTAGATATACGTTATGTTGCAAGATTACCCTCGAGTTCATAAAAGTAAACATTCAGAATCAATGTTAAAACAATCGCGAACTAATTTTACTATTAATGTACATTTTTGCTTAACTTTGATATCATTGCTGAAAGTAAACATCATTCATTTAAAAAGGACTATATTTGCCCGCATAAATAGGGCTTGAGTGTGGCAGTGATTCAGGATGTTTACTTTCACGAACTCGGGCTAAATTATTTTATAAACCTTACTCCAAAATAAGTACATTCTAGAATTCACCGGTAAAGCTTAGAGTTTTTTCAGCAACACTGGTAAAAGTCTAAAATGTTTTCTTTTTATAATTCATTTTGAAAGTTTTACAACATTTTTTTTAGGCATCTGTACCTTGGGTAGCCCGTAGGGGTTCCGGATTTTAACTCCTTTCATTTGTCCTCTGTCTTGCTCACGCAACTTTTTTTTAACCATTAAAAAGACCAATGGTTGTTTGAATTTTTGGTTTGTATAAGAGTAATGTTTGCTTGAGATAAATAATGTATACAAATGTAGGTACTTTTAAAAAGGCAACAAATTAGGTGAATTATATCCATCCACTTTGAATTTACTAAGCGGGAGCATGTTTTCATATATTTTTTTAAAGCTATACAGTTGGGCACTTATTTAATTAACAAATTTAAAAAGAACGTACAATAACGTATATAATTTAAGCGTAACAAAACGTGGTTTAACTAAAAAAAGAAAGTAGTGTAATTTGTGCTTTATAGATGAATTAAGGTTAATAGTTATTGAACAAAATATTTAAAATATAAGTAACATCATTATTTTTTTTTTTTAAGTTCAAGACAAAAGTTAAACGAATGCTAAATAAATGTAAATATCCGTAAATTTTGTTTATTTTTTTTTTTTGTTTTAATTAGTTTTCCTTTTTTAAAATTTTTAAAATTGTCATCGATCTTATGTAAAGTAGTAAAAAGATAATGTGTGGCGTATCCATGAATTTTGGGTTTGTTTCGTTGGCCGAATATTCGGCCACTGGCGATACTAGTTTATTTTATTTTTCTAGAAAAATATTATGTTTTTATTTCATTAGTGAAACTGTCGATTTGTTGGACTTATTATTTCCAAAGGTATAGAGTACACAAATGGGGAAATCAGTAGCGAAAATTGTCTGTAATCATCCTTATTCTATTTTTTTACCATGCCTAAAAGTTGCATTAAAATCGATTGTTTCGTTCAGATTTTATTGAAATGAGACTACTCCTCAACATGATAAAACAAATTCTCTCCAAAAATAAGGCGTGGGAAAAAACTTTCATATTGATAAAAAAAACCTTTTCTATAACAAAAATGTCTAATAAAACCAAAATTTGTATCAATTTTAGGGATTAGAATATTTTTTTTTTTAGGTGGAAATGTATTTCGATGATGTTTTATGAAGTGTTGATTAAAGTTTGTACATATCATCTCTAGAACATTTCTAATAATAACCGCATACTATGTTTTAACCAAAAAATGCTAATAATGGAAATAAAGTTATGGTTTTGTTTTTGAAAAAAAAAACTTCTAAGTTATCCAACAAATGTTGCATTTAAAATTTGTATAAATAATTGTTTTTAGGAAAAAATAAAATCTAAAAAAATATGAAATAAATTAAAAATATCTATATTAAGGGCCAATTTTTCAATAGTCAGTTAAACCTCACAGATAGTTTTTATTCTTCAGATAAAGCAAACATTTGGTCGTGTTGCTATAGGTAGTATTTACTTCCTTCGATAGTTTAACTGATGATTGAAAAATCGGCTCGAAATTACTATTTTAACTTGTGTTTATAATTTTTTCGTTAACGGCATACAGATATTAGCAACCCATTTCTATATCTACAATGAGAGCAAGTTCATTCGATCCAGTCGTGTATATTTTTTTTGACATTTATATTTCGTCGTAATTTTTCTTAACACGAAACTATGTCACCTATCTTTCCTCTTAGACTAAGAGCCAACAGCAAAAATGTTAGGATGCGAAAGTGAACCAAACAAAAATTAAATGAGTCAAAAGGTGTGTTAAGGCTAATAAAAGAAATGCAAGTCTTGCCGTCCCTGGTGGTTTTAGCTTAGGTGGGAGGGGCAATTTATTAAAAATCAAATTATTAAAAAACAACAGCAACATTTACAATGCCCTGTTATAGTTTTATGTAAGGCCAGAGATCGCTTCTTTTCTTAAAATAAAGTTCTTTCAAAGAAAAGTTTTTAAATAAGTTTCAATTTTTGAACTCAAAATTTTGAGCAAAAAATTTTTAGAAATTTGAATATTTATACAAATTATCAATTCTCAATGTACCATTATTTTCAAGGTATTTTTTTTAATAGTTTTACCTGGAAAATACATTCATAACTGGATGAAATGTACAATAACTTTACTTAAGATTATTTTTCATTAGATTCAGAATTGAAAAATAGCCTAAAGTCATGTGTCATGTGTTCAAATTGTATTAACTTTTAATTTCCATAAGTTCATACCTACTCCTTACCCAGTGGCGGATCCAGAGGGGTGGCTTTAGGGGCTAAAGCCCCCCCCCCCCACAGCCAAGTACTAAAATATTTTGAAATATATAAAGCAAAACTTTACAACGTGTAGAGTTTTATTTTCGTCTAAAATATTGTAAAGGTGTAAATTTTGCTGGACAAAATAACGTGGTTGGGGATGAACAATTAACATGTTGTAATTTGTTTCTAAACCCTAAGCCCTAATCTAAAGCCTGAAGCCAATTCGACAAAAAACAAGCGGGGGGCTATGAATAATGGACATGCTTCATGCAACGACAATTTTCCCTAAAAACAAAACCCAAAAAACTGGAAAGGAAAAACAGCTTGGGGTTAATATGGTCTGAGAATATTAAACAAAAAACTTTGTCAGGGTTAAACAAATAACTCCCTAAGAAATAACTTTATTCCAGAGGGCTTAAGTCTAGGGACTGTCAGTCCGAAGTTGGGACTAAAGCTAGAAAATATAATTACAAAAAACATGGTTGGGGCTTAACATTAACATGTTAAATTCAACAACATTTTACACTAAAAACTTAGCTAATTTGACGAAAGAAACGCAATTGAGACTAAAACAATTGGAGAACAACGGGGTGTCAAGCTTAGTGTGAATATTTAATTCGACAGGAATTGTTTCTTACGGCCTTGGCTGGGGTAAGAGAATTTTTGGGCTTAGTTTTTAAAATTTCAAAGGTCTAAGGCAATTGTTCATACAAAATAATTTTGGACTATGCAATTAAATACAAATTCTGTAGTCAAGGAGCCAAATTCAAAATGCGTGAGAAACTCAGAAAAATCTTGCAGGTGCACATGAATATTTACCATCCCTATAGACTCTAGAGTGACTTGCAAATTTATCGACACATTTATTGAGCAGAAATGAAAAGTATAGGTATGCAGCGTACACGAAAATTCATTCACACTTGCAGAATTGGGCCGTGAGCCGTTTTTTAGAGCAGCTGTTTCTTGTGCCCGACTAAAGACTTGAAGTTTTAATATTAAATTTTTCGATCCGCAAAATATTATTTTCTGTGCTTTCAAGAAAGTAGGTAGAGTACCTCGTTGTTTGGCTAGTTCAGGAAAATGAGATCTTAGTTGGCTGACACTGTCAAAGCACATTATGAGCTTTTGCCAGTAAGACCACTTAAATATAATTTTTCTGAACTAGCCAATTACAAACAGTTTTTAAATTTTATCAAAAATGTGAAGTTCAAAGCACACCTTCAGCTTATTTAAACAAACACTTTCATAATGAAGGAAGGTACCTACTACCTAATCAATTATTATTAAGCAATATAAATAAACGAATTTGTAACGTGGCTAAAAATTTAAGTTATAAAAAAGTTATACTGCCATGTTTTACTTAGCCTTTATATTGGCTTCTAGCTCTGCTTAAAAATAATTCCCATGTTTAACACATATCAATTCCAAATTCTTGTTATTGTACTTTATATTGAAAACATTTTAAGGCGCGATAGGAGCGGATATAAAGGCACAAAAACACGGCTATTATTAAAGAAAATTCGTTTTCTGTTATATGACTTCATATATACAAACTGGATCTGCAAACTCCAAGCCCCCCCCCCCCCCACCACAGCCAAATCCTAGATCCGCTACTGCCCTTACCCCCTGCAAAAAACACCCATGGGACACAGATATTTTGATTGACTCCTTTGATTCCTTATTCTTATGGTTAATCTGAAGTTCCCACCAAGTTTAAAAAATGTAAGAATTTTTTCCGCATGTAGCTAATGTCCTATTTTACAATTTACTAAAATCAACTGGTTGCTGATATGATTATTTAGCCGGATTTTTCTTAGTTTTATGCGAAAGATGGTTCATTTACTTTTTAATATCTGGAAAAGTAAAAGTCCTAGTGATAAGGGCATTGAATTTTTTAAATAAAAATAGTACTTAATTACGTGAAATTTAGCAAACATTTTGAACTTTTTTTAATTTTCTTTTCTTCAAAATTTTGAGTTCAAACATTAATACTTCAAAAACTATTCATTAAAAGATCTTTATTTAAAAAAGTAATGAAAGAAGGGATTCCTAGCCTTACATAAAAGTTGTGAGCTCTTGCTCTTTCTATAGAGAAACTTAAATCTTCAAAAAACATGCAATTAATCCTTCATTTATCAAAACAACATTTTCTGAATGTAAACAAAATGTTTCCCATTTAAACTAAATTTCTAACCTGTAGGTGTGTCTGTGTACATAAAGTTTACCTTTTAGATCGAAGTATACCAAAACCAAGAATTACAAAAGAAAATGTTTTCACAAATCTAAAGAACATCAGTGTGACAGCTTCATCACCCGCTTATAAACTCTTAAAACAAACTTTTCTAATTAAACAACTTCCTTTCAATGTTTACACAGCATTCCTGTTAAATGAAGCAAAATTAAAGTGTCCTTGGCCACAGAGAATTGTGATGCAGACTGTGATGAGTGTCCTTAAAATATGTCCTTGTCCCCTCTTGTCCCACTCAATCATTGCAGAAACACAACAGTAACCCAATTCCCTACGAAATGAGACGAGTATATTATAATGCGGTGATGAGCGAGAGCGCAGGGGGGGGTGTATTCTTTGTATAAACATATTTAGCCCTTATACCCCAACTGCTGCTGTCCCTAGTGACAAAAGAGAGCTCCAATTAAATTTCACAAGATGAAACCACAACTTCTTATCCTTTATGTAAATACATTGCCGTTCATCCCCGCACCGCCACCACTGCCACCCACCCTCCATCGCCATTGCCTCTGCCACCCTAGTTTTGAAATTCAATTGGTTTATCCGGAGCTTCTCATATATAGAGCGATTCAGCTATTATGCTGCATTGTTATAAATTCTCGGTCAAGACTGGAACTTTAGTGGTGGCCAAGCTAGATGAACATTTCCCTACATCAAACATCAAGGCGAGAAAATAGTTGCACAAAGGCAAACCAAAAGAATTCCCCAAGGATATAGAACGGTCCAATATGGCTATAATATACAGTTTCATTGGATATCCACCCAATATCCCATCTGGGGACTACAACAACTGTATGCTCCAGCTTCCTCTTCTCCAGGGTTTGCTTTAACATGTCCCTAGATATTAATGGGAATAAATTTCCAAGTTTTCATTTAAGGAGAAGTCATTTAATGAAAAACCACAGCAAGTAGTATAAGTGAAGTCGGTACCGTGTCTATGTATGTAGGTATGTATATTGTATATGTTTTATGGATTTATCGTCCTCGAGTTGGGCTATTTTAAAACTGTTCAGCTCATCAACTGTAAAACGATTGAGCTTTATTACCCAGTCCCTGAGAGGATTTTATCTCAATTAATCCAAAAGTCGTCCTTGAAAGTGCACGCCACATCGCCATGGGGAAGAATGAGAAAAGAGGGGGGGGGGGTTAAGGTAAAGTGCTATTGGTAGGTTTGGATTAATATGACAGCTGATTGAGAGATATGACCATGAAAAGGCAAAGACATTCGGCTTATCCTTGGCTTAATAAGAATTATCGGGATTCACTAATGACAATGTGTCGAAAAGATGAAGATGAATTAACGCAGGATATTACTACTTGTAGGTTCAGGTTGTATAGGTTTATAGCCAGACAAAAATAGATATACAAAATTAATTGACCGGGAGGTAGCTTTGCAGATGAGAGAGCGTTTGACTGCGTATTATTTCGATGTTGATATAATATCAGGAATCCAATTTTAATGGGTATGCGAGTTGGTATTATGATGTCATTAATATGCTCTGTGGATTTTTAATGGAGTTGCCAAATCTTATATCTTCTATTCTTCGATTTATATTTACAAAAAATAGTGATGCCCTTCATATCTTCAAATCACTCTGTGGCCTAGAATATTCGAACAAATTAAATAACTTACCATTGGATAGTTTCAGATTTGTAATAAAATTTTCTAAGAAGTTTTGAGGCATTAGCTTTTGATGGAGCAAAATATCCCATACCTCGTTTTCCTGAACACGCCAAATAAAAAAAACATGGATATTAAAACAATTTTGAAGAGCATATACAAATGTGTTCTTAATAAATTGCTTTAATTCCCAAGGTATATAGTATTTTAAATTACACATAAAACATGCTATTTGCGATTTCTTGAATATGAATGTAAGCAAAAAATAAATATTGTCCAACCAGTTTAAAAAGTGAATAATATCATAGATAGGTTAGGTAAGGTGAGGAAGGGTGTGCACAGCATAGGCTGTTGCGTACATGGGGGCCTATTGGTCCATTGTCATCCCCTTACAAAATGAAAACAGAGATGTTCCTAACTAATATGGTTCACATAGACTGTTTCATTCGTGAACCAGCCTGTTTTTTCTATGAATTTTCTCATATTTGCCATCGAGACCCGCGCTAGAACGTCCAGTTCTCCAACAAACCTGTTTCCGAAGTAACGGAGGGGTTTGTTTGGAAGTTTGGCCCATCGCAGAGCAGGTTCTGGTTTCAATTTCCCCAACATCATGACAGCTCCTACAGAAATCGGGTGCGAAAGCGCCTATTCTGGTGGCCATTTTGTCAATAGCGGGGTTCACACTAATGAACAAGTTCATCAACTCGTGTCGAAACGTCACATAATTTGTAATGTCAACACAAGTTGAACGACTGTCGGAAGTTTTTCAAATGTTTTGATAATTTGCTCGGTCGAACGACCGGTGTAGCTAATGTGAACACTAGTCGCACAACATGTCTGAAAATTTGGATTTAAGTGTTTTTGTATGTGAGATTCATAGAGAATGTGAGATTCATAGAGAATGGGTTGAAATAGAAGTAAGCCCACAAAAGGAAGGGAGAAAATATGAATTTCCTTCGCTGAAACTGGTGCAAAAAGTTACATCTACGCCCTGTTTGTTGTTTGCAAATTAATTTACAAATATTGTTGATGAGGAGGTCGTTGAATGTGAACGCTAGCAACACGACTCAGGTTGATCGACTTGACGATAATAGTGTGAACCCCTTAATGACGTAATGACCCGTCCGTTAGTACACCTATTAAGATTCCAATTTTCTTTTTACATAGCGATAAAATATACTGAGTTTCCTTTTCATTAATTCTTGGCCATAAACTTTTTTAGAGATAACGCAGTCGTTCCTGGAAATACAGGAGTTACTGATTTGCGCTTTCGTTACTAGGTCAATTTTCCTTTTAATAACGTCGATCGGGATTTCAGGTCTCGTAAATAATTGTCTACTACTGTTTCTATTTTAAAATGCCCCTTACCTTGCCAGTTCATCTGCTATATTAGTCCCTATATTGCTATGTCCAGGAATCCAGCAGATTTTGGCTTGGTTGGAGTTACACATATTTTCCAGTACCCCTCGGCGTTTTGCTGAAAGATTTAGAATAATTTCCAGCCCTGCTTGTGGCGTAGAACCATTGAGCTTATACACCTAAAGGAACCACGTCAGAGTTAAGATTTCACCAATCTAGGTTGCGCCCTTATCTGAACCTAGAACAAGAACCAGTGATAATCAATACTGTAACCATTTACTCCCTAAGGTAGACTATTTCCTCACTATTTCCCAAAATAATCTACCTTAAGGTGGAAATAGTCTTTCTTAAGGACCGAATGGTTCTTTTATTGATTATCACTGGTTCTTGTTCTAGATACAAATAAGGGCGCCACCTAGATTGGTGATATCTTAACTCTGACGTGGTTCGTCTATGTGTTTAAACTCAATGGTAGAACTCTGTACCCCTGTTAGTACTATACAAACTAGTCTCTGTACCTTGTTCAGGTTTTTGAGATAGCTTACTTTTTCTACAGGCTTCCACCTCACGATCGAACCATAGGTTCGATAACCTGCGGTTGCATACTCCATCGCGTACCGAGGGTTTTTTGCATGTGTAGAAAGCACAGAGTGCTCTTTTCCTTCGTTCATCTGTGTTACGTTTCCATGTTAGCCCGGAATAAAGGATTACTCCAAGATATTTAGCTTCTTTGAAAGGTTTCAGTGGAATTGCATTAATCTTGGGAGGGGTAAAATCCTCTAATTTCCTTTTCTTGGTTAACAGAAATAGTTCAGTTTTTGTAGGGTTAAACCCCAGACCGTTTTGTGCTGCCCAAGAAGATAGTTCTTTAAGTACAGATTCCATAATATCTTTGGTGGTGGTAAGGTACTTACCCGATATCAGAATTACTATGTTGTCTGCGTAGGCTACAATTTGTATGCCCTGATTCCTTAGTCTTGTTAGAATTTTGTTAACAACGAGGACCCAGAGGAAAGGTGTGATTACCCCTCCCTGTGGTGTGCCTCTTGTAACTGTTTTCTTGGCAATTATATCTCCAAGTTGCGAGTTAATGATTCTGCTATTGAGCATGACCAGCATGGTATAAATGGACTCCGTTTTTACATTGTTAAACGCTCCTCTGATGTCCAAAAATGCTGCCAAGGTGTGTTCTTTATTCTCGAGACTTTCCTCAATTTGCGAGGCGACTGAACTTAATAAAAATTGCGTCTTGACAAGGCCCTCACTGTCAACTGAAGAGTCCAAGTGAGAACGCCGGGACGAAACGCCAATTTTTATGGACTAAAGGCCGTTAAAAGCTATATTGAATCTTTTGCAATCGAGTTTGTCGGTTTTCGAGCTTTTGGGGTAAAGACCACTTACACCTTTCTCCTGTTCAAAGGGACGTAAATAAGAGGTCCGTCAAGCTACGTCGTCTACAACGGAAATTCCAAATTCTATTGATGCAGGAATTAAGAGCTTTTTTGGAGCTAATTTAGTACCCCAATCCGGGCGGAGCACAAAAATGCCTTCCCACTTAAACCCTTGGACGACGCAGCTTGACGTCAAAAAATTCAAAAATCTAATGATGCACGAATTAAGAGCTTTTTGGAGCTCAAACAATACCCCAATCCGGGCGGAGCACCTAAATGCCTTCCCACTGAAACCCGTGGACGACCCAGCTTGACGTCAAGCTGCTCGAGTTCGACCATGATCCATCGGGGTGTGTAATATATCCCGGCATCGTGGGATTGAATGCAGGAACCTTTCGAAGCCTCGCTGCCTTACTTGTGTATTATATTTTGTATATACAATTTTGAAAACATAATTTATTAATATGCATGGCTGCACATAAAACTTTTAATACTGAATATATGTAATTCAATTAAAAAGTAAAAAAGGCCTCAACTCCAGAAATTAACGTGTTTCGCCCAGATATGACAGTGATGGGATCTTCAGTTAGTCCTGTCACATCCTTCTAAGACACAAATTTTGGTCGATGATTACCAATTCTAATAAAAATCACAACGAAAGGATACTGTCGATTTTATTATTCTATGGGAATTTGTTTAAATTTTTGCACCAAGAGGATATTCTAAATCTACAATAAATGCAATAAATTAATATAATAATGGGTGGAAAAAACGACAATTTAAAGCCAAACAAGGAAAATTAAGTTTTCTATTTCTTTTGTATGTTTACTAGTCGAATGCAATTAAATGGTAAATAATGGTGAACAAGTGGGTGTGGCATACAATATTTCAAATCTGCTCTTTGTATGCATCCCAAGATCTACCGCTTGACAAAATTGTTTCCCCCGATGACACTTCAAGCCCTATCGCTCTACCAAATTTCATAATTCTATGACAATAAGAAGTGTCCTGTAAGTAATTTACATCAATTCTTTGAAAATTGGTGGGCGCAACACCCCCATATGAAAAATATCATATTTTCAATATGTCCTTTGTATTCACTATAAGACTTAACAGTCTACCGAGTTTTGTCATTCTGCAACATAATTAATATCATTTCTGCGAAAATAGGCGGATGCCACGCTCTCTGAAAGTAATATATTAAAACTTAATTTGTTTTCTCTATTTATACTTTAAGCCCTATAGCTCTGCTAAATTTCATAATTCTACGACAATCAGAAGTGCTTCAAATAATTTAGATTAATTCTACGAAAATGGGCTAGTGTCACTCCTCTTAATGGAAAATCTTAAATTTTCGATTTTTTCCGTTGTACGCACCACAAGGCCTGCCGTTGTACAAAATTACAATATTCTACGATGTCGGAAACTGCTCCATAAATTTGATGATCTGTCAGTGAGCGAGTGAGTGAGTCAGTTAGTCGATTTCGGTTTGTGTGATATTTGTAGCCTTATATCTTAGGAACTTCTCATGCTAAAGAATAATTGAAATCTTAAGCTTAGCTGATACAGTGAATTTAAAACAACAATCACATAAATGTTAAAAAAGGAGCCAAGTTCTTCTATATACAAAAAACTTTCCGAAACAAGTCAGCCGTAAAAAGTAGTGAGATATAAAAGTACGCCAAGTTCTAAATTTATTAATGTTAAATATCAAATATTTTAGGTAGAGTTATATGGAAGAACCTCAAAATTATCAGAGAAATCTATTATTTAATGATTACTGACTTAAATTGAGTTGGTTGAGTTGGACTGAAAAGGTAAAGTTTCTTAAGTCAACTTAAGATATTTCGCGTTTTTTTGTTTAACCTCAGTGCCATTCTAAAGGACTACAGTTCTGTCTTATCGGCATCCTTCTATCTCACTCCTTTGCTTATTTATAGACAAAAACAATTCCATCTTATGTTTAAAAGACACATCTCTACACGAGGTAAAATATCTTAAGTCCACATAAGATTGTTTGTTCTGCTTAATTTTAAAACCTAAAATAGACTTAAGATTATATTGGCTTAAGACTTTTTTATTATTGTAGTTTTTAGCGTAGTTTGGTTCTGGATTTCCTTTAGTGCGAACGTTTTTCTTTTAGTGAATGAGTTAATAATGCAGTTCATTTTTCATTTAGAGTTTCAGTTAGTGTTTCATATAGTGTTGTTTTATACGGGTTGGCTTGGCTACGAAATCTAGCAAACTAAAATCTCGCAATCGAAATCTCTCAATACGAAATCTCGCAATTACAGAAACCCGCTTTTCATAATATCGCAATTTCAAAAATCCGCATTTTATAATCTCGCATTTACAATAACCGGCAAACTAAAATCATGCATTAAAAAACATATAGGACTTATATAAGTTACGTTATACTAGGTTTTTCGTTTGTGTATGTTGTCAGATGGTGTGCTTTTAGTTAATGTATAATAAACAATACATTGGGTCGCTCACTACGCCGGTTGAAGGATTTTAACTTCCTTTTTGGGTCCTCTGTCTCGCTCACGCGACTCCGTCGCTCCTCTTAGTCGCCAGGCAGGCGCCTATGTTGTTAGTTGGTGTTCTTTCAGTTTATTTGTAATAAACAGGACCTTGGGTGGCCCACCCGTAGCTGGTTTAAGGATTTTATCTTCCTTTTGGGCCTCTGATTTTTGATTTTCCATTTGCAGGATTTTTTTTTTCAGTGCAAAATTTTCCAACGTGATGTGTTAATGCGAGATTTTAGTTTGCGAGATTTGTGGTTGTGAAATGTAAATGCGATATTGTTAAAAGCGAGATTTGGTTATTGCGAGTTTATGAAAAGTAGGTTTATTAGTTTGCGAGATTTCGTATATCGATATTTATAAAAAAATGTGAGGTTTCGTTATTCAAGATTTTAGGTTGCGAAATATCCAAGTGATCCCGTTTTATACGCGATTGAAAAATGTTTACAAAAAAAGGTATGTACCTATTTATTACTTATTACCATTCTGCGAATGGTAAGTTCAAAAGAAAAAAGAAAATAGGCAACCAGTTAAATTCACCAGATACAGAGACTGCTTCAACAAGTGATGTAAAACAATGAAACAATAAAAAATGAAATCGATTCATGTAAGTTTATTAGTTTTTTCCAATGAATTTATAATTTGGTTTATTTCCTTTTTATTAATTTTAAGTTTGTTTTGACTTTAAAAACAAAGTTAAATAAACTAAAGTGTTTCTCTTTTTTTTATTAATTTTTTTCTGTAAACCAAATGTGATTTTATATTTTTTTTAAGAAATTCAAGTCTTTGTTTTTTTTAAGTTTTTTTTTATTATTTAAGTTTTTCTCTTAGAACAAATGTGATTTTTTTTATTTTAATGACTAAGTTTAAAAAAAAAAATACCTGAAAATATCATCTTAAATATCTTTTTTTCCACTTTTGCACACGCAAATCATCTTTAATGGACATAAGAATTGAAAACGTCCTTCGAAAAAACGAGACAAAATATCTTATCTCAACTTAAGATTTGGAAATTAATATAAAATACAATTCAAAGAAAAGCCAAACTATCTTAAGTCATATTTTTCCTTATAACGGGCGAAATATTAAATAGGTATATCTTTTTGAAATAAATTTAAAAAAAAAAGATCAGAAAATTTTACATCTAAATGCCCTGTTCAATAAAGTCTACACTTAAAAGATTTTTTGGGAGGCAGCTTTGAAGTGTTTTTTGCTCTTGACTTAAAATACTTTACCTTTTCAGTCGAGAATCATACAAAAAAAAAAAAACAATTTAAAAAAATATATTTTTATTTCCATTATTCGAATTGAAAAAAAAAAAGTTGTATGCAGTATGATTAGACCTTGTCTAAAAATGACCATCTACAAAGTTTAATACCCGTTATAGATGAGCTAAAAGCTAAAACAAAAATTCAAATTTCTCCTCTAGGGAATCACATAAAAACACAACACCAAATTTAAAACAAATCCATCTTATGCGTTTAGGCTCTAGCTGGATGAATGTACATCAGGATGCACAGACCAACGGACGTCTTGACGAATAACTTTATTTGGGACTTCTCCATCATCGTTATGTTAGTTTCGATTAAAACCTCAACATTTTTTTTGACAAGAAACCAATACTTGTCTTATTGAGCAAGTAAAAATATTGGATTTGAAATAGCTCATTCTTCTTGAATCTTTATGTTTAAAATGTAATGTAATGTAAAGTATTTTTTTTTTTCGATAATATCAAGAATACCCTAAGTTTAAATTCAAGAAAGCGGTAACCCTGAGGAGTGGTTAAAGGTCAACAATTTGGATTTAAGTTTCTTTAATGGAACCTAAACAAAACGGAAATATATAAATAACCTGAACGAAAAAAAATTTAAATACTTTTATGTTTGACCTTTTCTGGCGTGATTAAATTTCTAATTTATTAGGCCTTGTTTCTTTGGAAAAAAAATAAACCTTACCTTTAATGCTATTTATATACATAGGTACTCGTTAAATTAGTCAACAACTATGCGAGATCTTTTCAACACCTTTTTATCGCGTTGGTTTCGTTGGAATCAGAATTCGGTACCTAACTTTTTAGTGTGTTGGCTCCTCAAATAAACCCTGACATCATCATTATCAACAAAATAAGCTATTGTCTTCGGATCTCGACCATTATATTATCTTTTATAATAATAGCTTTTGATTTATGGAAATTCTTTTAAGTCTCTGCATAGGTTTTTTTTTTTTACTCAGAAATGAAAACTTAATCTTAAATGTCTTCTTTTTTATATAGTTAGATAATCCCCAAACAGGCGGGCATTAAATAACCATTCTAAATAAAAAAAAATGAACCTTTAATATTCGCACCAATTTATTAGAGACCACTCCTGCATTTACTTCAGCAACAGTAAAATTACAAAACAAAAACAAAAAACTTAGAAATAGAGGTGTATACGCAGTAAATTTTTTAAAGCTGATGGGTTGAGTAGTAATCGATCAAATTTCACGACTAGGTGAAAGGGTGTTCTTCTTTCAGACAACAGTATACTTCTTGTCTGCCTGCTAACGTAATAGACTTTTGCCCTTTGCTAGGATGAAAAATCACTGAACATCAACCTTCAAACTTGTGTTTCGTATGGTTTGTTCGTTTGTAATCGTCTGGTCTTGCTTGCGTTACAAATCCATCAACTGAGGGTAGCCACATCCACAATCCTTTAGAGCTGACGGCTAAAGATTATTTTCTGAAAAATGAATGATGTATCTACTTTATTAATTATATACAAGGTGTTCAGAATGTGTGTTAGTATTACAAATAATGGTAGTAAATTTTCCCCGTTTAAGTCTGTCTGGGAAGTAGAGCTAGAACTAGAGTTTATTTTTATTTGTATTGAATTTTTGAAATCACTACCAATCAAAAATTTATTTTTATTTTTTTTTAAGGAATGGTACTGACGGTGGTAGCATAGCTTCCGAAATGTACACCTTAGTAAACAAAGAAGTAAAATGCTTACATATGTATATGTAAGCAAGTAGAAATGAAATAAGTATTTTTAAGTTGTTTGATATTTATTAAATAAGAAACAGATTGAAATGGTCACTATCAAATTAATTTAAAATTCTCTTTTAACCGGCTTAATACTAACCAAAATACAACTGACTTATCTCTCTCATCCCTGATCCATATCTGTGTCGTGTGTTGTGTTGTGAAGTCGTGTGTCGCTCTCATTCCATATTTTTTATGCGCCACACTGCAACACAACACACAAGACAAAAATGGTTCTACGCATATGAAATACATTGTAGCGATAGCGACACACGACTCCACAACACAACACACGACACAGATGTGGATCAGGCTTAACTCTTACATTAAGGCTGTGTAGAATTCCAAAAAATGATATTCGTCGGTAATATTCTGAACTGGTTTACGTACTTAATGCAAAAACGCTATAGAACATCTTAATATAATTCTAGAAGAGAAGAAGAAATTATTTTTAGCTTCAAAAAATAATGATACCTTCCAAAAGCCTGCCATATAAGCCTTTTGAAAGAGAAAAACAAAATACCAAAAATAGTTTTTAAAGGTAGGTAGGTCGTAGCTCGTAGGTATCTCTCATTTTTATTTTTGAATAACTACCGCTCCGGTAAGTAGCTGCGTTTCATAACGTTTTTTTGTTTTACAAATTCCCGTTGACTGAAACACTTTTTTCGATCAATTTTCTAGGTCCTTGAGGGACTTAAAAATATTACATGTCCCAAATTTATAAAGATATTATTTTTTTGAAAATTCAATATCTTGAAAACGGGTGAATGATTCTTTTTGAAATTCTGTTTGCAGAGTATTTATTTAATATCTAATTAAAAATGGTGTACCAATTAGGGCTGGCCATGAGACGGGTCTCGTCTCGGTCTCGTTAAAATCGAAAATTTTCTCTCGTCTCGTATAATTAAGTCTCGTTCCGGTCTCGTCTCGGATGCTTAAAAGGCAGTCTCGGTCTCATCATGCGAGACTGAGACCTAGACTTTTATCGTCTCGTGGCCAGCTCTACTACCAATATTGTTTTAAATATTTATTAAACCTTGTACAGCTATACAAAATGAGTTCTTAAGAAAACTGCTGTAAAGAATTTTTAAATTTTTGTTCCAAAACTTAGATTATTGATAGGTTTTTTATTATTCGAGTAACTTAACTAAAGCAAAATCTCGAATGCCAAAATCACAAAGCCTAGAATAGCAAACGCCAAAATCTCGAAACTTAAAATTTCGAATCCCAAAATCTCGCAGCTAATTATGAGATCTCATTTTCCTGAACTTGCCTAAGCCATTTGATTTGAAGACGGGATCACTCACTAATTTTATGAGTTATAATGAACATGAATGTGGAGTTTGTTTAGTTTATTAAGCTGAAAGGTTTGTCTTAGTACAATCTAAACATTTAAGAGTGACACATGATTTTAGGGTACTTTTTGACGCTGAATCTAAAGAAAACAAAACATGAAAATATACATGTGTCATGTAAAAAGTTTAAGTCCTTTTTATGGCATGATGACTCTTTCTAAGCACATACAACCCATTTTTAAATAATGGGATATTAATGAATTTTGGAATACATTTTTCATTTGGCATGTTTACCAAGAATCAAAAGAGTCCCCAACATTTTCTGTGGTGTAATGATATTGTTTTTGAGGGGTAGATGTTTGTATAACCATAATATGAACAAATTCTAACACCTATGAAATTTGCTGACAATATTAAATTTATAATAGCAAGCAAGGATCAGAAGAATCCAGGGGCGTATACAGCTTTAGTTCTTGGGGGGGGGGGGGGTCATGCCAAAAAAAAAAATAACACCAGCTAATATTTGTTAAAAGTCAAGTGCCTTATATTTTCTTTTATATATTTTACTGTGCGTAGCTATATAAAAGAAAAGGGAAAAAATCTTAATTAACTATACTTAAGGGTTTTCCAATAGGGACGGGTTGATTTTGACAGCTCGTGGCGGCCATATTGTTTCTTTTACTTTCGGTCAAAATATCCTCTTTTAATCAGTTACTACAGACTAATCATCATGGTGAGTTACAGCGTCGAGCAACACGTGCAAATGATGTTTTAGAGCAGTTAGAAGTTTATCCCAATTTTGGTCGAAAAATCATCTTAAGCGATGAGGCCCATCTTTGGATGAATGGGTACGTGAATAAGCAAAATTGCCGGATTTGGGACGACACTAATCCACGCGAGATTCACGAGGTGCCAATGTATCCAAATAAAGTTACTGTTTTGTGTGGATTTTGGGCTTGATGCCTGGAGGCGTCATCAGTCCGTACTTCTTCGAAAATGATGCTGGCCAGGCCATCACCGTTAATGGCGATCGTTATAGGTCGATGATCAACAACTTCTTGTGGCCTATGGTTTTAACAGGATGGCTTAACGTGCCACACAGCTTAAGACACAATCGATATTCTGCACGAGCGGTTTCATGGCATGGTTATCTCGCGCCGAGGCGGCGTGAATTGGCCACCAAGATCGTGTGATTTGACCCCTTTGGACTTTTTCTTGTGGGGCTTTCTTAAGTCGTAGGTCTATGCGAATAAGTTGCAAACCAACTCGACCCTCAAAGACAACCTAATCGATGCCATCGGTCAAATTCAGCCTGATTTATGCGCCAAAGTCATCGAAAACTGGACCTTTCGAATTCGTGCCACCCAGCGAAGCCGGGGCGGCCATATTTGAACGATGTTATATTACTATAATAGGGCTCTCAAATAAAGATAAAACCTTATTGATATCTTGTTTCGATCAATTTTAAAATCGACCCACCCTTAATGGAAAACCCTATAATACATTACCTTTGTTAAAAAATAAGTTAAAATAATTTAAAATCGTTCATATCCTGGAAAAATATATCGTTCCTTAACTCATTTAATTTCAAGACAGTTAAGAATCAAGAGTCGGCGTGAAATAGCAGACTACGAATGTAATACTACATTTTCACTACGCCAAGTTAGGCAATTTCGTTGAAAATATATATTTCGAACTGCCAAACCCAATTTAAAATGAAATGAGCTACCTATACAAACAAATTAACAAATTTAAGATGAAAACACTTTTTTGGTATTTGCAAAGTTACCTCATTTTTGGTTCCAAAGAAAAATAAAATAAACAACTGAGTCGAACGAACCTTTATTAGCTGGACCAGTGAACGCGCTCTTCGTTTTTATTCCTGACTGTTACATTTTTTAAATTGGGTTTTTTGTGTGATAACACACTCGTAGTTAGGCTGCATAGCTTTGATCATTTATTTTGAATTTTATTCAGAATTTATTTTAATCCTATCAAAGTTTTTATTTCAGCGTATTGAAGTTGCAGGAAAAATTAGTAAAATATCAAAGGTACTCTGCACTGTTTTCTGTTTCTTAATTTTAGTAAATAGATATAAATATTCACTACTGAAAATGAAAACAATAGCTCTGATTTTCAAAAATGACCACTTGTGTAAATTGCTCTTTTTACAATAGTGGAAAAACTTAAATAAATTACAAATTTGTATTATAATTGAATACAAAGATTCGTTTTCGTTACGTTTCAACAAAAGTGTGAACAAAGTTCACGAGTGATTTTGATATACCTTTGATTTGAAAAAAATGTATGTCTCTAAGACTGCCACCGATGGAAAAGTGAAAGGCACCTTCCAAAATAAATATGTACATAAAATATACCTAATCTTTTTATCTTTCTTACCAGTAAGCCTCTCTGATAAAAATAATGGACAAAATTGTTAAATTCTACGAGCCTAGTCGCTTTTCGTCAATAATTCCATCCGACTGGTCAAACGGTTCACCGCAAGGAGTTCCAAAAAATCTCCTTTACCATAGCTATTGGCTTTTGCGTTATGGGATTCATAGGTTACTTTGTAAAAGTAATCCACATCCAAATCAGTAACAATATTGTTCGATCGTAAATATTGAATAAGTGCAAACAAAATCCTTTCGTAATAGGTTTTCATCATAGTTTTATATATTTATGTCTTTTATCGTTAACATTAATATTTTTTGGTTAGAATAACTATAAATCGAAAGTTATCACTTTTTTGCTTTTAAAAATAATTTGTCATACAGAAATCAAACAAAACAATTTCTGTATGTGTTCTATAATGTGTTTAAAGATTTTATTTTCAGAAAAAAAAAATGTTCTTTTTTTGAAAATCCTATTAGTTTTTACTTTACTGAGTGAAAATTTGGTAACAACTCCGCACTTTGATTTCTGTTTGGTTTAAGAGGTTTTGGCTGTCATCTCAAAACGGAAACTAGCCTATGCATATATTTTAAGATTTGAATGTATTATCATATGAGAAGTTTGTTGTTGTGTTAAATTTCTTATTGAATTGAAGTTACCAACATTCAAATGTAGCCCGTAGCGTAATGGTTAGTGCGTTCGACGGTCACGCTGGTCTGGGATCGCTTCCCAGCCTCGTCCACCTAAAAAGTTTTTTTTCAGGGCTACTGGCTCTTGCGAGGAATTGACAAATCCTCCAAGAGTATCACTTGTCACGAATAAGTGCTTCTCGTCTAGCCGTTCGGATTCGGCATAAAATTGTAGGTCCCTTCCATTCCTGTCGAAAGGCGCACACAGGAATGGTTGCGAGTTGTTAGTCACTAGGCTCTGGTTCTTCATGAGCCGTTGTGCCACCCGATTTATTTTTTTTTTTAACATACAAATTCTCTATTGAATTCTAAATTATCAATCGAAAATCCTACTAGCTTTCTAAGTAACCAACTTTCATTTCTTTTTTCTATGTGGTGTGGTTACTAAATAATTATTTCAGATCAACAAAATAATCTTGAGTTCTCGGGGCGGGACATGACCCTGTGACCCCCCCCCCCCCCCTGTATACGCCGTTGGAAGAATCCATAGAAATATCTGAGGTCCAAGATTTTTGGGGGTGTAATGTTCGAACTGCTAACCGGAAAATACACTTCATTAATTAATTTGTGTCCGCTTACCCATTATAAATTTTCTATCTTTCCAATCCCGGTGAGAATTTGAAGTAGGTATAACAAAACTCTTTTCAATTAAAAAAAAAATCCACGCCCACTTTTCTTATTTGCGTTTTATTTGATTTCTAATTTTGATGTTCTTGTCATATTTAAATTCAATTGAGATAATAGTATGTACCTATCTATGTATAAACATTATTTAGGGTTATTACGTTCGACACACAAATTGCTAAGTTTCTTACTTATTCAAGTTGTTATCTACAACAGCAAGTTATTACAATCCAGTCATGCATTTTATTTAGCTTGGCCATTAAAAAAAATCAATAAAATTATGCTTCTGAGCTCTCGGGTTTATTTGATTTTATATGTGTGAAGCAAAATTGTGATTTTTTGATGAGAAAGATACACCCTGTATTTGCAATGTCTTGAAACTTCCAATCCAAACATTGTATCCATCGCCCTTAAGTTAGTTTAGTAGAGTGAATAACAAAAATTATGATTTTTTTTCCAAATTTTAATTTCGGTGCGTAGAATATTTTCAATCAACTTTGAAAATTTGATGAATTTCAGCACTTTTGTTGTACCTACCTATATGTTGTGTAATATGTATAAACGAACGTTGCAATTTAAAACTCAATTCATCTGAAGCAAACAAGTGAAGGAAAGCAACACCTATTAATGCGATGTAAAGATCCAGGAAATGCTTTTATAATACTAAGTTCAGTCGCCCATTCCTGTTGTAACACACCGAGTACAGCATCATGGTCGTATCACTTGTTAGGCCTGGCCAAGACAAGTCTGGAAGAATGTAATCGAGAGTAGTTAAGAGTCCCCTATGGTTTGTTTTTCCGGCGATGTACCAGTACCTATATGTAAATATTATGATATATAGCTACAATAAAGGTCAATACGAGTCCGGCATTTAAATATACCTACCTACCTATATTTATTTTATCCATCGGATAGATACATATTAATTTGCAGCATCATATCCTTGTGAGTTTTTAACGACTGAGTAAAAACACAGCTCCCTTGTTATGATTCGGAGAGGACAGAGGAGACGGAACTACAACTGCAATATGGTTAAGGTTTATTTTCGGTATAAGAAGATAATCCTGCTTTTGAACTCATATTTATAAATATTTTTTTGTATTTTGTTAAAAATGAATTATGCCAGTAGGCAGGCAGCAGATGAAAAAGATGAGGTTGATTGTGGTGCTGCCTGTGTCTGTGCTTTTGCCTTATATTATAATCATACAAGCCTATATAGGTACAAGGATATCCCATATTGTATGTAGATTTTAAACTTTATTTAAGCAGATTATATGATGTCGTATAATAAATGTGGCCATGTCAATGGAGGATTGAAAATAGAATGAAGGTATGCTACATTGCACGTCTTTAGATGATAGAAAAGGTCTACTTCTATTATGGATGAACCATATTCTAAAATGTTTGGCGAATGAGATCAACAACAATACATACTTGCGGATTGCGGTTGATCTAGTTTTTTGCCTTGCACACTATCGTACCTTTGCGAATGAAAATGACTATGGTTTAACTTCTTCCTTGTTGTGGGTATAATGCTTCTTCGAGCCTAAAATAAATAAACCAAATTAAGACAAGAAATTGTGATCTTCTCGGAAGACAGAACAAAAACCTCAACCAAGTGCAGGTAACTTTAATATTGACAAAGATGAAGATAAGTTTGCATTACAAAAGGCAAACTTTGGATAGGTAACAATTTTGACATAGAAAAATTGCAAATTAGTAACTATTTAAGATTTAAATTTCAGATTAACATTTTTACTTTTTCATAATCTTTAAGTACTAAACTGAGTTTCTTCTGTAGGAAACATTCAACAACTTTTTCTTTTTTTTTTAATTATCAACTCAAGTAATACATACACTCCGCTCCACTTGAATAGAAACAAACTTTTTTTGTACTATTAGAGCGTGTGGCGCTTTGGTTAATTCATACATTCACCTTTTGGGTTCAGTTCTTAAAAGAGAAATCTATTGCGAATACAGGGACAGAATAATTCAGGAAAATACCATAAGGTTATTTTTTACCACTTTTCTAAGTACTTCATAAAATACACTGTTTTTTTTTTTTTTGCGCCACTTGAATAGGAACAGTGTGCGTTTTGACTCTAGAGATTACGGTAAGAAGAAAAAATATCGTTATAATAATAGAAGTGTAGATTAAAAATAATATTTGTTCGATCAAAGTAAGGATGGGCCGCGGAAAACCATTAAACCCTGCAGAAAAATCCGAAATAGAAGTACACGCGGAAAACAAGCTTCACCTACGCACAATTGCCAACAAAAATAAGTAGAAGTGCGAAAATTGCTTGGTCGAACCATAGAAATAAAGAAAACTATTGAAAAATATGTAAGGTAGGCAATCAAGAGCCACAACAGAAGCAGACCGATGAAAGATAATCAGACTGGCTTCAAATTCAAGCGGCTCTGCTGCTTAAATCCAGGCTAAGAGTGGTATTACAGCGAGTCTTTACACTATTAGACGTGTTATTCGTGGGTCACAACATTTAAAGCGCCTAAAATTGAAGAAAAAACCACCGTTAAATCCAATACGAAGACAGAATATAATAGATTTTTGCAGGAAGAATATCACGTGGAAGGAAGAGTGCACAAAAGTGGTATTTTCTGACGAAAAAATTCAATTATGATGACCCGGACGGATATAATTACAATGTTCATGTTATAAGGGAGGAACCCAGGTTTCTGGAGCGCCACTATAGCCGAGAAGGGGGTGTACTTTCTGGACTTTCCCACAATGAAAATGACTGCAAACTCCTTCAAGGAAATACTGCAAGAAGCTTTTCCTCAGCCACCGTATTCTCCGGACCTAAATATTACTGAAAACGTATGAGGATGGATGGTTCGTAAGGATTACGATTCTGACCGACAATATGAGGACAAAGAATCACTTATTGCTGCAATCAAAGAAGCATGAAGTGCAATTTCCTTAAATTATATAAAATAACTGCATGATTCAGTCTCCAAATGGATTTTTTAAGTTATTTCAAATAAAGATGGCAGCAAACATATTAAAATATGATTACGAATAGAAAACTACCCAATTTTAGTGCACTTTTTCAATTTGTTTCCTTATTTAAGAGAATGTTTGTATTTAAGTGGCGCAAAAAAAAACAGTGTGTTAAATGAAGTAATTAGAAAAGTGGTAAAAAATAACCTAATGGTATTTTCCTGAATTATAGGAACTAAAACCAAAAGTTGAGTTTATAAATTTACCAAAGCGCTACACGCTTTTATTCAAGTGGACCGGAGTGTATATAAATATTATGATTTACCTAATATGGCTCTAACGAGCTAATTACTATTTGTAAATAATGCGACGAAACGGAGAGTGCCCAAAAAAAACCCAGAGTCGATAAGAAAAAAACATTATACGGTTTGAAGGAGCATTGGATGTAGATAAATAAGATGAAATTATTTTCATAAAAAGTTATCCCCGGGACTGGCTAGGACAATTTATTTGGGGCGACTTTCAATTAAGGGCGCATGCCTAGAATTTTGTTTTTTTTTTTTTATTATGAGCTAAGGGTCTCTTTAGAATATATCTTTCAAATATTACGGTGACGAAACACTCCTAAATATGATTAAAAAATATTTTAATATTTCAATTTTAGCATTTTTTTTTTTCATATTATAGGTACTCAAGTTTCCCTTAAGATAGCACACATTTTCTCACGCGAATATACTTTTTTTTTGGGTAGGTTAAATAATTCAATTTAACAATTTTAATACGAATAAAACTTTTATTTGAATTTTTAATAAGCATTTAAAGTTAGAAAATTGCATTGCAAAATATGCATGTAATCTGCGGCCACTTTAAATAAAACAATTATTCAATTATTTTGACAGTTCTACTACTCAACAACTTCGATATGATAAGTGTTGTGTGATGTGTGGATTTTGTTTGGGATTTTTTTTGGAAATTTTTTTGCGAATTAGTATGTTTTATTATTCGATTAAAAGTACTTTGGGAGGCCCGCTTTGCGGATTCAAGGATTTTAACTCCCTCTTCGGATCCTCTATCTCGCTCACGCGACTCCGTCGCTCCGCTTAGCGTATGCTCAGTCGTCTGGTAGGCGCCTTTGTTGTCAGTCGGTATGTTATCAAAGTTGTTCAAAAAGTTGTTTTAAAAACTAAAATTTAGTTTTTGAAACTTTATGTTTAAAGCCTAGTACTCACCTCGAGCGTAAATGAAATTTATATATAAAAGTGACACTTATTCACTGCGATGGAATTCAAATTTGAAAATGAAATGTGAACCGGTTCAAAATCAATTTCATTTCCCAATGTTCGACCACTAGAAAAATAAATGAAAGTGTGAAAAAGTGTGACATTTGTCTATTAATAATTTTGCTGATAATAAAACTGAAAATAAATGAAAAAAAAGCCGAAGGAATTATTTTGGACCTGATAATAACTTATTTTTGAATCGCTAGTGCTACCGACAGGCCAAAATCAACAAAATTTGGAATTAATACAGTTATTTTTTTATTAAAAATTCTTTCAAATTTTTTCAAAATTTCGAGTTTGAAAATTAATTTTTCAAAAGCTATTCACTCGAAAATTTTAATTTAAAAATAACATTAAAGAATAGACTTTTGGCTTTTCAAAATATTATATAGCATGGCTCTGTAAGTATTACCGTTATTAAAAAAAAAAATGTTTCTGTTTTAAGTGATTTTTTTTTTTAAATTGCCCCTCCCGCCTAAACGGGGGAAAATAGACCCCCCTCCTGTAAGATTTTCTTCTTGTCTAAGTCCAACCTACACGCCCTAGCCTTTTGTGACATCTTATGCAAATCACCCTGTATATACAAGGTGTCCGGTAGTTCGTATGCCATACTTTGGGATGTGATTCTTGGTCATATTCTTAGAAAAAAATAGTTTTAGAGTAAAGTATGCTTTTCAACTTTCACATCGCTTTTTGACGATTTCAAAAAAAGGCTAACTTTGGTGTACCCTGACCTATGTTAAGGTCAATTTCTCTGTCAGTACCTATAGCAGGGACCTCATTTTTGACTTTTTTTAGTAGAAATATAACCTTGGAAACGACGTTTGAGTTGAGCTGATATGTTTTTTAGGGTTTCCAGATATTCAAATTTAAACGGTGTTCAATTTTTCTTGCACGAGCAAAATTTTGACTTTGAGGTCAATTTTCTTCAAAAAATGCGTAATAAACATAAAGTTTTCTTATTTTTAACTGATGGGCAAAACAATAGTTAGAAAAACCTCGTTGATAAGTGCACCCAAAAACCCATACATTTCATGATACTTGGGAAAATCTAAACCCAAGTATGTGTACAAATTATGTGTACAATTAGCGCCAGCTTCAATGCCTAACTTTGACCAATGCATTGACGCAAATATTTGGCGATGCACTTAATTAACACAATCTCTTATTTGTCCAGGAAAATTAGATAAAAAAATTACCTTACTTCGAGAAAATTCCGACAAAGCTGAATTTTGGTGGAGAGCTTCATTTTGTCGTTCTGGACAATTCCTTAAAAGTAACCTAAGTTTGGAGTGGAGCAAAAAATTTAAGGGGAGGGGAAAGGGGGTAAGGTTCAGTTTTTTCCGAATTACTCGAAAACATTAGGTTCTTTTGAAAAAAATTGTATGTACACATTGTAGCTCATGTGATTCTACACAAAATAGGTTGTAACACTTTTTTTCGTACAATCGATAGATTTGAAGACAAACGGTCGAAAACATTGGGGAACAGTACATTTATGTCGAATTCCTTACAACCATTTGAAGTCGATTTCATTAAAAAAAAATTTCTTGGTAGAAGGAATTTAAAAAAATTCGATTTTTTTTTGTGAGTGCAATTTGACAGGAATTTTGTTGTCGCACAAAAACTAAGAAGTAGTGCGCGCTAAGCAAATATTAAAGTGTATTTTATTTTCGCGTTGTTTTGATAATTTAAAAGCAAACATATTTCGTCTGATAATTGAAAAACCTCAAAAACAATTGTGCGCGTAATCAAGTAAAAAAATTACAATCCAAAATTAGTCCACACACAGCAGCAAGGATCTTTTCTGAATATTTCACTAGGGGACGAAGAAAAATAATTTTGCAACGTGTTTTCCTCGCGAATTGTATGTTATTTTAATGGGATTTTTTGTTTCTTGAAGATACGCACAATTATCTTTACTTTTTTCATCATTCACTGAAATATTAAACAATTAAGAACACTTAAATATTTGTTTTCTTTTTTAACTTCGTCAAAAAATTGTAATGAGAACACTTAATTCCATCTTGATGCATGAGAAATGTCAAATTTTGATAGTGTGTGTGCGATTTGATGTGAAATCTAGCTAAAAACGAAAGATTTGTTTGACAGCATTAAAATCGATTTTGTTTAGAAAAAATTCGATTTGTTCAGAAAAATTAGAATTTTTTTGGTTGTAAGGAATTCGACATTAGTGCAGGTCGCTGCACTACCCATTGCACCACCGAGGTCACCTGATCGTGCCCATTCAAATGAAGGTTTTTTTCTAATTTTACAATTGCATTTGGACAACTAGCATTTTTACAAGCCACACACAAGTTAGATGTTAGATGTTATATGTCATTTTGTAGATAATTATGCTGTCTACAAGCTGTTCTTAGATCATTTTGAGGAAGTTATAAATCAACACGAAACACAATCAAACCGTTAAACATGGCGACATTTCCCTTCGGGTACCACTCTAAAACAGTTTTTTCTAGTAGAAATAGTTTGTCCAAACATAACCAAAAACAAAAAATTTCTCCACCCAAAAGTATGGTTTTATTAAATTTTGATGACTAAATGTACTGTTCCCCAATGTTTTCGACCGTTTTTCTTCAAATCTATCAATTGTACGAAAAAAAGTGTTAACCTTTTTTGTGTAGAATCACATGCGCTACAATGTGTACATACAACTTTTTTTCAAAAGAACCTAAAGTTTTCGAGTAATTCGGAAAAAAACTGAACCTTTCCCCCTTTCCTCTCCCCTAAAATTTGTTCCTCCACACCAAATTTAGGGCACTTTTAAGGAATTGTTCAGAACGACAAAATGAAGCTCTCCACCAAAATTCAGCTTTGTCGGAATTTTCTCGAAGTGAATATCTTATTTTCCTGGACTACATAACGAACCTATCACACAGATTTGAATCGGGATTCGATATTTTATTCGGTTTTTCCCTAGAGTACTTCAGTCCACATTTATAGTAGAATTGGACTATTTTTTATCTGTCAGTTCAGCGCTTCAAAACTACTCTGTTGTTTAAAAGATATTTTCTGACTTCAACGCATTTTTGTGTTGGCAATTCTTTGGTTGCAAGTTGCAGCTTGATTTAAGCGCTCTTTGACAAAGATCTGTAAAAAAATAAATATAACACCAGAAATTTTTATGTAAATGTCATCTTGTGGAGAATTTTAGAACAAACAAATTTTGTGCCTATGTTTTTTTTCCTAAGATGTATATTTCTTAATATTATAGGTAAATAACAATATATAATATTTCTGATCGAATACCACAAAAACCTTAGATGCTCTATGTTACATCCACATATGCTTTAATTTTATCCTAATTTGCTTAGACTATTATAAGATAACCATATTTTATGATAGTTAAGGGTTCCAAGTACGTGTACACAAATCAGTGCCAACTTAAGTGTCCTACTTTGACCACAGCAATGATGCACCGATTTAAATCGAGTTTTTGAATTTCGTCTTGTAATACTCTAGGCTATTCGATTCCAAATTTTAGCAGAATTGGACAATTTTTGACCTATTTTTTGATTGCTGCAAAATTACTTACAAATATAACATGCATGAATTTAAAAATAATGTGGTCTTGTAGAAAATTTTATAAAAAACAAGTTTATAATGGATGGTTTTTTCCTAAGTTGCATATTTTCAAAGTTATAAAGGGAAACGTCGAAAAATGGGGTGATTTTACCGTTTTTTTGATTTGCATTTTACCTGTAGCGAACACAGGTTTTTCTAAAATGCAAACTTAGCTACAGACAATTCTAACATGCCCCAACAACTTATCAAAAAGGCAGAACTACATCGCGCTTTGCGAATTTATTGTCGAATTTGACTGGGCTAGATAGCTTAACTGATGATTTAAAAAACAACTCTGTAGATATATTTTTAATCAAATTTGTGTGAAAAATGAATAACAACAGCACGATCTTAATTCAGATTCAAAAAACAAAGGCTCAATTAAAATTGTATTTTAGATAATATATGAGTATTTTAAGCTGTGGTCAAAAAGGTGAAAAAGAGCAAAGTCCTATCATTCCTTATATATATCACTTCTGGAGATTGTGCGGAAAAGATATACATTTGTATGTATTGCTAATATTGCTATTAGTTTTCTAGCCTTCCGATGTCTTTGTTAATGCTCTTAATGAAACAAACCATTAACAAAAACGATGTGTAGATAATAAATAAAATGGATGTGATTGCAGCAGTAAGGCTATTATTTTAATAGATCCTTAAATTGCCCGTCCATGATTTGTTCGTATGATAACCTTAAGAAGTAACTAATAGTGTGTTTCATTTTGGAAAAAAATAGTATGTAGTTGGTAGGTAAGATAATGAACGCACAAATACACAACGAATTAAAATAAAAGAGTTATTGAGTGTTTTTTTATAATATCTGCAAACAGCAAAGGGGTTTAAGACAAGCATGATGTGGCTGTTCGGTGACAATTAAAGCAGATTAACTGAAAAAGCCTGAAACTACGGATTCAATAATAATTGACAAATCACTATGTAATGTCTGATTTCATGAAAGACTTTAAAATATTTAAAAGGTCAATTTAGCCTTAAAATGAGGATTTTGGGTTCCACCAACAGCTTTTAAGTATAACAGGCTTTTAAACACCCTTATAAACTAATATCCCATTTTCGTCTCAATAAAATTTAAAAGCGTCGTAAAAGTCATCACAACCAGCGTTACCTCTGAGATTTTTTAAAAAGTCGCAAAAAAGGTCGCATTTATAAAAAAAAGGTCGCAAAATTCAAATTATTTGAAAAAAGTCACATTTTGAAGCAAAAAGTCACAATTAAATAAAAAAAAAAGTAGCATACATGTTTTATGTTTTTTTACCATATAAAAACTGCACTTAAGATAATATTTGAACTTTTTTTAATTTGAACGAGTAGGTTTAACGTTTATATACAGGGTGTCCAGTAAATAATGGATAACCTTGCAACCGGTTATAGCTAGCCTTAAGGCCTTTCAGAAAAAAAATATAAAAAAAATATTTTCTTTGTAGTTTTTAGGTTATGATTTTTTAGTAGTACGTACAGACTCAAACTAGGGTCGACTTACACTAAGCGTCATACTATTTACCATTCCACCTATTTTTTACTTTTAAGAAACTAATTAAAATTGGCTATTCACTGTATCTTTTATACATTTGAGAAAAGCTCCTTTAGTAGATTAATATCAAATTTGATGGCTTATTTTGAAAGATACACGCATGTTTTATACCATTTTAGAAAATACATTAAACGGACAACTTTTTAAAATAGTTGGCCACTTATTCTTTTATTCATTTTTTTTTAAATTAAAGATAGTCAAACTTTTGTGAAAATAAAAAAAAAAAAAATTTGTATCAAAAAATAAATTAAAACAAAATATTATAAAAAAACTGCAACAGCAAGTGTTAAACTTGGTATAACATCTATTAGCACAATTATTCAAAAATATTATAAAAATAAAAAAACAATAATAATCATTCAACCATGCTGGTTACGTTTCAAGTATTTGAGGCATGTCGTACTTTTTTATTTTGAAAAACATCATAACCTAAAAACTACATGGAAAATATTTCTTTTATATTTTTTTCTGAAAGGTCTTAAGGCCAGCTATAACCGGTTGCAAGGTTATCCATTATTTACTGGACACTCTGTATATATCTATATATAAATAGCCTTAAAAAAAGTTTGTGGTACCATTTGCTCAAAAAGTATCCCACCGATTTTGATAAATTGTATATGGTTGGAAAGCCACAGGTGGGGAGATTTGCAGAATATATCTGAGACACGCATTTCACACTGTGGGTCATTTTTGTTTTTGAACTGCCAATCACTGGGCATATTAAAAAAAATTAAAAAAAAAATTGTGTTGTCTTAATTTTCATACTAATTGTCTTGAATCTAGAGTTTGTGAAGGTTTGTTTCATTGTTTTGAAATGGTTTCTCTATACTTTTTAATCAAATTATTTTCAGGAGCCCATTCGCTTATATCACAGTCATATTCAATGTTTTTTTTGGAAGCCAACCTATTTTCACAAGTTTCTCTTTGCAAGTGGTTTGTTGTTTTATTTTTCATAAGGATTAGCTTCGAAAAAAATCGCCCTACGATTGTACGATAGACGCGTTCAGGAAACTTTTTGTTAAATTTTTTAGAACAAAAAAAAAAGTCGCATATTTAAAAAGGTCGCAATTTTAAAAAGGTCGTCGCATGCATCGCACAGCGATGGAAAGGTCGCAAAAATGCGACTAAAGTCGCATAAAGGTAACGCTGATCACAACCCGTGGACATATACATACATATTTTGACATCCCATTTCTTTTTTGTTTTGCTTTTCTGCATGCAGAAATTATTTCTGTGACGATCTTAAGAAGCAAAACAAATTTTAAAGTGTTTTAAGTTGTTTATATTTTAGTGTGTGTTTCTTGAAGCTACAATAATCCGATCAACAAATATATAATTTACGAGAAAAAAACGTCCCCTAGTGAAATATTTATTAGAGATCCTCGCCGATGTGCCTGCTTGGATTTTGGGCTGTCCTTTTTTACTTATGCGCACAATTGTTCTTGTTTTTTTATACAATTATTATACGAAATAGGTAGGTATATTTATTTTTAAACAAATAATTTAATACACTCTAACAATTGTTGTGCGCGTAATAATTCTTTTACTTTTTTGGCAACGAAATTGCTGTTAAATAGCACACACTATTTTTTTCATTTCATGACTTTTTGTATTTATGAAAAATGTTTTTTCACTTTTTCTCATATACTTCATATGTAAGAAAAGGAGAACCTATCTTTTGTATACGTGATCAAACTCAATTTTAACTAAAATATCCCGAAAATTTCCCATTTCTACTTTGGTGAAACTGAAAAAATTTATTGGTCTGTTATAATTTAAAAGGAGTTAAGATAAAAGCGATTTTAGTGAATGTTTGGAAATTGGCCATAAGTGTTTGAAAACCACTGGTGACCCAAACCTACCCGTCGTAAATACATAATTGCTTCTAATCAACGTTTAAACATATGATGCTGTCGTAAGATATTATTTCTTTAAATAAATAATTATTTCATTTTATCCAATTTAACCTATTCTAGCATTAGAATTAAATTTTCTTTGGCTTTTAATCACTAAAGTACTAAACAAACTTTGGGGTCCGTGATATTAAATTTGGTTTTTGGTTTTGAAGATGGTCTGCAAACAAGACCGAAATGCATTCAATGTTTTAATAAATTTTGACGTTTATAATTAATTTATTGTGTTGATTTTTATTTATTTTTTATTATGGTCAATAAGGAAGTGGCAAAAACCAAATCTAGCATTAGAATTTTAACCAAACTATTTCAAAGTAGCTTTTTAATCAATAAAAGCAATTGTATGCATTCCTTTATTGTGACTCAGTCTCCGAAAGACATTTGTGCATAATTAGAAATCTGGTATAAGTCCTTGTCACAACATACAACCAAATCTTGGAGAATTTGTCTCTCAACGACAATTCTTTTGAACCAGCAAAAATAACAAAAAAAAAACCACCACTTCAATTTAAAGTTAAAAACTATTTTTGTTCACTTTGTTTTCAAAATTTACTCATTCGTATATATTATGTAGGTATGCGTGTTATTTGAATACTAATGATGTACATAGGTACAATACGACATCTCTCCTGATGATGATATCTTCCTTCAGCTAAAAAAACTTATTCAGAGTTTCATATAACTTTCACAAACTAGCACTAACCTAAAAGAAAAATATAAAGAAAACAAAAACGGAATGAACGCAGTTCTATGTACATTTTTGCTTAATTTAGACTTTCTTCCTTTAACAAAGTCACACAGCTCACAGTTGCCGAACAAACTTAACATTTCAGCAGAATTTTCAAATGCAAACTTTTTCACTTAACTTTAAAGTTATTCCGCCCAAACACTCTTGCCATTTCTGTTTTTTTTATTAGCAACTAGCATCACCTCTGTTTTTATTTGCGATATAGGTACTATATGGTAAGTTATGGATTCGTAAAAAAAAATCAAACTCGAGATATTAATTTTCCTTAACATTACGATTAAAGAGAACGAGAAAAAAGTGGGTCTCGCTATTCTGTCTGTCTATCCTTGACCGTACAGCCTAAACGACTGGAGGGATTTTTTTCACACTTGGTATAAGTATACAGCCTTATGCATAAACGATTTTTTTTAATATGAAGCGTGCACTAAAGGGGTTCTTACTACCCTTAATATATTTAAACACAGTACAAGCGTTAGGAAAATAGGAAAGGATTTAAGAGGAGATACCGATGCACATTGGTTTTGAACCTCTGAATATCGAAATGGCAGGGAAAAATAGTGTCCGGTAGAGCATTCCACATTCTTGTAGTGCGACTAAAGAAAGAATATCTATACTTAACAGTACGTCCGAAGTTGGGCTCTGGTGTCCAGAGCTCTAAACAACACCTGGTTAAAGACACAAACGGATCCCTGCTAAATTCGGATGAGGACCAGCTCATACCAGCTCATGCGGTTTTAAACCGCGTTTTCGCAAGTGAAGTGAACCCTGTTCCCACTGAGCTACCCGAAGTAACAATTTCCCGAATACGCACCGTACCCCCCAGTAAAGAAGAAATTATCACCGCCATCAAAGCACTGAAGAACAACAAAGCGGTTGGACTTGACGGTATTCCTGCAGAGCTCTTAGGAGCAGCCCCAACGACATCGAGCGAGCTACTGCACCCACTTATTAAGAGAGCTTGGGAAACAGAGAGCTTTCCTGAAGAGTGGAAAAAAGGAATGATTGTCAAGCTCCCAAAGAAAGGAGATCTCACACAGTGCGAAAACTGGAGAGGAATATGCGTTCTGCCTGCAGTAGCCAAGATAATAGCAAGGATAATATTGGACCGAATTAAAGACCACCTCGAAGACACACTCGACGCCGAACAAGCAGGTTTCCGCACTGGATCTTCCTCTGTGGATCACATCAACACCTTGCGGATCATCATCGAACAGTGCGTTGAATATCGATCACCACTTCACCTGCTGTTCATCGATTTTGAAAAGGCGTTCGACAGTGTCAATAGAGAATTTATTTGGCTTGCCTTGCGCAGGAGGGGCATCCCAGATAAATTGATTGCTATTATCAAGGCTACATATGATGGATCCAAGTGTCACGTTTTGCACAAAGGTAGGCTGTCAGAGGAGTTTGAAATCCAAAGTGGAGTTAGGCAAGGCTGTATACTGTCACCAATACTGTTCCTGTTGGTGATAAGTGACGTACTGCACGCAGCTTTGTCAAATGGAAATGGAGGAATTCAGTGGACTCTGCAATCTCACCTCAAACATCTGGACTACGCGGACGACGTATGCTTACTCTCTCATAGGATCATGGATCTCCATCAAATGACAACAAGGGTGGAGAGAGAAGCAGAAATCGTAGGGCTTAAGATCAACTCGGCAAAAACTAAAAGGATCAGCCTTGGAACTTCCTCATCAATCCAAGTAAATATTTCTGGACAACCCGTAGAGATGGTACAGGATTTCCAATATCTTGGGAGTATTGTCTCTACGGGTGGCGGAACTGAACTGGACGTAAACAGCCGAATCAGAAAAGCAAAGGCTGCGTTCGGAATGCTGTCCAAAATATGGAGAAACAACTCTTTTAGCTTAAAGACCAAGCTACGACTGTTCCGCTCCAATGTTGAATCCGTTCTGCTTTACGGCTGCAGCACTTGGAAAGTCACTGAAATTGTCACTAGAAAGCTGCAAACCTTCGTTAATAGATGTCTACGAAACATCTTGAGGATTTTCTGGCCCAACCGTATCTCCAATGCCGAACTTCATGCGAGAACGGGTCAGGAGCCCATAGACTCCATTACACGAAGAAGAAAGTGGCAGTGGATTGGCCATACGCTTCGAAAAGGCGATCGGTGCATTGCATCTCAAGCAATGCAGTGGAACCCGCTCACACAGGAGGGAAGACAAGTGGGCCGGCCTAGAAGTACATGGCGAAGAACGGTCGAACAGGAATCGGCACGACTGGGGAAAAGTTGGAGAGAGCTGAAATATATTTCAAGAAATCGTACACGATGGCGCGTAGGTGTAGTGGAGGCCCTATGTCCCGTAAGGGAAACATCACGGACGTAATAGGTCCGAGGACCTAAGTAAGTAAGTAAGCGAAGTTGGGCTCAAGGGTAAACTGATGGGCATTCCTAGAAGCACGAGTATTACGGTTGAATTGTTTAAGGGGAGGTATGCAACTGGCTATTTCACTAGAGCACTGTTTGTGAAAATAACGGTAAAATAACGAGATACATGAAACATTGCGGCGGTGTTCTAGAGGTGCAATTGCTTCCGTTATATTTCTATCACCTATCATTTTTATAGCTCTCCTTTGAATTCTATCCAATGGACTCAAGTAGGTTATTGGAGCACCTTCCCAGACATGAGAATTAATTTTAATAGTGGAATATATTGTAAATTAGGTTTTCTTTTTATTTATAAAATTAAAACCGGAAATAGATTTTTTTTCTTATAGAAAACCGGAAGTTAACATTTTATATGAGATTTTAACCAGCTTAGCCACTTTTTATATTTTTTCTGTTGGTCTCAGCTTATACACTAGGGATACTACGTGCAAAGTTAGAGATTGGGATCTTCATTCGTTAAGAAGATACACATTTTTGTGTGCGTTGCTTTAGTCCAAAAAACCGATTTTTGTATCGGAAACCGGATGATAGCAACTTAATTAAAATTTTAAGAACTCTAGGCCATTTTTATATTTTTTCTTAATGTTCCTTATATAATAGAGATACCAAATAACAAGTTTGAAGATGGGATCTTGATTAGCTTAGATGTAACATATTTTTTAGTGTTGAGGTAGGAACTTCGTGTCGTGCGAAGAGTCCCACTTGGTCTCGCGAAGAGACGCAATCTTTTATTATTGTAAACTATTTCAATGATAGAAATAGATCAATTTAATATGACGTCACGTGACTAAATTTTGTGTGGCCGTTGCGCCTTCGGTTTTACTTGATGTTTGGCTACTTAATTGTATAATCAAATAAAACCGCATGCTTAATTCCACAAGCACGAAACATCAACCAACCAACAATTCGATACGCTACGCAGTTCACCACTTACAACGATTATGTTCATTTTAATTTTGTAAGTAGCTTCTGTGGTAACACCAGCTAAGATGTTTACACATCAAAAATATTGAAATTTTTAATTTGAAAATTCAGTAAAATCAGGCTAATGATTTTTTTTTTTATTTTAGGTTACATTGTATTTTATTAAATACTTATTGTTGCCATACTAGATTTTATTTTTGAAAAAAAGCGAACAAATTGATATACATATAAAAAATTCATTTTTAAGAAAACCGCATAATATTTTGTAGCCAATAGCTATGTACTTGTACATCATCAATTTCTATCTACGTTAAAGTTGTTAGGGGCCAGTTATAGCATTGAAAACCATCATTGAAAAAGTTAGTTGTTGATTTTGAGACCATTAGAAAGTTTAATCATTGAATATTTTAATGCAGAAATATAGCTTACAACTTCAAAATTATTTCTCCTAAAAAAAAAATCATTTTGACCCATATCGTCCTGATAACGTTACATTTAATTTTTTCAATGATCATTGGTAAGGTAGTTCATCATTGAAAAATTGAAAGTCATTTCATGAGAAAAGTTGTGCCAAATTGAATTTTGTTTTGCCTGTAAATATTTATTAAGTCAATAAACTTTACTTTTGCATCAACATAATCATTTATTTTTTCTTCAAAATATCTCAAAATTGACAATTAATATCTATTTTCAATGATGGTTTTCAATGATAGCTATAACTGGCCCCTTAGCTACGAGAGCAAGTTTGGGCGACCCAGTCGTGTCCATTTTACTTGCGATATACGTAGTATAGGGCAAGTTTAGGATTCGTCCAACAAAATTCGAGATAATAGTTTTCCTTAACATAACGATGACAGAGAACGCGAAAAAAGTGGGTCTTGCAATTCTGTCTGTCTGTCTGTCCGTCTGTCCGTCTGTGTGTTCCTCGACCTGCAGCCTAAACGACTGAAGTGATTTTCTTTAAACTTTGGACTTAAGGTTTTTATGTGATTCCCTAGAGTGGAAACTGAAATTTAATTCTTAGCTCAAAAAATAACGGTACCTGTCATACAACTAATATACAAAAATTCATTTGTTTCAAAAACGGCTCTAACGATTTTCAAAAAAAAATTTCGAGGTACTAAAATTACTAAAATAATTTTTTTTTAAATTTATTTCGAAAAAATAATTTTTGGATTTTTAAAAAAATATTGATTTTTTTTTTTGAAAATTCAATAGGTATCTTGAAAACGGGCTAATGAATTTTTGTTTAGTTTTTTTTGAAAAAATTGTATTTTATTAAATACTAAAAGTTGGCATACCAAATTTTATTTTAAAAAATGTTCAAGATATTTATATATAAAAAATTAATTAAAAAAAAATCCGCTCTTACGATTTTTGATTTTTATTGCTCATAAATTTATATTTATATACTTTTTTTTAGCTCTATCTGTTTTAGCTATTAAAATAAATAATTTATATTAATTCATAGTAATCATTTATTGTTTTTAAAACTTTTTTTTTAATGATATCATAATGTTATGGAACCAATAAATATGAACATTGTCTTTTATTATATTTCAAGCTACGTTAAAGTTGTTAGCTACGAGAGCAAGTTTGTGCGATCTAGTCGTACCCTTTTTTTATTACAGGCCTTTTCCAAAAATTGGTTTGAGTTGTGCCAAATTGTATATGAATTTATTATCTTTGGCGATATCTTAATTTTAAATAAAACACAAATCCTGTCGATATAGGTACCTCATCTACCTATAAGGAAATAGAGATCTTCAACAATAACTATATAAATCCATTCTACCCCTTGTTTGAGGTAAAAGTTAGTCTTTTTTCAAGAACAACATTATTAGGATTTAGCGCTTCTTCATTAACACGGAAGAATTAAAATCAAGCATATCTACATTCAAACTAAGTAGTGAAGTTTTTTATGAGCTCAAACCGAATTTAAGGAAAATAAAAAAAAAAAAACAGCGATTAAATTTCGTGAACACTTCTTTAAATTAATAAAATAATTTGTATATACAATTATAAGGAGTTCAAGAGAAGAACAATCCCTTAAAAGCAGTTAAGTCTAAACGAAGTTTATCTTGTCTGTAATCTTGGCAGTGTTTCAATAGACGTGGTGGTTAATAATCGATTGCGGTTACGGTAACATGTGTATTTTTTTTTTCTTAAAATACCCACTTTTGTGTTGTTTCAGTTCAATGTGCTTCGATTGTTGAATTGTAATAAAACTGTCATTGCTGGAGAAAAAGCCATAGATTTATAGATTATTGAAGCCAGGAAATGAAAAGCTACTGCATGTACCAACCAGTGCAACCACAAAGAACAAGCGGAATGTTGCAGAGTTATGATCATTTGAAAGACTTTTGAAATAAGGAATTCAGAGAAATTGTGGTAGATTGCTTATAGCTATGTACTGTTTTGTGTTAAATACAATGGTCGCGCAGACAAATTGTATTTTATTTTCAATTCGTGGGGCTTAATGTAAATAAATTTTCTATTCTAGTCTCCAATTTTATTTTAAGTTATTGTAGTCTAAGAGTTGGCTGCAAGGTTTACAGACTCACTCTTTGGAAGTTTTTTTTCGGGAATTTTTTATTTTGAGAGGGGTTCGAAAGAAAAATCCTGATCGTCTGAATCTGAAAGGCAGAGCGGGGATGGGTAAGACATGCTTTTTTTTTTGTTTAAATCACTATCTGCTGAAAATTAACTGAATTTGATGAAGAGTAAGGCTAAGCGCGCATATGCAACTTTCAGTCACGAAACAGTTTGGGTGCTAAAATGAATCCCATGACCCATGCTCTTGTATGAGAATGCGCAAACATTATACAGACACTATTCAGTCACCGATTGGAGCAACTAAACAGTTTCTGTTTTGACAAAAACTAAACGATCACCCCAAATGAGTTGATCTTTTTGTGTGGTAGTTGGTAGATATTCTTTGCCGCAGACCGCAACGAGCTTCAGTGAGGAAGCACAGTTATCCGATTTTTTTAAAAATATTTTTCAACCGAGATGGCTTCTTTCAAAAAATTATAACTTCGATTATAATGATCAGATATTCAATGTCAATGTCTTTAAATAAAGATGAAATGTAAGGCTACATTCTGTATAAAATTAAATTATTGGGAAAGGGCAACAAATTTCATACTAAAATGGTTTTAGAATACCTCGTCAATTTGATTTTCCATTACATTTTTGCATTAAACCTTGAAAAAAATCCGATTCGGCCATTTTATGAGGCTTATAACTTGAGTTATGTTTGTCAAATATTTAAAATTGAAACAGTCAATTAAAGTTAAAGCGTCAGGCTACATTTTTCTGTAAAAATAATTGCAAAATTAAGCAGAAAATCATAGTAAAAAGGTTGCTTATGTGCGCGGTCATCGATCAACTAGTGATTAAACCATTTAATTTCGGTAAGAGGTTCATGTTTGCGCTTAGCCTAAGTGAAGAGTGAAGATTTCAAAATATCAGAAGACTAAGTGGAAGATAAATCGGTGTCAGGAGCACGTCTGCAGGGAAAGTTTAACCTGTAGTAATGGGATCAACGCCGTTATTTGCGTTTTTTGATTGAATTCTTATTCCCAGTTTATTTGCAGTTTATAAATAGTGCATATCAGTTTACCCTTGATGGCTTGAGCTTAACTTCGGACGTACCTTTAAGTATAGAGATTCTTTCTTTAGTCGCACAACAAGAATCTGGAATTCTTTACCTGGCCCTATTTTCACCCCCCCTTCACCATTTTGATATTCAGAATTTCAAAACCAATGTGCATCAGTACCCAACTAACAATTTAGCTTTTAGCAGGTTCAATGCAAGCTTTTTCCTGGCTTGTATAGTAACCACAACAGGTCTTATGCAAATCATTTTGGCGCAGGTTATACAAGCTATTTAACTCCCATAAGAACTTTCATTGCAAGTGCTATACAAATCAATACCTTTCCACGAACATTATAATAAGGCCTTAAGGAAACAAGATACTTAAAACAATAATCTGTATAATAAGGTCTTAAAATGGCTTTCACCTGCAGTTTCTTTGAAAACAAATATAATAAGGTATAATAAGTTCTTAAAAAGGCCTAATAAGTGATTTTGTGTAAGACTTTATAAAAGCCTATCAATACAGTTGAAAAATAAAATGTTTTCTATCTTATTTTAATTTTATTTTTTATTGTTACATAATTTTCTCAACTTTTGTGGAGCCTAGGAACAGCATGTTTGTTTATCTGAAATGTATAAAATTTAATAAAATTGAAAAAGCTCCGCAAAATTAGGCCCCAGGAAATAAGGCCCCAAAATAAAAATTGAAATAAGGCCCCAAATTGGGGTATTTCTTCATAATGAAATAACGCCCGAATGAAATAAGGCCCCACTGAAATGAAAAAATAAATGAAATAAGGCCCCAACTTGTTTTGATTTTTTTTTGGAAAAATGAAATAAAACCTCAGTTTTTCTTTTTCATATTGAACTTTTTTTTTAGAAAATGAAATAACACCCCAAACTGTTAAACAAATACTTGAATTGTATCGCGCAATTTGTTGCAGCTATTCTGTTACTTACTAATGCTTTCCAATGTTAAGATAGTGTTGCAAACCATAAAAAAAAAACGCGCGATTTTTAGCTGCTATTCTGTTACTGCCTGATGGTTTGCAACAAATTTCATCACATTTCCATTCAACTTGGGTCTAATCCTTGCTAGTTCACTCGTCCAAAATTATGAAAAAAAGACACACTCGTTTAAATCGTTATAACTCGTGCATCTTTGTTGCAAGTAATTTAATTGTAGAGTAATTTAATTTTTTTATTGAAAACAATTTAATCATTCCCTATCCCTATACAAAATCTGATTTTTTGTTATGATTCATAAAATCGTTTGAATATTCGTACAAAGCATCATCAGTTAGATATAATTTAGTATGAACCCGAGATGTATCTATCTGTAAATTTTTTTATTGTTAATCAAACGAAAACAACCAACACGACGCCAACGATGACAAATTGATGGGTAGGCGTAATTCCACGTTATTAAAATGCTTAATTATAATTTATATAATCTACCTATGTTGTTGTTTTTCTCCTATTATTAAAATTATATGTAAAAAGATAATAAATTCGATGCGTGTTTGGTGCAATAATAATTTCATGTTTAGGATAGGGATTAGTTCCTGTTTTATGATTTCTAGGTACATACATACATACATGCAAACATGTGTATGTGTATGTGTTTTAATTCATTAAATGAAGCAACCTTTATTTTATGCGTTATGTCTCTTTGTTGTACTGTGGTATGAGGCTACATTGGTAATTAATAGGCATTGGGATAATAATTAAATTTTCCCCATTAAAACAGTATATCGTCAATTGGTTATAAAATTATGTGAAAATTGATCTAAAAATATTGTTATTATGAGTGCCAGTGGTTTGATCCTTTAGTGGTTTTTAATGGCAGGTATGCGTGTGTGAGAAGTTAATAGGATTATACATTTTTCACAATTTGCATTAAATTATTGATTTGATGTATGTTTGTATGAAGGTATTGTTTTATGGGAACGAGTTTATGTTGTTTAATATATTATAGATTAAATTCAGCTTAGTGTACACAAGGGATTATAAAAAGACGAGTGTTTTCATGGAAACAATTTTTATTTTATTATTGTTGATTTTCTGCGGGTTGGTAAAATTTCAAGAAATGTAAGAATAACTATAGGCGTTTTTATTGGTAACCTATAGCTGGGGTCCGAATAAAACGTATGCATTATAAATAAACATTCTTATTTTACATCTCTGCAACCCGAACGAGTCGTTCCTTTCCAAACATGCCATAACTTTATACACACTATTATCTGCACTATTTTTACTGCGTTATTTATCCACACTATTCTTTCATTGTAAAATTTGCTGCGCTGCCTTTACAAATGCCCAATAAAAACGCCTTATACAGCCAAGTCAATAATTACGCGATGTAGTTCTTCATTTTTGATATGTTGTTGGGGCATGTTAGAGTGGTCTTTAGATAAGTCTGCAACTTCGAAAAACCTGTGCTCGCTGCAGGAAAAACGCAACAGTGAAAAAAACGCTCAAATCACCCCAGTTTTACTTGCGATATACAGTATAGGACAAAAAAAAGCACTCAATTTCACTTGGTTACCTACATTTTGCTTAGGTAAATTTCTAAACTTGAATATATTTAAATGAATTTTATATGGTTAATATGGGTCTCGAAATCCTGTCTGTCTGCCTCGACCTGCAGCCTTAACGGCTGAAGCGATTTTCTTCAAACTTTGTTCTTAAGGGGACTAGAGGAGAAATTGAAATTTGTTTTTAGCTCAAAAAATAACGGTACCTTCCATACAACCAATATACAAAAATTGATTTATGTCAAAAACGACTCTAACAGTTTTGAAAAAAAAATTACGATCTACTATAATTACTACAATTAATAATTTGGTAAACATTTTTTTTTATAACTGTTATTCACGGTACTTGTCATGGAACCGATTTTTTGGTTTTCAAATTTCTCACCGATTTCAACCAAATTTGTGTGTAGGAGGTCTTTTATAATTTTAACAATTTTGCATAGGTACACAATTTTTCGAAAAAATAATTTTTGGATTTCTAAAAAAATATTGAAATTTTTTTTTTGAAAATTTAATATCTTGAAAGCGGGTCAATGAATATTTTTTTAATTTTGTATAGAATTGTATTTTATTTAATTCTATAACTTGTCATACAAAATTTTTGTTTTAATCTTCAAGAATTTTTATATTATAAAAAATTATTTTTTAAGATAACCGCTCGCTTATTTTTATGTAAGAGGTCTTTTTTTTTGTTTTTAAAAAACTTTTTTTAATAATGTCATAATGTTATGAAACCAATACATATGCACATTGTCAAATTCAAGCTACGTTAAAGGCAGCTACGTTAAAGGATTTAACTACGAGAGCAAGTTTGTCCGATCCAGTAGCGATTTTAAATGTTTGAAAAATGTTTAGAAAAATGCTTTAAAAAAATAAATAAATCGGGTGGCACAACGGCTCATGAAGAACCAGGGCCTAGTGACTAACAACTCGCAACCATTCCTGTGTGCGCCTTTCGACAGGAATGGAAGGGACCTACAATTTTATGCCGAATCCGAACGGCTAGGCGAGAAGCACTTATTCGTGACAAGTGATACTCTTGGAGGATTTGTCAATTCCTCGCAAGAGGCAGTAGTCCTGAAAAAAAACTTTTTAGTTTTTTAGGTGGAAAAATGAAAAATGCTTTAAGAAATCATTTTTTATTTATACAGTGACAAATTTTTCGAAACTTGTAAAATCGGTACCAAAGTTGCTTACAAAAAAATTTGGCTCTTTGAAACTTTAACTCAAAAATTAATCTCATAATACTTTTAAATTTTTTTCGGACAAAAGTGTCATTCATCATGCAACTTCTTCATTGACGGTGACCTCATAAATCATTTGTAGGTTTTTTTGACTTTTTGTGAATGCGCAAATTAAGTTCCTCGAACTTCCTTTCACATCTTGATATAAAGGAGAATTGGCAAAGTGGTCTACCCACTCAACAGTAATGTGTTGTATGTCGTTGAAAAGGTAATTTTACTGACTTCATTTCATTGTATGACCATTAAGCTCTAAACTATGGGGTTCGTGAGATATTCGGAATCAAAGCACCGAAAAAGACAATAATGCATTTCTTCATTGGTAGTGTGTCCTCATACTTACATTAATCTGTGATACATCGTTGAAAAGATAATTGTGTGTACTTTATTTTTGTATATAGCCGTGAAGACGTTGAACATAGGGTGAAAGAGATATGTGGGCATACAAATCGGCAAATATAACAACAATGCAATTCTTCATTTGGTACTGGTCTACAGACTCAACAGTAATGAGTCATACGTCGTTGTAAAGGTTATGGCATTTGCTTCATTCCATTATATGGCAGTTAAGCTCTAAACCATGGGGTTCGTAAGATATTCGGCTCTTAAGCACAAAAAACAGCAATAATGCAATTCTGCATTGGTAACTTATCAACCAAGTCAACAACTATGAGTCATGTGTCGTTGAAAAGGCGGTTGCGTGTACTTCTTTTTATTATATGACCATTAAAGTGTAAATAATGGGATTCGAGAGATATGTGCCAAAAACGCTGAAAAGTGCAGTAATGCAATTCCGCACTGGTAGCTGGTCTTTCAACTCAACAGAAATCTCTCTTATATCTTTGAAAACGCTATTGCATGTACTTCATTTTGCAATATGCCGTTTAGCTGTAGACCGTGGGGTTCAAGAGGTATTTGTCCATCAAAATAGGCAAATATAACAAAAATGCACATCTTCATTGGGTACTGGTCTACCAAGTCAACAGTGATGAGTCATACGTCGTTGAAAAGCTTATGGCATCTGCTTCATTTCATTATATGGCAGTTAAGCTCTAAACCATGGGGTTCGTAAGATATTCGGCTTTTAAGCACAAAAAAACGCAAAAATAAAATTCTGCATTGGTAACTGTTCAACAAACTCAACAATAATAAGTCCATGGTAAATGAAAATTAGGTGTGCTTAATTTTGTTATGTGGCTTTTATTGATTAGGTAGTAGGGTTCAAAAAATACTTTACAAAAATGAAGTTCCGTAGGAGATTCGCAAAATGAGAGGCCCTAGGGTCTAAACACTGACTCCATCTTAAACCGCACTAACTTCAGAGTAACCATTGCTATGAAATTCCACGCAATAAACGCTAGACAAACGGTCTACAGCTTAACGGCATATTGCAAAATGAAGTACATGCAATAGCGTTTTCAAAGATATAAGAGAGATTTCTGTTGAGTTGAAAGACCAGCTACCAGTGCGGAATTGCATTACTGCACTTTTCAGCGTTCTTGGCACATATCTCTCGAATCCCATTATTTACACTTTAATGGTCATATAATAAAAAGAAGTACACGCAACCGCCTTTTCAACGACACATGACTCATAGTTGTTGACTTGGTTGATAAGTTACCAATGCAGAATTGCATTATTGCTGTTTTTTGTGCTTAAGAGCCGAATATCTTACGAACCCCATGGTTTAGAGCTTAACTGCCATATAATGGAATGAAGCAAATGCCATAACCTTTACATTACAACGACGTATGACTCATTACTGTTGAGTCTGTAGACCAGTACCAAATGAAGAATTGCATTGTTGTTATATTTGCCGATTTGTATGCCCACATATCTCTTTCACCCTATGTTCAACGTCTTCACGGCTATATACAAAAATAAAGTACACACAATTATCTTTTCAACGATGTATCACAGATTAATGTAGGTATGAGGACACACTACCAATGAAGAAATGCATTATTGTCTTTTTCGGTGCTTTGATTCCGAATATCTCACGAACCCCATAGTTAAGAGCTTTATGGTCATACAATGAAATGAAGTAAGTAAAATTACCTTTTCAACGACATACAACACATTGCTGTTGAGCGGGTAGACCAGCTCCCATACATTTTTGCCCATTCTCCTTTGCTCGAAACGTTTTATCCCAGTAAAATTAGACTTTCTTTAATTAAGAAAGATATAATCTCTTTTTTATATGCCCCCTAAGCAACCTTAATTTCTTGATAAAGGCTTTTGATTTTGTTGGATCATTGGGGTTAAATTTTGTATTATCAACATCATTTTTGCAAGTTTTTGATCCATCGAATCGATATTTCTCTTACAAGGAACAACGCTGCAGTTTTTGAGTAGAATTGCACATGTACAAGGTACAATATTTTTGTGTTCCTTTTTTAAAATGCATTTACATAAAAACTAAACCTAACTGCCTTTCACCCTTCCCCATTAAACTTTTTTTCCATTGGTATAGTAAAAATAGGAATTTGATCAAAATGTTTGTTGCTTTTATAGTGTTAGTCTATTTTACTAACAAATATTATTAATGAATTTATTGAGCAAAAATCAGGTGTGAGTTGTGAAATTTCATGTGTGGTGAAAAAAATTATTAAGATTAAAAAAAAATAAATAACTTAAAGAAAATGTTCGCCCAACACGTAAATGGATGTACCTACATGTATAATTTTGTTTAACGATTTAAATTCATATCCATTATTAAATTTTTTTAAATCCCCAAAACAAGTCCCAAACACCATCATTACTTCATTATGTTGGCTATACAATTTGTAATATGTGAGAGCTTTGAATAAAATTCCCTTGACTGCAATTTATTGAGTCACTCTGCATTTTCATATACAACAAAGCTTCACTTATCAAAAAATGTAAAATTAACTTTTGCAAGTCTGATATGAACCAAAAACTACCAACATTATAGACGCAGTATGTATGGAACAAACATGATACATTGTGAATGTAGGTAATGGCCAAAACGCAAGCATACTTCCATGATGCTCTACACTCTAGAGGACGATAGAAATAAAATATGTTTGGTTCATAAAATATATCATATACATTATGTGCTTAGAACTCAATATAAATTTTATTAAAACATATTTTTGTGTGTCACAAAATCCTTGACATAATTTTTCCCAAAAAAAAAAAAAAAAAGAAAACGTTGTTTTATTTATTTAATACTTTTTCTATTATAAAACAGTGGATTTTCTTTCGTACTTTGAGCATCAACAATCTGTTGTATACTTTTTCATCGGTCTAACCCCTACAAACAGAAAAACACAATAAACCTATAATTTTCTGGGACTGGGGAGGTATTAATAATTTTGGAATGGAACCATTTTTTTAAACTCAATAATATTAAATTACTTAAATGTGTTTTGAGAAGAAGGAGCTTCATTGATGGTAGTCATTCTAGATTAAAGTCAAGGTCATATTTTTCAATTTAGGCAGGATGGCCAATTTCCTGACAAAAAATAGCTTAAAACAGAAAAACACTTATTATTAAAAAAAAAAAAACAACGGTACAATCCCCTGCTAAACTTATATCGGGTTTTTAAATAAGAGCCCTACAAAATTTTTTTTTTTAAATAAAACAAAAACGGTTTTTGATTAATGAAGTTCTTTATTCCTGTGAAAGTACGTTTGATGCCATTATATATGCAACACGATTTCTTTTGCAGTGCCACCATGGGCACGCTTGCAGAAGTCCAGACGCGGAACCCAATTCTCGACGGTTTTCAAGCATAAATCGGCCGATACTGCTGCAATTTCACGTTCAATATTCGTACAAAGTTCATCAATCGTTGCTGGCTTGTTGGCATAGACCATAGACTTGACGTAGCCACACAGGGAATAATCTAACGGCGTCAAATCGCACGACCGAGGCGGCCAAGCGACTGGACCACTTCGTGAGATAACACGTTCTCCAAACTTGGTTTCCAATAAATTGATTGTGACATTCGCTGTGTGGCTTGTGGCGCCGCCGTCCTGTTGGAACCACATGTCCTCCAAGTCCATATCATCCAATTGGGGCCAAAAATATTTGGTTATCATTGAATGGTAGCCATCCATATTCACAGTATCGTGCCGGTCTTGATCATCACGGAAGAAGTACGGCCCAATGAAGCCGCCGGCCCATAAACCACACCAAACCGTAATTTTTTCGGAATGCAATGATGACTCTTGGAGTACATGTGGATTGCTGCCTGACCAATATGGCATATTTTGTTTATTGACGAAGCCATTCAGCCAGAAATGAGCCTCATCGCTGAAGATGATTTTTCGATGAAAATCCGAATCATTTTCAAGTTGTTGCTCAGCCCAATTCACGAACATACGATGCTTCTGGTGGTCAAGCGGCTGCAGTTTTTGCGTCAATTTAATCTTGTTAGGATGTAGGCCAAGATCTATTCGCAAAATTCGCCACAACGACGTATCAGAGATGCCCAACGCTTGAGAACGACGTGTGAGAGACACATTTGGGCTTTCTGCAACTGAAGCCTCAGCGGCAGCAATATTTTCGACAATACGGGCACTTTTTGTCTCACTGGCACGGGAACATTTTGTACTGTGCCTGTGAATTCAAATTTTTCCACTAGACGCTCAATTGTTGATCTGCTAGGACGACTATGACGACCATAAATTGGACGTAGCGCTCTTAACGTTGAGGCCACTGACTTCGAGTTTCGGTAGAAAATTTTAATAATTTCGACTCGTTGGCTCGTATATCTTTCCATCATAAAGTGGCAAACCTTATTGAAGAGAAATGTCAAAAGAGCGGCAAGAAATATGGCGTCGTTTCTCCCTGTTGCTCTACTTTTGTAGCGTCCCTGTTGAAAAACCCGTTACTTTGTTAGTTTTACTTGCGATCTATATATAGAGGTACCATAGTTTTGGACTCGTAAAAAAAAGCGTGCTCGAGATAATAATATTCCCTAACAGTACGATGACAGAGAACAGAAAACAGAGCAAAACAGCTCTTATAAATTCGACAAACAAAAAAATAGTACCTTTAGTTAGGATATGCCAAATAAATGTTACCAATAACGGTTGTTAATACAAAAAAAAAATACAGTGATTTGTATTAGTATAACAGCACCTGGTAAAAATGCATTTTATAGAAAACTGTAAATGGAAGCGAAACCTTATTATTTTTTTATTTAATGGCATCAGTAAACAAGTACTTACTTACTTACTTATACTTAAGGTGACGGGATGGCGCTCACAGCACAGGATGGGTTTCGACATCCCTAGCTAGCCGCTTCCGGTTGCGCACACCGAATTGATGTCGTTCTTGACTTAACCGCCAACCCCATTTTAGCCGCCTCCGATTCAATGCTCGCAACTGCTCTTTAAACTGAAAACTCAAAAATTAAGAGTGAAATTGTATGGCGAGGAAGTTAAATTTGGGGGGTTGAACCCCCAACCCCCCCCCCCCCCTGCGTTCACGCCTGTTGCTTACAAGCGTAGCATGTAGGTAATTGGGGATGATGAAATTTATGTTCCAATTTTGTTGATTATTTTTTCTTGTACCTATAAATAAAGGAAGTTAGGTAGACAGGTAGTGTGAGGGTTGTTTTTTTCAATGAAAATGGTGTTTTTTGCTTGCAAGTAATTAGGGATGATTTTTTTTTTGTTGTATAAAACTGTGTAAATCGCGATTGTAAAGATTTATGATTTGTAGAAAAGTGGGTACCTGCCTTACCCATGTAAACACGTAAACATTTTGTAGATGTACCTAGTGGTACCTACCTAGTTTTGTTATAAGCATAAAGATTGTTTAATTTGATAGTTCCAAAAATTACTTTTATAAATGTTTTTATTGTGTTTCAATTGGTTTGGTTAGAAATTAGCTTATTTCTTATGTAGTATATAATTTTTAACAAAAAGTAAAACTTTTTTTCCAAAAACAAATACTTTTTTACAAAAAAAAAAAAAAATAACCAGTTATAGCTATCAGAAAAAACCATCCGTAAAAGTTGAAACAGGTGAACACGTTATGACAATATTATCTGTAAAATAAATTTATCCGAGGTCGATATCTTTATTCGTTCTCGAAATATGTTGGATGAAAAAAGTACCCCGAACGTACGTACCTACATACACAAATTTTTTTTTTTATAATTAACACGAATTTAAAAGGGATTATGACTACATCTTTCTTAAAACGCCGCATTCTGGTTCTAGATATGTACCTCAAAACGTAAAGATATGTCAAAATATTCAATTTGGCAAATCGCACCAATTACAATAACTTCCATAATTGCAAGTTAGGTAAGTGGGCTGACAGTTGATCTTGTTACCGTCACACTTAGATCAGTGTAGATCCATTGTGATACCCTGGGGATTAATCCCCATAAAAGAAACCTATTATAAATCCAATGACATAGCCGGTAGAGGGCGTCAATACAGTTCTTACAAGCTGAAGCTTGGAAAAGTCGTTTACAAATTGATTGAAGGAGTGTCAGTCGCTGCGTAAATACCGGGTTGAGGATAGATTGACGCACCATTGTCTTTTAAGGGCGTATCCCTTTCCTTTACCCTCACTGGATTGATCAACCCCACAGCAGACCCGTAGGAGCAGTGGCTCCATGCAACGTCTGGCGCTGGGCTCGATAAATCAGTGGTTGGTGCCAGCGACTGCCCAGTTAGGTCAGATAAGGTGAGTCCGTCGACACAATCACCGGGCAAAGGAGAGGCCAGCTCACCATTGTGTTTTTAGAGCGTGAACCTCTCCCTTACCCCCAACAGGTAAATCATTCCTCCGCCAGGCCCGTAGTGGCTCCATGCAACTTCTGGCTGGTAAGTTGGATAAACCAGTGGTTGGTGTATGTGGTAGCTTTGTTAAGTTGGTCCCATTAAGGTGTTGGAGAAGTGTTGTTTGCGCATAATCACCGGGTTGTGGAGAGGTTAACGCACCGTTGTCTTTTAAGGGCGTGATCTCTACCTCTACCCCCTCTGAATAGAGGGCCCGTAGGAGCAGTGGCTCCATTCAACGTCTGGTGAGTGAGTTTGATAGATTAGTGGTTGGTGTCCGCGTCTACCCCGTTCTGTTATGTAAACCTACGTCGTCGGCACAATCACCGTGCTTAGGAGAGACCAACGTATCACTGTCCTTTAAGGGCGTGATCCCCTACCCCCACTGGTTAAATCATCCCCCCCACCAGGCCCGTAGGAGCAGTGGCTCCGTGCAACGTCTGGTGGATGAGTTTGAAAGATCAGTGGTTGGTGTTTGTGTCTGCCTAGTTAACTCGGTGAAACTATCCAGGTATTGAAGAATTGTCTGACGGCATATTAACACCGGGTTGAGGAGAGTTAAACGCACCATTGTCTCCTTAGGGCGTGATCCCCTCATTTACCCCCACCGGAAAGATCATCTCTCCACCGGGCCCGTAGGAGCAGTGGCGCCATGCAACGTCCGCTGGGTGAGCTTGATAGATCAGTGGTTGGTGCATGCGTCTGCCCCGTTCAGTCAGATTAGTCTTCAGGTTACTGAAGAAGTGTCCGTAAGCACAATCACCAGGTTGAGGAGAGGTCAACGCACCATCGTCTTTTCAAGGGCGTGGTCCCTTCTCTTTACCTCCACTGTTTAAATCATCCCCACCACCAGGCCCGTAGGAGCAATGGCTCCATGCAACGTCTGGCGGTTGAGTTTGATAGATCAGTGGGTTGGTGTATGTGACTAATTTGTTTAGCTGTATTTAAGAATTGTCAAGCCATTCTGTAGCGTTAATAAATTTTAACATTTTATTGCTTGTAATGTCAGATAGTTCCTCTAAGTCATTGAAGAAATGTCTCCCGAGGAGCCTATTTCTTAGATAGTGCAGGACAGTGACAAAGGTAGTGTGGAGTATCCTCATGTATCTCTTCGTCACCGCATCCTTTACATAAGTCGTACATACTGAGACTCATCTTTTTCTTATGGTAACCCAGTTGGTTGTGCCCAGTGGTAACGCTCACGAGAATAGATAGAGACTTTTTTCCCAGGTGGATGATCTTGTCGGTCTTTTGCTTATCAAACTAGGCCATAATTTTCTAGTTATAACACAGGTATCGAGTGAGTTCCATCTCTTGTTGGTTATAGCTAGAACTTTACTCTCGATTACCCTCTTAAGATAACATAATTGCAAGTTAATAATTAATTAATTAATAAGTGCCGATATAACGTATATATCGTAATAATTGCAAACGTTCTCGGTGAAAATGGACGCCAGCGCGTGCGGTATCTGGGGGGGGGGGGGGTGGTAGAGAGGCGTGGGCTTAAAAAGAAACTAAAACGAAATGTTCCATTTTTTGTGAATTGGAAATCAGCTGTTCAAAACGGATTTCCATCAGTAAAATAAATAAATGTACATTTTCAAATCGACAAATCACACCAATTACAATAACTTCCAATGGGAATTTCAAAATTTAAATTATTTTTTTTTTTTTGATTTGCTTAGAAATTAAAAACAGATTTTTTCGTATTGCTGAAGCACCATGCAAATCTCGTTTAAGCTTAGTTCAATTATGAAATTCGAGATAACAAACAACGAAGCGATACGGAAAAGGCAAAATTCAAGAATTTCGGTCAAGTGGCCTAATATTTAGGGATATTCGTAGGAAAATTTAGAAGTCGGGTCGTTTCTCCGAAATTTCATACAAGACCCACAATCTTATGGAACGAAAATAAGACCCTGGGGTCCGCAGATGCAGATACGTTGCGATAAGAGCCGAACAGCCAAAATGGCTTCACCTCAAAATCTGAATCGAGCAAGTATAAATGGTTTCACGGGAGGCAAAATCCATCTTTTGGAGACAAATATTTTTTTTCAATTTACCATAGCTAAACTTTAAGTTGTATGTACTATTTTTATACAACACAAATACATATGTAGGAACGATATTTCTGAAAAGCATGATTTTTAAAGACTTGTTAGGTTTGGTCACTAAAATAAAATAAGGAACGCGAAGTTTGAATGTATTATTTCAGACGATCGGGTTTGGTTTTTGCGGCTGCTTAAAACTTTAAAACGGCTGGACCAAATTGGATACTTCCTTCTGGGGGTTTGTTTGTTATTATTCCCCGAAGGTTTGGGAAAAAAAAATCTTAAAATTCTCAACAGGTGGCGCTGTATGCGCACATTTCGTTTTACAGCAGGATAATTCGAGAATGAATCGTTCTATTTTCACGATTTTGGGTTTGATGGATTTGTATTGACATGTCAAAGTGACCGATGACAAAGTGACAGATGTCACAGTGACAGGTGTCCAAGTGACAGATATCAAAGTGACAGATTTCAAAGTGTCAGATGTCAAAGTAACAGATGTCAAAGTGACAGGTGTCAAAGTGTCAGATGTCGTAGTGACCGGTGTCAAAGTGACAGCTGTCAAAGTGAAATATCAAAGTGACATCGAGAACTCGACCGAGGAATGTATTTGATCGGGTCGTATTGAGTCAAGATGTTAAATGAATTGATGCAAGCTTGGTGGCATTTTCTTTCTTGATGCTTTCAGTGGAGTTGGAATTTTGTTTCTGTTTTCACTGATTTTGACTACGATTCCTACGAGATCTAAGATTGCTTTCGTATTGGCCTCTTAGGGATTGATTCTACGTTGCAAGAAGGGGGTCGAACCATTCTGCATTGAAATTGCCATTGAATCTGCAAGTGGATGAAGAACTTACATGCAATATTTCAAAGAAGTCCGCGATAGCGAAAATTTTGCAACAATGTAACATTACCAGATACGACAAGTGGCCAATGGCTGACAAACGTGCATGGGAAGCCCTGAATCGCATGTTCAAAGATATACGAAATGATGAAAGACGTTTCAGTGGCGCAATGATTATGCTGTCAGGTTATTTTCTTCATAGGCTCCCTGCCATTTCAACATAAAATCCGACAGATGAATTGAACACTTGCCCGAAGGCGCCGGCCTTATTAGGAAGTGAAGAAATTACAATCGAATCCTTGATGGATGAAAGCGAAGCCACAAACTATATCACGATATTTTCCATTCGAGCGACCTTCCATTCGTATTTAAGCGTCTCGCTTTCGCTATGAGAATTAATAAGTCGTAAGGACAATTGCGGGATGTTTGTGGCATTAATCTTGAATTCCCATGTTTCTCACATGGTCAGTTGTATGTGGCGTGCTCACGTGTCGGTAAACATCCCGCATTGTACGTGTACGCGCCCGAGAAAAGAACGAAAAAACGTTGCTTACCAACCATTAAGTTCTTCAGTAAAAAAGGGGGTTGACAGGTCAATCACTGCCCTTTGATTCAAACAAGTCGACATTGTTATACTTCAGTTATTTCCATTGCATTTTTTTGAATAGGGGAAGGAGGCCTAAAGTGGCCCACCAAGGTAAAATGGCCCCCTCGCTATAAATCGTAGAATCGAACAGATTTAGAAGGTTTTGTAAACACAATTCTTTAGTTTATCTGGGAGAACCGACATATACGGAATATTAGCAACTTCAAGATATTATTTGAAATTTGGCAAATCAAAATGTCTCTAGCCATTTTCAAAAGTAGAAGCAATAAAATTTTGAGAAAAATTTGTTAACAAAGAACTGTATACAAAACGTTGTATTTTGGAGAAATCAGTTAATGCATGTGAGTATCAAGTATTTCTTTTTAATTTACTGAAATTGTTTGGCTTAAAACTATTTCTGTCTGTTCGGAATTAAAACTTAAATAAAAAAATCCTGAACGGGCAAAATGGCCTACTTAACATTCGGGTAAAATGGCATAGTGTGCCATTTTATAGTAACCCTTCCATTTTCATTTTGTTTGTATAGTGAAAATGGTTGAAAAATATTAACGATCTACAGTACAGACAATCAGTCCTGCACTGAGGACGCATTATCAAAAGCCCTAAATGCACCCAAAACGTCCAACGTTCCGTGTTTTAGTTTTGTTTATGTTTATTTTACGTATAAATTTAAGTTGTTCTAAATGAATTGTTGATTTTATTTTTTTTTTTTTGAGTATTGTTTATGTTTATTTTACTTTAAACTTTGATTCGTTTTAAATAAAGTTTAAATTCAATTGAAAATGGTTTTTGGTCAACTTGCCTGGTTGTTTACTCTTGGCAAGATTGCAAACTAGTATGCCATTTTACCCGGGCAATTTTAATCGTTGGAATTTGAAGGCATTTTGAAAATTAAACACTTTAAATACTTTTTGGAACTTTTTTAACTCGTTAAGCAAAAAAAATGTAAGCGTTATTGATTAAACTTTGCAAAGAATATAAGATTTCAGTTTGAATGTCACTTTTTTCCGAGTTATGTGACATTTTCCTTAGGTGGGGGGGTGGTCATTTTAGACCACCTTTCCCTACAGAATTTGAATTGACCGAATTAAGTACATCAAGCAGAAAGAGCCAGGCTCGGAATTATTATTTTGATTACATTAACAATTTGGGCGGAACGGAGTTCGCTGGGTCAGCTGGTTTGATATAAATTATCTACACTGTTCTTGGAAAATATAATTTTTCCTTAAAGCTTACGAGTATACCTAACAGTCAAGCTGAAACAAAAAATAATCGTTCATCAAAATTTTCCGAAGTGATTTCTTAATTGTCTTTTGGTAGAAGCAGACCTATTAAAACTCTGATGGAAGCCTCATATATACAACAGCACAATCTTAATGAAATCCTCAGGTTCTGTTTTAAGTGCATTAAACTGCACTTAATCAAAGCTGTTAACTACTATTATATATCTCATCTTCAACATCTTGTGGAGATAAAAGTAAGTATATGAATCTAAAAGAGGCAATGAACTGGCAAAGCAATAAATAAAGTTTCAGAATTCTTTAAGGAGATGATGTGTTTGCTGGCGATGTTTCCTTGTAGACGATAAGGGATTAGGTTGAAGTTTTACCGCACCACACACCATGCCGTGCTTCAGTATCATCATCATCATTAGATTGCTTTCTAGAAAGAATAAGTTTTCCTCCAACCCATCCAGCAATTTTCGACTCAGCTCAGTTTCTAAGTTAAATATACAAAGGGTGGGAATGAAAAACGGCTAAGCCAAGCGTTAAGGAGGCATAAGAGTTTGTCTCTTTTTCTTATTCGAAAGACAAGAAGAAAATTGTTTAAACAATGCCATTAAGATTATAATTGAGAGTCTTTTAATGATTACAGATTAATGGTTCCTTATTCCTTTTCCCATTTAAACTATATAAGCATCCGGGAAGAATTTTTAATTGATGATTGTCATAAACTTGAGCTCATTTTTTAACTTCACTTTTTTTAATGCTCGTATATGTCATTTAATGGTGGGAAATCACATTTGTTAAAAATACTTCCTTGATGGACATTGTTTCCGTGTGACACATTTCATAAGAAATATAAATGACAGGCATACCTTTCTCATCGTGATATTTTTCTAACGATGAATGAATCTCCTAGGTCGACGTACCTACTCCATCATCTTGATGCCTAAGCTGAAGAATTTCATTGCAGTGCTAAGGGTTTGTTATTTCAAAATGCATGACATTTCCACGATGTGTTTTTACTCTTCAAAACAAGTTATTTGGTATCAATGATGGTAATTGATTGGTGATGTGTGTCCCATCGTAAGTAAGATGGCTTTTTGGAGTTAGAGAAGCTCACCGCAGTGCATGGGGCTTATAAGATTTTTACTTTAATAGGGTGGGTTTTGGAACTATAAAATAAAACATAGAATACGAGCTTTATTCAATGCTGACATTAGGAAGATAAAAATAGAGTCGAAAAAAGTAGGTCTAGTAATTCGCTCACATGGCCAATAAATATAAGGGAACAGTCAACAACAAAAAACGATACATCATTGACATCATTTGTATAAAATAGCTATTAATCTTTCTATGAGCAAAGTTTCAAACTTGCTCAAGCTTGAGGTAAGTGCATGCGCTACTATCTTTTGGTCCATGAATTTGACAAAAAGAAAGATAGTTTGAATTTGTGGTGGACTTACTATTTTAGGACTCCACCCCAGGCCACTTCTCATAATTGGCACCATGATGTATTGGATAATGTATTGTCGAAACTTCTCTATGGTCCACTCGGGAGTACGAGTATACCTACAAAGAGAAAAAAACAACGTAAAATCAAAGCAAAACACTTTGACTCATATTTTTCGGAACGATTTGGCGCCAACGCCGAAAATTCTTAAATCACAGTGGAGTGACTTTATTTCAAAGTGGTTCCATATTTAAAAACGAACTAGATTTTACTACGTTTGTAAGTTGATTTAAAGTGGAATCATAGGTAAACCAAATTCATCCATCTTTTAAAACAACATTTATCTGCTTCGAATCAACGTAGATTGAACTTCGCTTGGTTAGGCATTGATTTAAAATGGATACCCACGCCACTCTTCTTTGTTTAAATTTATGTAAGACATAGAAAAAAGTATATTCATGCTCGACGCATTTCAATTTTGTGGTGAATCATTTATTTGTGACGACTTAAGTGAATCGTTTAATGCTATGAGTAATGCATATACCTTACCTAGTAATAAATATAGGAAAAGTAATAAAATATTGTTTTTCGATTATACTTACTTTACTTTACTTTACTTTACTTTTGATGGCGCTCACAGCCCGGGATGGGCTTCGGCCTCAACTAACAAGCCCCTCCAGCCAGCTCTGTCCCTAGCTAGCCGCTTCCAGTTGCGCACACCGAGTGCTTTGATGTCGTCATTCACTTGATTGCACCACCTGTTACGGGTTCTTCCTCTGCTGCGTACCCCATCGGGGTTGGATTCGAAGACTCGTCGGGCAGGTGCGTTGCTGTCCATACGCTCCACGTGCCCCAGCCATCTCAGCCGCTGTATTTTCAGCTTTTTGACCAGGTCAGCGTCGCTGTATAGCCCGTATAGCTCGTCGTTGAATCTTCTCCTCCATACTCCTTCGATACACACCGGACCGAAAATCACAGGAAGAATCTTCCTCTCAAAGCACCCTAGCAGATTTTTATCCGAATCTTTCAATGTCCATGCTTCTGACCCATGAAGCAGGACCGGGATGATAAGGGTCTTGTATAAAGTCTCCTTGGTTCTCTGATAGAGGGCCTTACTACTTAAATGCCTTCCTAGACCGAAGAAACAGCGGTTGGCAAGAGTAATTCTTCGCTTGATCTCTGCACTGATGTCATTCTGCGATGTAATAGTGGAGCCCAGGTAGGCAAAGTCCTTGACAACTTCGAAGTTATATCTGTCCATCGTGATATTTTGCCCGAGTTGACGATGTTGAGATTCCTCTCTCGATGACAGCATATACTTCGTCTTGTCCTCATTAACCGCCAATCCCATTCTAGCCGCCTCCGATTCAATGCTCGCAAATTCCCCTGCCACAGCTCGCTTCGTTGTGCCGACAATGTCTATGTCATCAGCATATGCAAGCAATTGAACGGACTTTTGATAGATTGTACCGCTGGTGTTGACATGTGCGTTGCGTACAATGGCTTCAAGAACGATGTTGAATAGGTTGCATGATAACGCGTCGCCTTGCCTCAATCCTTTCTCAACATCAAAGGAATCGGCGGTCTTCTTACCAATTTTGACGGAGCAGCGAGATTTCTCCATCGTCATCCTGCACAGGCGGACGAGTTTGGCAGGGATGCCGAGACTCGACATGGTTTTGTATAATTCGTCCCTTTTCACGCTATCATACGCGACTTTAAAATCGATAAAAAGGTGGTGTGGATCGATCTGGAATTCCCGGGATTTTTCTAAAATCTGTTGGAGTGTGAACATTTGATCGACGGTTGACTTGCCTGGCCTAAAACCGCACTGATAGGGGCCGATCAGATCGTTGACAAAAGGTTTTAAGCGGTCACACAGGATGGCCGACAAGATTTTATAAGCGACGTTTAGGAGACTAATTCCTCTGTAGTTGGTACATTTCAGAACATCTGCCTTTTTATGGATGGGGCACACTATACCGAGGTTCCATTCATCGGGCATACTTTCCTCCGACCAAATATTGCAGATGAGCTGGTGTATGCTCCTAGCCAATTCATCTCCCGCTGATTTAAATAGTTCGGCTTGTAAGCCATCCGCACCAGCAGCCTTGTACGACTTATGTTTGGATATCGCCAGCCGCACTTCGGTTAGGTCGGGTGGACGGAACTCTTGGCCATCATCGTCCAAGTTGAATGGAGCGTTCTGCCTATTTTTTCATTGTATGAAAGTGAATTTTGAGTGCGCGTTTAATTTGTTCACAAATGTAACGGAGCTACTTCGAAAAACTACAACGCGCTCTCGAAATTCTTTATATTAAGCTTACAAATACAATCAAATTGAGGTATACTTGAATATGCAACACTTTGAAACTATGTCGATGGCACTTTAAATGCTACAAAAGTGGATCGCAATGTAGAATGTGGATTTCAATGTAAAAATGAATACGTTTCACTTTGAAACAAGGTTAAGCGCACTTTAAATGTGGATCTCAATGTTAAAATGATAACGTTTCACTTTAAAACGACGTTGAACGGAATGTAAATGTACAAAAGTTGATTTCAATGTATAAATAAACACGTTTTACTTTGAAACTAGGTTGAATCTCTTAAAATTACGTCGCATATTCAAATTAACATTGTTGCAACATTAAAATGAAAGTGCTCCAATTCATTTAAAATACTTTAGATCAAATACGGTCGTATTTAATTTTAGATCGCATTTTTTCCCTCAGTGACACACTTTTTATTTTATTGAATACCTACCTTAATACAACACGAAGAGCAACGATGAAAAAATTGAATTCTTTACAATTTTAGTTCGTACTTTTTTGTACCATGAAATTGAAAACATAAAATTTTACCTAATTAACATATTAACGAGACGAGACGAGACGAGACGAGACGAGACGAGACGAGACGAGACGAGACGAGACGAGACGAGACGAGACGATACGAGACGAGACGAGACGAGACGAGACGAGACGAGACGAGACGAGACGAGACGAGACGAGACGAGACGATACGAGACGATACGAGACGATACGAGACGAGACGAGACGAGACGAGACGAGACGAGACGAGACGAGACGAGACGAGACGAGACGAGACGAGACGAGACGAGACGAGACGAGACGAGACGAGACGAGACGAGACGAGACGACACGAGACGAGACGAGACGATACGAGACGAGACGAGACGAGACGAGACGAGACGAGACGAGACGAGACGAGACGAGACGAGACGAGACGAGACGAGACGAGACCAGACGAGACGAGACGAGACGAGACGAGACGAGACGAGACGAGACGAGACGAGACGAGACGAGACGAGACGAGACTGCCTTTTAAGCGACCAAGTCTAATAAATTAAAAAATCCAATTTCAGTTAAATATTTATTTTCTTCTGTACATATTCAAGAGATAATCGAAAATATTTCGTTCAAATATTCAACAGTTTGTCCGAAAGTCGTATTTTTTGGAGACGAGACTTAATTATACGAGAACGAGACGAGACTTACAAAAGTCTCGCATAGTCTCGTCTCGTGGCCAGCCCTACACAAGATTCGGATACTATTTAATTTAAATTTTGTTGTCAATTTAATTTAATGAAATCATTTTATGTGAAGCTTTTACCTATTGCATATAGCTACACTACATATAGTAAGCTAAGGGGTTTAGGTTAGGTTGAGACAAGAAAAAGGAAAGGTAGGTCTATTCCCTCCGTTTAGGCAGAAGATGAAATTTTATAAGAAACTGACTTGAAACAAATTATTAAAAAACAACGATAATTAAGTATTACATATTTTTGTTTTGAAAATTCAATGCTCTGATAAATTAGTTAAACACCGAAAAAAACTTTCTCAAAAGAAGAATGCAAATAAACGATAATTTTAGCATGAAATGATGGATTATCATTGACTCTTTATATTTAATTTATCTTCAAAAATAAAAGTTATATTTTTTTAAAAGGTACTCATGTACGTTTACATATTTCTTGCTAGTTTAAATTTAAATATTTTTAAACCATTAACAAAACTTCTCTATAAATAAATAAAATGAAATGAAAAATGTCGATTTTTAATTCAAATCAATTATTTGGATACAATGTTGCATGTTACGTTTTGCATCATGTTCAATCCATCCGTCCGTCTGTCCATCCATTCATCCCTCCGTCCGTCCCTCCATCCATCTGTCCGACCACAAAGGGGTGTAGGGGTGTTGATGTGTAGGGGTTGGGCTGTACGGATATGTAGGGGTTAAATTAAATTGAAGGATTGCTATGAAGATATTGTATGGGGTATTTTCAGATGACTAAGGGGACTTGCAAGCAAGGCCTGTTTCTAGTATGTGTCGAAAACTTGCCATCAAATAAAGTGAGTTTTTACTAGAAAGTGACTGGAAAGTTAGTCAAAACTAATATACCTTAATTTACAATCAAATGTGTTCTTGTCAAAATTGTCAGTTGTGAAGTTTTAAATTCGTTTTTTTGTGACTTTTGAAGTAAATGAAAAACAAAATGTTTCTTACATTAATGGATTTTTGTATGATGGTGTGGATGATTCTCGTGAAAACTTCGAACGTGTATCGAATGGTAAGATACTTTTTTACCATTACTTAAGGTACTATAGTTAAATTCATAGTTTGGCATAATGACATGTCAAAAAAAAAGTTAAGTTTTCTTGAGTCAAATTTGCTTTCAATGGTTGTAGTTGACTAAAAATAAAGGCTCTTATGTTACCTAAACGTCTTCTTCTTCATTTAACCGGCGATTGTCATGATCTCGAGGGGGATCACAACTCTCCCACTCAACTGCTTCACCTAGGGTTCGCCGTTTCCTAAACGTAGCCATAGAAAAATTACAAGGAAATCTGAATTTCTTGAGAATGTATTATTTGCATATAGTATAAGAAATATAGGATCGGACCAGGGACAAATTAATTCATGAAATTTTATTTCTGGTATCGACGCAGAATTTTATCCTCAACAACATATGCAAAGTCCCCCAATATCCCCGCATTATCTTTTTTTATAGGCGCATTTTAAGAGATTGGGAGGGGGTGGAGGCGGGAGTTTGTAAAGCTGAAAAATTTGTGCTTTTCAACGCTGATTCTAAAGTGACCAATACTGAAAAGATACATGTATCCTGTGGAAAGTTAATGTCATTTTTATGGAATGATCACTTTTTTAAAGTACAACAAGTAATGTATTACCCAAGACCATTTTAAAATACTGGGATTTTTATGGAATTTGGTATAAATGTTTCATTTGGCATGTTTACTAAGAATCAAAAAAGTCCCCAAAAATATTTGTGGTGAAAGGGTGTTTTTTTGAGGGCGAGATGTTAGTGCGTCATTTTTACCATAACATCTATGAACAAGTTTTGATACTGATGAAATTTGCTTAAAATATTAAATATTTCATGGTTTCCAAGTATCAAAAGAGTTAATTAAAATAACTTTATCCAAAGAGTTTTTTTAGAGAGTTTAATTTTGACCTGTTCTATACGGATCAAAATGTTAGCTCTTTCGAAAAATTGTATTTTCGCGTAATCGAGATAGTACATATTACATATGACATATAATATATGATTTATGAATCTAATAAAAGAATAGCCAATATGATACAAGCACCCTAAAAAAAGTTAGATTAATTTTGAAACAGAAATGTCAGTTTTTTCCGTTTAGCAGGTCAAACATTAAACCCCCAAAAAAACACACTTGGACCTAAGATATTTGTACGGACTATTTTGATCCTTGGGTACCAATATTAATTTAATATTTTTAGCAAATTTCATAAGTGGCAGAATTTGTTCATGGATGTTATGGTAATAATCACTCACTTGCATCTCTACGTCAAAAAACACCCTTTAAGCACAGATATGTTTAAGGACTCTTTTGATTCTTGTTAAACATACCAAATGAAAATTTTGTACCAAATTTCATTAAAATCCCATTATTTTAAAATGGTTTTGGGTAATATATTACTTGTTGTACTTTAAAAAAAAGTGATCATTCCATAAAACTGACATTAACCTTCCACAGAATACATGCATCTTTTCAGATTTGGTCTCTTTAGAATCAGCGTTGAAAAACACCCTAAAAACATGTGTCATATGATTAGATTGTATTACAACAAATTTTTCAGCTTGAAAAACTCCCGCCTCCCACCCCTCTCCACCTCTTAAAATGCGTCTACACAAAAAGTCAATTGAGGGATTTTGGAGGACTTTGGATATGTTGATAAAAGTCTGCTCCGATACCAGCAATAAAATATATAATAAAAAAAATAGGAAAAAAGGAACGAAATATTCTGTGAAGGTAAAAAAAGTTGTTTACCTATAATATATCGGGTAATGAACTGTCAAATAAATGGCCACGGTGATAGTGGATGAAAAAAGCCCTAAAAACTCCGATTTTGTTAGAATTTTTATTTTTGATTTAGATGAAGGTCCGTCCATATGAGACGTGGCATACAAATTTGTCAACGAAGCCGTCAACGCATTGAGGGTGTTCTGCGTTGAAGGATCCATTGTAGTTATGCTTTCTTTAGATACCTCTATAATTCTTGATTAACAAAAACTTATTGGGAATAGTTTCTTAACTACGAATACAGTAAAAATGCTTGTTCAACTTAAATTGGTCACTGGATTTTACCTCTGTATATCTACATATCCCTTTATCGCTATATTGACTCATTACTATTAAGTGCGTTTATCCATTTATTAGTTAATCGGAATATCGGAGCAAATCAAGCAAAATATTCTAGTTTGTTCATTGCCGACCATCGTCCAGCAGTGCAAAAAGCTCCGTTACCTTGTTTAAAAACAAACGTTTTTCATGGTGCTTAGCTATAGTTAGAATACCGACTTTTGTTATTTAGAAAACTCATTAAAAATCATCCTTGTTTAAATCGAAAAATCCAACAGTTCTATTTTGCGTGCAACGAATTCCAAAAATTCTAAAGTTTCTGGAGTAAATGGATTTATAATGAAATTATTCCTTAAAATTTTCCCTGTTTAGATGTTTGTCATTTTGTGATAGGTATTTGCCTTTACCCGTGTGCTGCCAATCCATATGATGAAATTATCCAATTATTCGTTAGGCTACGTAACAATGCCCCGGGACGAAATGCCAACCCAAATACCTCTCGGTTGACTATACAGCATCGACTTTACTGCACGGGTGTAGATAGACCTTATAGATATTATACCAGTTCAATCCATGAACATGGAAGGAGCACTCAGATTGATAGTTGCTCTCCTTTTCCATGTTAACCATCACGCCAAACGCGATGCTAAAAACGATAAAGTCGACGATGAGGACGATTTTCTAACGTAGGTAATGCATGTTTGCACATTTTTGCAAAAAGCAGTTGCAGACAAAAATATTTCCTAAACAACCCCCTGGGTTCACTATATACTTTACACAGATACAAATATTTAAGCTCCAAGTTGCATTTCAATGAACTCCATATATCCTAATTCTGAAGCTGCGAGGTCTGCTTGCTCAACTGAGGGCCCTGGAGCTGTATCGCTCTTTAATTTCGTTATCCTTGTGCTATTCCATTTGGGACTGATTGCGAGTGCGACGCGAATGTTTGTCATGGATGGACACGCTTAATTGAATTGTTGTGTGTAGTAGACGGAGATGCACGAAAACAACCTCCCTTCAGCACGCAGAGGGATGTAAACTTTCACAATAGGAAAATGCAATTAAATTCAAATAGTTGCGTTCCCTTGTTGTAAATTCAGCTTGGACCTGAGAGGCTTAGGTCAGTGGTCTGACTTCCTTGTGGCAATGTCCGTCCATGTTCTCGGAGTCGAGAAAGCATTTAAATTTATGTTGGATGGTTTTCTATATATCCATGTATAAATAGTTACTCGCTCGTATGAAGTGAATTTCACAAGTGATGAAATTGTTATAGTATTTAAGGTATTGGGACATATTCATAGTGGCGCAGATATATTTATTAACTTGGTATACTACACAAATATATTCAAATATTTTGAAATGATAAACTTAAATAAATAGAATCAACGTCCGAAAATTCAACTAAATCTATATGATTAACTTAGACCCAGCTCTAAAATGACTATGAATATGCCCGATTTAGTTTATCTTAATTGCCAATTGAGGTATGTAGAGGTATATATTTATTGAACAAAATAATATTTACAATTTGACTTATAACTAGTTAGATACGATGATATTATACATTTATTGGCACATATGGGGCCTAATCTTATACTTTGTCTTAATTTTAAAGGATTATAAAATATAAAATACATGTAAAACAATTAGTTCTAAAAGTCGGTTGACTTCATTGTCCTCGGGGTGTTCCTTCCCGGTTGTCAAGTTGTGGGGGGATAGGTTGGCATTTAACCTCGGTGATATGCTGACCTTGTATCAGCGTAGAACGAAGCTGTTTGGCCGTTGTCCGTGATGATGTTGTCGTCCATGATGTTCATCGTATAGAGATATCTCGGCTCAGGGTGTCGTTGCTGAGTGGCCTTTCTTCTCATCAGTTTGATTTGGGTGACTGTTGGTGAGTCCTACTAGTTTCTTTGCTTGAAGCAGTAGGTAGCTCTCCAGGGGGAGAGCTACCTACTGCTGCTGTTTAAAGACGCTCGTTGCTGTAATGTCTCTTTCGCTGCCAGTCGAAATGTAGTCCGGTACAAATCCTTAGTAACTTTCATTCGAACATTTGAGATGGAGAACCAGATTGGGAAGGAATAGCTGATTACGGGCCGCAGAAGCTGCTTGTACGTAAGAAGCTTTGTCTTCTGGCTTAGTCCGTTTCTGCTTGTCATCAATGGGTGGAGTGGGTGGAAGGCCCAGTTGGCTTTTTTGAGAACGATTCATGAGTGCGGGTTGAACCTTAGCAAATCATTCAAGTGAATGGCGAGGTACTTCACATTATTTTTGGCTGCTATCGTGGTTCGTGGATCCATCATCCGAAAGATTCAGAACCAGACTTCTGCAGATCGCTGCATTACGAATACCTCTACTGGGTCTCCTGAAGCACACAAGCTCCGATTTGAAGGTGTTTATCCAGATGCCCAATTTCTTGTAGTAGGCGTAGAGTCTGTTAATGTGGTATTCAACTTTGCGAACAGCTGCCAGCGGAGACGTCGATGTGGCGTATGTAAGGGAGTCATCAGCATACAGGAGATTTTGGCAACCAGTTAGTATAGGCTGATCAGCTGTCATCAGGCTGTAGAGGAAGGGGCCTAGCTTCGAACCTTGGGCAACTCCGGCTTTGATGATCTTCACTTGTGATTTACCAATGTCCAGTTGAACGTAGAATTTTCTGGAAGAAAGAAAAGCAAAAAGAATTTTTGTATGTAACGGAGGTAAATGAAATACGTGAAGCTTATGGCTAAGGGCTTCAATCCATATGCTATCGAATGCTTTCTCGACATCCAGAAACCATCCAACGGGGACACGATGATTGTTAAGGGCTACGGTGATGTCATGCTGGAACTACAGGAACGGATGCAAAGTAGAGTGCTTTTCCCTAAAACCAAACTGAATGTCCGGGATGATGGCGTTTTCGCAGCAGAATCTCTTTAGTCTCCGAAGTAATTGTCAATTGATTAAGTTGGTAAAAGCAAACGACAGAAATAGAGAGCAGCATTTCAATAACTATCGGGTATCCGAGGTGATGCTTATTCAAAAACTCTATCTTTGGGAACAAATTGAAATTAAATTTAAAAATTCAAATCAGTTATCAGTTACCAACGCTGATAACCCAAAAACTGACATTGGTAAGTAAAAACTGACCCCCTTAGTAGATTCAGGAAAAAAAATTGGGCACAACTTTATCGTAGCTTAAAATTGACAGTGTGCATATTATGTTTTGGTTCCATAACATTATGATATCATTACAAAAAGTTTTAAAACAATTTAAAACATAAATTAGTAGTAAAAATTACTATAAATTTGTTATTTTAATAGCTAAAACAGATGTATCTAAAAAACAGTATGCCATTATGCTTTGTTTGATAAATATGGTTTTCTTAAAAAATAATTTTTTGTATATAAAAATTCTTGAACGTTTTTAAAAATAAAACTTGGTATGTCAGCTTTTAGTATTTTTAACAAAATACAATTTTTCACAAAATTGAAAAAAATATTCATTAACCCGTTTTCAAGATATTGAATTTTAAAAAAAAAAAATCAATATTTTTTTAAAAATCCAAAAATAATTTTTTCGAAAATTTTTATATGCAAAATTGTTAAAATTATAAGGGAGCTCTCAAAAAATTTGTTTGAAATCGGTGTAGCCGTTAACGAGAAATTTTTAAACCAAAAAATCGGTGCTATCACATGTACCATTAATAACAGCTATAAGTATTTTGTTTTTCTACTTTAATATTAGGTATTATAGTCCTAATAGTACTTCGTAATTTTTTTTTTCCAAAATCCTTAGAACCGTTTTTGAAATAAATCAATTTTTGTATATTGGTTGTATTGACAGACAGACAGAATTGCTGGACCCACTTTTTTTCGCTTTCTCTATATCATCGTAATGTTAGGGAAAATTATTATCTCGAGTTCGATTTTTTGCACGAATCCTAAACTTGTCCTATACTAGGTATATCACAAGTAAAAATAATTATTTTTCTACACTCAAGAACAAAACTATGCAGCATTTCATTTTTTTATAGCAAACATCAAAAATTTAAAAAAAAATTTCAATTTTTATTGAGCTTTTAATGTTTATAGCAAACATCAATAAACCAACAAGTCCTCAAGCACCCCCAATTCGGGGCATAGATTGGGATAAACACTTATTTTTTCAGGGAAGTACAAAAAAGTCCTCCAGCACTGTTGAATGAAATCTGATGGAGGTGGCGCCAGTTAGGTTAGTTTCCATAGCGCATGAATAAGCAAATCAGTAAAAAGATTAGTCTGGTTCACCCTTTCTTTTTAAAGCAAACAACAAAAATTGAAAAAGTCCCCCAACACACCCCAATAAAATCTGAAATTTGTATAACATGAATTTTTTGCATCTTGGGCCGGTAGAAAAATAGACCATCATTCCCTTTAGATTTCGTTTGAAGCTGCAGGAGGTGTTTTTTGGTTTTTACGTTTGCTATAAAACAATACTCAAATGAATATTTATTTTCTTAAAGGTGGAAAATCAAAAAACCTTCCCATACCTACTAATTTTTTTCAATTTTTGTTTTGAATGTTTGCTATAAGAAAATAAATGCTGTATATTTTTTTCCTGAGCGTAAATAAAAGACATTTTTTTCATGAATCGCATCTTCAGCTTATGGGAAAACGAGACCAATCTACACATCCCTTTTATTTATCATTTGGGGGACTGGACTAGTTTTTTTTTAAATATTTCCTATAAAAAATACAAAGTCGAAGTTTTTTCCTGAGATTGGACAAACGATTTAAAAGGTTGGTCAAATTTAAAGAAAAAAAATGGGCACGACTGGATCGCACAAACTTGCTCTCGTAGCTAACAACTTGAACGTAGCTTAAAATTGACAATGTGCAAAGTGGTTCTATAACATTTAACATTTAAAAATAAATTATTACTATAAATTTATATATTTTTTTTTTAATAGCTAAAACAGATAGAGTTAAAAAAAGTATGCTATCTGATTTGTTTTATAAATATGAATTTATGAAGAAAATATTTCAAAAATCGTTAGAGCGGTTTTTTTTAATAATTTTGTATATATAAAAATTCTTTAAAATGTAAAAAAATTAAATTTGGTATGCCAACTTTTAGTACTTAATAAAATAAAATTTTTCACAAAACTTAAAAAAAATCATTGAATCGTTTTCAAGATATGGAATTTTCAAAAAGAAAAATCAATATTTTTTAAAAATCCAAAATATTTTTTTTTTGAAAAATTTTATATGCAAGATTGTTAGAATTGTAAAGGACCTCTTGCATAAAAAATTTGGTTGAAATCGGTGCATCCGTTAACAAGCAATTTGAAAACCAAAAATTCGGTTCTATGACAGGTACCGTTATTAACCGTTATAAAAATTTTTTTTTTACCCAAATATTAACTGTAGTAATTATAGTAGCTTCTAAATTTTTTATCAAAATCGTTAGAGCCGTTTTTCAAATAAATCAATTTTTGTATATTGGTTGTATGGCAGGTACCGTTATTTTTTGAGGTAAAAAAAAATTTCAATTTCCCCTCTAGGGAATCCCCTAAGAACCTTAAGTCCAAAGTTTGAAGAAAATCGCTTTGGCGGTTTAGGCTGCAGGTCGAGGTACAGACAGACAGACAGCAGAACAAAATTGCGAGACCCACTTTTTTCGCGTTGTTATGTTCGTAATGTTAGGGAAAATTATTATGTCGATTTTTTTTTTTTTGCACGAATCCAAAACTTGCCCTACGTATATCGCAAGTAAAAATCAGCACATACATTTTCTGACTTCACACACCTGGAAAAGTTCGCAACTTGCTTATTCATTTCCATTACACTTTCAATTTCAAACCTGTATGCACAAATCGGCTAATAATAACAGGCTATATGTGAATATGGCTAGAAAATACATACTTTCAAATCTCTGCGCCTTTGTAATATCAGAAATATCGATATAAAAGTGAATTTAAAGCATTTCCATTTTTCAAACTTAACGACAAAAAACTGAAAATTAAATATTTAAGATCTTAGAACACTGAAGTTATCCACCTTAAAACCGTACATATTTGGTCTCAAAAGCTTTTTAATTTTCCTAAAAAATTGAGTTTCGTTACTTGGTTTCTCACATCACATACCAAAGTCCCCATCTCAATTCCATTGCAGCTAGATTGCATTTTGGTTCCCACAACGTGCTCTGCAAAAGGATTAAGTTTATTCTCTTTGGCTGAATAGATTGTACACTTGAGTATAAAAAGACCGGAAAAGTTAATGACTTTATTTTTGGCACAACACAATATTGAGCCAAGAGAGAGAGTGGTTCGTGTTCCTGTTTCCTGTTTCCGGAATTGTAAGGTAGGAATGAGAGATGACGGACCAAGGCAATTACCACGGAGGCAAAGAGGGTTGTTTTGGCGCAGTTGAGTGTCTGCGCCAAAGTGGGTAGGAGGTAGATTGCAATGCAAGTATGTAGTGCATATGCATCTCGGCTGCTGCATCCGACAACCGCTCCAAATTGAGAGAAAGAACGAACGAATTAAGGCAAGTAAAGTTGGCAGTGGATAGATTCATATACTTATCTATACCTACACAAGGTATACATTTGCGGTGTCTATAGAGTTTATAGAAACTTTAACAAACCTTATCACAAACAGAGCTAGGTATATAGTGTGCTCTAAAGATGCTCTTGGGTCAATGTAAGAGAGAGGAATTAGCGAAATCCAAATAAGTATTTTAATTAATTTGCCAAATGGCTTGGCCAGGAGGGATCCTTTTAGAAATTTATGGAAGGAGCACACATGCATTTATGTGAAACGAAATCACGATGCGATGCACTGCACAGCACACTCAGTTGTTGTCGGTCGGTCGGCTGGCTGGCTGGAGGGAAACGGAAAACAAACTTGCAATAGCCAAGCGCGCTGATGCAGACGAAAGTGTTCTCGTTTTTGTTCAGACTTTAGACAGAGTTGACAAAGGCTAGCATAACCTACTTAATGAGCTGGGTTAAAAGGTTTACAAGAATATTTTGTATATACTCGTATGACATCATGAGTAAAATGAAAGGATAGTAGGTAGACATTGAATTTAATTGCTTTCGAATTGCTTTCGACTTGGGTTTCGTAAAACTTTGGTGGAACTTTCGAATAGCATTCGAATAATGTACATTTGGAAATACATTTGGAAATTTGAAAATTAATCTCAAAAAGTTTTTTTTTTTGTGTAAATTATAAATAACATAAATTGGACAAGAAAAACTAGATTTATTTTAATTAAAGTTAAGTAATTATTTGAATAGAAGTAACAAAATATTTTAATAAATTCATCATACCTAAATAAATGTTGAAATTAGGGTGGACCATTTTAAGCTATTTTTTCCAAATCACACGCGACTCTAGGTATTATGCGCTTTTGGAAGACGACAATTTATCGACGGGCTCCCAATTTTTGTTTGTTAAGGGCGGCCCAAATTATGTAGAGAAAGAGTTCAGAAAACGGGGAGAGTACGATAAATTTGGCGCCAAAAATTGGTAACTTTTTTGTATAAGGGTCAAAAACAAGTATTTTTTAATACTGAAGGGGGGTCTATCTCACCCCGCTTAGAAGATAGGGGCATTTTAGAAAAAAATGACTTGAAATGGAAAACAAAATATCAAACAACAACGGCAACACTTACAATGAAGTACTTTACTGGTTATTAAAGCCAGAAATATAGTCTTCAATTCCAAATAATTATTTATGTCAGCGGTTTTCGAAAAATGTTCATGCAAACTCAAAATTTTGATAAAAAAATGAAAAAAAAAAGTTTAAACAAGTTTTTTTTTAAATTATTGTTAAACTAAGTGCTTCTTCTTCTTCTTCATTTTACCGGCGATTGTCATGATCTCGAGGGGGACCACAACTCTCCCACTCAACTGCTTTGCCTAAGGTTCCACTTGCGGGGTTCGCCGGGTTTACCTCAGAAAACGTCGACAGGCCTCCCGGTTTTGGATTGTTCCATGTCTGAGGCCAACTAAATGCAACAGCATTTGTTTCATCCAGGAGTTTTTGCGCCTGCCTTTCTTCCGCGATAGTGTTGGAACGTCTTACGAAGAATGTTAAACGAAGTGCTAAATTGGCTTTTTGTGGTCAATGCTTATATCAATTCTGAATTGAACACAAGAAACCGAATGGTTTTATGTCTTCTAGTTCTTGAGAAAATTGAAAATTACTTTAACTACATTTTTATAATTTGTTGGTATTAACGGTGGTCTCACTTTGAGGATTAATGAAGAGAAGTACGATAACTACGGCGCAGCAAAATAATAATGGATTTTTATAAAGGGGCTCAATACAATCATTTTCTATTACGGGCCGTAGGTCTCTCTAACTCCGTTTAGGCGGGAGTTAAAAAAAAAAATTAAAAAAGGGCAACATTTATTTTCTTATTTGTTTCAATCAAGTTATTTGTGTTTGTAGTTTTTTGAAAAGATACTTTGGGGCGTATTCATAGTCATTTTAGACCTGGGTCTAAGTTTAGTTGAATTTTCGGACGTTGATTCTATTTTTTTAAGTTTATCATTTCAAAATATTTGACTCTATTTGTGTAGTATACCAAGTAAATAATCTTATAAAAATATAAAATCAACAATTTGTAATTAAAATTGGTCTATAAACATTGAGCCAAAATTGTCTTAAACTGTAGTTTAGTTAACCTGGGTCTATCTTACTTTACTTTACTTTTGATGGCGCTCACAGCCCAGGATGGGCTTCGGCCTCAACTAACAAGCCCCTCCAGCCAGCTCTGTCCCTAGCTAGCCGCTTCCAGTTGCGCACACCGAGTGCTTTGATGTCGTCATTCACTTGATTGCGCCACCTGTTCTTCCTCTGCTGCGTACCCCATTGGGGTTGGATTCGAAGACTCGTCGAGCAGGTGCGTTGCTGTCCATACGCTCCACGTACCCCAGCCATCTCAGCCGCTGTATTTTTAGCTTTTTGACCAGGCCAACGTCGCTGTATAGCCCGTATAGCTCGTCGTTGAATCTTCTCCTCCTCCATTATCCTTCGATACACACCGGACCGAAAATCACACGAAGAATCTTCCTCTCAAAGCACCCTAGCAGATTTTTATCCGAATCTTTAAGTGTCCATGCTTCTGACCCATAAAGCAAGACCGGGATGATTAGGGTTTTGTGTAAAGTCTCCTTTGTTCTCTGAGAGAGGGCCTTACTACTTGAATGCCTTCTTAGACCGAAGAAACAGCGGTTGGCAAGAGTAATTCTTCGCTTGATCTCTGCACTGATGTCATTCTGCGATGTAATAGTGGAGCCCAGGTAGGCAAAGTCCTTGACAACTTCGAAGTTATATCTGTCCATCGTGATATTTTGCCCGAGTCGACGATGTTAAGATTCCTCTCCCGATGACAGCATATACTTCGTCTTGTCCTCATTAACCGCCAATCTCATTTTAGCCGCCTCCGATTCAATGCTCGCAAATGCCCCTGCCACAGCTCGCTTTGTTCTGCCGACAATGTCTATGTCATCCGCATATGCAAGCAATTGAACGGACTTTTGAGATTGTACCGCTGGTGTTAACATGTGCGTTTTGCGTATAATGGCTTCAAGAACGATGTTGAATAGGTTGCATGATAACGCGTCGCCTTGCCTCAATCCTTTCTCAACATCAAAGGAATCGGTGGTGTTCTTACCAATTTTGACGGAGCAGCGCGATTTCTCCATCGTCATCCAGCACAGGCGGACGAGTTTGGCAGGGATGCCGAGACTCGACATGGCTCTGTATAATTCGTCCCTTTTCACGCTATCATACGCGACTTTAAAATCGATAAACAGGTGGTGTGTATCGATCTGGAATTCCCGGGATTTTTCTAAAATCTGTCGGAGTGTGAACATTTGATCGACGGTTGACTTGTTTGGCCTAAAACCGCACTGATAGGGGCCGATCAGATCGTTGACAAAAGGTTTTAAGCGGTCACACAGGATGGCCGACAAGATTTTATAAGCGACGTTTAGGAGACTAATTCCTCTGCAGTTGGTACATTTCAGAACATCTCCCTTTTTATGGATGGGGCACGTTGATCTTCACGTCGTACTTCGGGCACATATCATACGTTGTCTCCAGGAGATCGTAGAATGCTTCTTTGGTTGAGTCCTCTCTCCCTTCATGGGGGGCATGAACACAGATCAGCGAAATGTTCTTAAATTTGCCCTTGATGCGGATTGTGACCAGGCGCTCGCTTACACTTCGGAAGTCCAAGACTTCTTGCCTAAGTCTTCCCCTTATCACAAAACCACAACCAAAGAGCCGCTGACCCTGTTCCTTCAAGCACCCGCCGTAGTAGATGTCACACGTTTTCAGTCTCCGTATGCCCTCTCCATCCCATCGCACTTCCTGGATGGCTGTTACGTCAGCCTTTAGCCTATCCAGGTTCTCCACTAATTGTTCGGCTGCACGTGTTCTGTATAAGGACAGGACGTTCCACGTGCAGATCCGAAATTCATTGTCCTTGTTTCGTTTGCTGGGGTCGTCAACTTTAAAATCATCCATATCCGAGGGTTTTTGTTTATTCGGAACAACTTTTTTTTACGTGGTAGGGAAGTTACCCCGACGCACAACCCCCGACCCGGAGGACCAGACCCTTCGTATAACTCCAAGGGTAGGGAGCCGGATAAACCGCTCCTTATAGGCCTGAGCTACAAATATGTCGTAGTAGCCCATATAAGGTGTTCACTAAGTAGTTTAACATAACTGGAACTGTAGACGCCACCGTCTATTCCATCTAGAGAATTCTTCCGCTGCCGCCTCGATGAAAGGAGAAGTGCCTTAGTGGGAACACTCCTCCCCGCCTCTCTCGTTGGCTGTCCCCAACAGCTTTCCACGGGGATTTAAACCCCGTCTCCAGCTGAGGTACTAGACACCCGATGTTCACCACGTGGAGGTGAGAGTAGGAGTTGGTAGACAGAGGTGGGTTTTGAGAAAAACCTCTTGAATGCACATAAATACCCTTTTGAATACCTGGGTCTATCTGCGACTATGAATATGCCCCTTTAAAACTCAAAATTTAGCGGGACAGAGGCTCCAAAAAAGGGAGTTAACAAAATGGGCAACCCAAGGTACTGTTTATTACATATAAACTGAAAGCACACCAACTGACAGCATAGGCGCCTGCCTGGCGACTGAGCATACCCTAAGCGGAGCAACGGAGTCGCGTGAGCGGGACAGAGGACCCAAAAAGCGAGTTAAAATCCTTGAACCCGCGAAGCGGCCCACCCAAAGGTACTGTTTATTACAAATAAACTATTGACCATAAATTCTGTTGAAATTCGGTTTGGAAAAAACCGCCCAAAATTGAGGAAATAAGGCCAAAAATTTTACAAAAACTATTTACATTCAAAATACTTGGGCGACATACCTTAATGAATGCTGGGAGCTAGCACACTCTATGTAAGCAAGCAATAAATAAAAATCTCATAAAAAAGTACTTTTAGTAATTTTCAATTTTCTCAAAAACTTGAAGACATAAAACCATTCGGTTATTTGTGTTCGATTCAGAATTAATATAAGCATTGACCACTGAAAGCCAATTCAGCACTTTATTTCACAATTTTGAAAAAAAAATGCTCTAAACTTTTTTTTCAATTTTTCTATCAACCTTTTGGGTTTGCGTGCAATTTTTTCGAAAACTGTTAGCACACATTATTCAATTTAACTTTGGGATTAAAGAACAGATATCTGGCTTTCAAAACCGGTATATTATTTTTTTGTATGTGTTGCGTTGTTTTTTTAATATTTTTTTTTTCCATTTTAAGTTATTTTTTTCTAAAATGTCACTACCTCCTAAACGGGGTGAGATATACACCGAATACCAGAATACCATATTAAATTTTTTGAAAGCACTCAGTGTAACGTATCTTCCAATTTCTTCTTTGTTTGAAAAAAAAAAAAAAAATAGAGCAACGTCTTAAAATCTAATATTGGATGACGAGAGATTCAGTTTGCTTAATTTAATTTACTTAATTCCACGCGCGCAAAAGGGGTTATGGCTACCCTTAAAATTTTTTTACACAAACACAACACGAGCGATTAGGTAAGTAGGAGAGGATTTAGAAGGAGATACCGATTCACATTGGTTTTGAATGATTGCACATAGTAATGAGAGGGGAAAGTAGCGTCGGGTAAAGCATTCCACATTCTTGTGGTGCGACTGAAGAAAGAATCTCTGTAGATTACAATACGTCCGAAGTTGGCCTCGAGGGTGAACTGATGGGCATTCCTAGAAGCGCGAGTATTACGGTTGAATTTTTTATGGGGAGGAATGCAACTGGCTATTTCACTTGAACACTGAAAGAAAGAAAGACACGAAACATGACGGCCGGCGGTGTTCGAGAGATGTAATTGTTTCTGTTATAGATCTTTCGCCTATCATTTTTAAAGCTTTTATTTGAATTCTGTCCAACAAACTCAAGTGAGTTTTTGGAGCTCCTGCCCAAACATGAGAATTGTACTCAAGTTTTGGACGAATAAAGGCTTTATAGATCATAGCCAGATCAGAAGGGGAGACAAATTTCTTGCATTGCTGAAGAAAACCTAAACACTTAGCAGCGTTTTTGGCGACATCAAATATGTGGTCCTTCCACAAAAGGTGGTCTGTGACACACATACCGAGAACTGAGAGCTGTTCGGTTTCCTCGATGCAAGTGCCGTCCATGGATAGCGGCATTGAGGGTGGGTTTCGCTTTAACGACAGGAGACAGCATTGAGTTTTAGAAGCATTAAATTCTACGCGGTTTTTGACTCCCCATTGGCCAATGCTGTCGAGATCAGAATTTAATTAGCTTATCATACGCTGCCGTTCAAGTTCCACATCCGAAGGACATGGGTGAGAATCTGTAAACGAATATGAGCTGAGGGTAATATCGTCAGCGAAACAATTTAATGGATTAGAAGTTTCAGACAGAAGATCATTTATAAAAATAAGGAAGAGAGTCGGAGACAAAACGGAACCCTGGGGCACACCAGCATTTATTTTGTGGATTTCAGACTTGAAACCGTCCAATACAACTTGTATTGAACGGTCCGAAAGGTTATTTCTAATCCAACGAAGAGGAGATTCATCGAAACCAAATGCGCGCATTTTCGATAAGAGAGCTTGGTGCCAAACTCTATCAAACGCTTTTGAAATATCAAGTGCAATAATCTTACTTTCTCCAAAACGATGTAAAGATTTGTTCCACTGTTCGGTGAGATATACCATCAAATCACCAGTGGACATATTGCTACGAAAGCCGTACTGCGGGTCATTAAGAAACTTTCATTCCTCGAGATATTTCTTGAGCTGGAAATTAATCAGCGTTTCCATGACCTTGGAAAGAAGGAACGTAATTGCAATTGGTCGATAGTTAGAGGGTGAAGAAGATACGCCTTTTTTAGGGATAGGCTGGACAAATGCTGTTTTCCATCCACTCGAAAAGAGACCAGTAGAGTAGGACAGATGAAAAAGCTTACGTAGTGGTTTTGCCAGCGTTGAAGAACACCTCTTCAGAACGATGGGGCCAGCGGATTTGTGTACATCGAGATCTTTTATAACTCTAGCAAACTGCACGAGTGCGAAAGAAGATTTGTCCCATAAAATCATTTACGCTCTCAAGTACAGAAGGAGTCATAACACTTTCTGGCAGCGTCGAATTAACAGCAAACTGTGCTGCAAGCACGTTGGAACCGAGGACGAGGTGGTGTTTCGTATGTTTTTTACAAATGACCAAACATTTTTACTACCTTTGGGACATTGTAGTATTTTATGCCGTAATTTTTAATCATACAAAAATTTGGTTCTTCGAATATGAAAGTTACAGGTCTTTCTAGCTTGTTAAAACTTTTTCCGGTTTTCCTCAATAGGGTTGGCTTTATAATATCGGAAGCTTACTTCTCTTACCCTAATAACCTCTTTACAGCTCGAATCAAACCATGAGTTTTCTTTGGGTTTCCACAAAGAATCAAGTTTGTTATCATATCTGCACTGGCGTCAACATCACTATCGAGGAAGCATAGTGACCAGTTAAAGCTCTTGAAGAAATTATTGAGACCGTCCCAGTTGGCTTTCTCGTATTGCCAAACGGTTCTCTTTGGAATTTTTTCTTTAACTGTGATTTGGTGGCATGAGAAATTCGCAGATATGGTCAGATGAGCCTAGAGGAGATAATACACTCATAGTGTATTTATTAGGTTCATAGGTAAAGAACAAGTCAAGAGTGTTGGCGATTTGACCTGCAACGTCAGGAATCCGAGTAGGCTCGTCAACAAGCTGAGTCAGGTGGTTTAACTCAGCAAAAATCTCGACATACCTTCCTTCGGGTGTTGTCTGACCAGAATAGCGTAGCCATGAAGAATTGTCTACATTGAATTCGCCCGTAACAACGATTTCACTGTGCGGATAATGGGAAACAATTCTCAGGGTTGCGAGACCATGATGTAAGAAAAATAGAGGCACTAAGCTATAACCAGGTATGCTAAATTCGGAGTAATCGGAATTTTCACCTTCTTGGGTTTCACTAAGTACCAATACTGCCGGCCTGTTTTTTACAGTTTGGACGTACACTGCACAGAAATTCTTTCTCTGCCCCCAAATGTTGCTGATATCGACTTTAAATTCACCTACCATTACGAAAAAACAAACAAATAAAAAAACAAATCAGACAGTTATCTACGCTGATATTGAGTTTGGGCCCCAATAGAACTTCACATTACAAAATACTATCAGTGTTATGCCTTAATAGTTTGTATTGATCCGCCCCTGGAACCCAAAACCAATAACAGCAATTTATCTGATTTGCTTCGACTCAATCAATTACTTACATTGCATGAGATGAGCCACACATTGCACGTAATGACTAAGCCAAAGCAATGTGAATGACGAGGGAAGGAGAGATATGCAAAATTTACTGCTAGCTGGTTTTAATTTTGTGCAGCATCAGCTTCATGGGCAAGGTGCACTTTTGTTGTTTTTTTTCTTTGTTCACAAGCACAAGCACTGGCACTGACACTGGCACTTTTTTTTGCAATTTGCTTTTGCTTAATGAATAGATTTTATTCAGGCTATTGATTTTTTTTTTTTCGTACGGTGGGTTCGCGGGAATTTATTATATTATATTATTTCTTTGTGCACTTTGATAAAAGGTGATGGAGACAGATTGGTTTATTTGTTTATTTTTTTGATTTTCTAGTTTGTTTGTAATTTGTTTATTGGGGTAGTGCGCACGGTAAAATTCTCAACTCCCGACACGTCTGTTCGCGGTGGGGTGCGGATCGGTACTGATCGGTTATTTCCTTTAAATACATAGGTTGGTACAATACAAAACTAATTATTCAATTATGTCAACTTTTAATTGAAATTTCAATGAGTTTTGGACTCTTCCTTTAAAAATATAATTTACTAGCGGAAACACCCGGCGTTGCCCGGTTCCCTTCTATTAAAGGATAGTTTGTGAACAAATCTTGAAAAAAAAATTTCCCGTGGAAAATAGTTTTCCTTAAAAATATTTCTGCTATCGTGAATATATCTGAAATAAATTCGATGAATTGACCTCCCAATTCCCCAGGAAAATTTATTCCCGACATCAATAAATTTTCAACATCATTCATGTTCTCAATTTTCAAAAGATAGAAATATTGTGCAAGTGTTAATTGTTATTAATATAAAAGCTTAACTATATATTCACGTACTTCTAAATATCTATGCTAAGGACACCTACTTGTAAGAAAATATTTGAAAAATTGGTATGGTTTGCTATCTCACCCCCAACTATCAACTGTCAAAGCAAAAGGTGTGATTTTTCGGATTTTTGACGTTTCACCACCATCACTGTCAACTGTCAAGTGCGACTTTTTTTATTTCCACTGGACTTAGAGTGCAAAATCCACCTCCTAAATCGATTGGCGCTCTCAGATCATGACATTTCGACACCTGTCAAATTGAAAAGTGAAATTTCTTATTTTCTGTTAGTGCTAAAGTGCTGGCCGAGACAAAAGGTAATAACACCCTCCTTAATCGATTGGTGCCCTTAGATTTTGACATCTCGACACACGACCTGCAACGCACAGAAGAGAGGAGCTGTAATACGGAAGTTTTTGCTCTTAAAGCATTGCTGTTACCATTTTTGTTATCATTGTGAATGATTTACTCTACGGAGCGAATGTTTCTCACTTATTTGGGAGATTGTGAAAGTATTCGCCGTGATGATTTCAACATAACTAAATTTTCACCGACCATGTAAATCAAACATGTGATACAGAAATTGATATTTTATATAGTAAGATGCATTCATGACGATAAAAAAAAAACAATTTGTATTCGCGGACAGAACAAATTATTAACACGACGGGATGCTTAGGTAAACGAAAACAAACAGAGGAAAATGGAAGAATAGGAAATGTCAGGAAATTAACAAGAAATAGAAAGATCGTAAAAGAAGAAAGGATAGTACTAGATTTTTTTTACGATCTAGGCTAAAGATATTCTAAATGTTGCAAAGCGAGAAAACTTTTGTGCAGATTTTCTCGGCGCAACTTTGAAGAGAAAAAAAAAGCGAATGGGTGATGGTATGAATTTTGACTCGAGAGTGAGGGTTTTTGGCTAATGAAGTCAATGATCTTGGAAATTAAAAACAAAGGAAATGAAAAGCTTTAAGTTCGGTATATTTTCCAATGTCGGTTGGTGATAGGACAGGGAAAATTTGCGGAATCAAACTAGCTATCAGTTTCAATCAGTTAAGACGGTTAACAATCTTGTGCGTATTACAATTTGCTTGCATACAAATTTTGCATTTTTCAACTACCTACTTTGTATAATTATTATACAACAAAATACTAATTTAAAAAGTACAAATTTTAAAGCGGTGAATTTGCCGAAGTTTATATAGATTTTTACTAGCCCCTCGGGGTATACTTACTTACTTTAATTTTGATGGCGCTCACAGCCCAGGATGGGCTTCGGCCTCAACTAACAAGCCCCTCCAGTCAGCTCTGTCCGTAGCTAGCCGCTTCCAGTTGCGCACACCGAGTGCTTTGATGTCGTCATTCACTTGATTGCGCCACCTGTTCTTCCTCTGCTGCGTACCCCATCGAGGTTGGATTCGAAGACTCGTCGGGCAGGTGCGTTGCTGTCCATACGCTCCACGTGCCCCAGCCATCTCAGCCGCTGTATTTTCAGCTTTTCGACCAGGTCAACGTCGCTGTATAGCCCGTATAGCTCGTCGTTGAATCTTCTCCTCCATACTCCTTCGATACACACCGGACCGAAAATCACACGAAGAATCTTCCCCTTCTGACCCATAAAGCAGGACCGGGATGATTAGGGTCTTGTATAAAGTCTCCTTGGTTCTCTGAGAGAGGGCGTTACTACTTAAATGCCTTCTTAGACCGAAGAAACAGCGGTTGGCAAGAGTAATTCTTCGCTTGATCTCTGCACTCATGTCATTCTGCGATGAAATAGTGGAGCCCAGGTAGACAACTTCAAAGTTATATCTGTCCATCATGATATTTTGCCCGAGTTGACGATGTTGAGATTCCTCTCTCGATGACAGCATATACTTCGTCTTGTCCTCATTAACCGCCAATCCTATTTTAGCCGCCTCCGATTCAATGCTCGCAAATGCCCCTGCCACAGCTCGCTTCGTTCTGCCGATAATGTCTATGTCATCCGCATACGCAAGCAATTGAACGGATTTTTGATAGATTGTACCGCTGGTGTTCACATGTGCGTTGCGTACAATGGGGTTGACGATGTTGAATAGGTTGCATGATAACGCGTCGCCTTGCCTCAATCCTTTCTCAACATCAAAGGAATCGGTGGTGTTCTCACCAATTTTGACGGAGCAGCGAGATTTCTCCATCGTCATCCTGCACAGGCGGACGAGTTTGGCAGGGATGCCGAGACTCGACATGCCTGTGTATAATTCGTCCCTTTTCACGCTATCATACGCGACTTTAAAATCGATAAAAAGGTGGTGTGTATCAATCTGGAATTCCCGGGATTTTTCTAAAATCTGTCGGAGTGTGAACATTTGATCGACGGTGGTTGACTTGCCAGGCCTAAAACTACACTGATAGGGGCCGATCAGATCGTTGACAAAAGGTTTTAAGCGGCCAAAAAATCTGCCGCGGGGCAAAAAATCTGCCGCGAGGCAAAAAAACTGCCGTGGGGCAAAAAATCTGCCGCGGGGCAAAAAATCTGCCGCGGGGCAAAAAATCTGCCGCGGGGCAAAAAAACTGCCATGGGGCAAAAAATCTGCCGCGGGGCAAAAAATCTGCCGTGGGGCAAAAAATCTGCCGCGAGGCAAAAAATCTGCCGTGGGGCAAAAAATCTGCCGCGAGGCAAAAAATCTGCCGTGGGGCAAAAAATCTGCCGCGGGGCAAAAAATCTGCCACGGGGCAAAAAATCTGCCGCGGGTCAAAAAAAAACTGCCGCGGGTCAAAAAAACTGCCGCGGGGCAAAAAATCTGCCGCGGGGCAAAAAAAACTGCCGTGGGGCAAAAAAACTGCCGCGGGGCAAAAAATCTGCCGCGGGGCAAAAAATCTGCCGCGGGGCAAAAAATCTGCCGCGAGGCAAAAAATCTGCCGTGGGGCAAAAAATCTGCCGCGGGGCAAAAAAACTGCCACGGGGCAAAAAATCTGCCGCGGGGCAAAAAATCTGCCGCGGGGCAAAAAATCTGCCGCGGGGCAAAAAAACTGCCGCCGGGAAAAAAATCTGCCGCGGGGCAAAAAATCTGCCACGGGGCAAAAAATCTGCCGCGGGGCAAAAAAACTACCACGGGGCAAAAAAACTACCACGGGGCAAAAAATCTGCCGCGGGGCAAAAAATCTGCCGCGGGGCAAAAAATCTGCCGCGAGGCAAAAAATCTGCCGCGGGGCAAAAAATCTGCCGTGGGGCAAAAAATCTGCCGCGGGGCAAAAAATCTGCCGCGAGGCAAAAAATCTGCCGCGGGGCAAAAAATCTGCCGCGAGGCAAAAAATCTGCCGCGGGGCAAAAAAACTGCCGCGGGGCAAAAAATCTGCCGTGGGGCAAAAAATCTGCCGCGGGGCAAAAAAACTGCCGCGGGGCAAAAAATCTGCCGCGGGGCAAAAAATCTGCCGCGGGGCAAAAAATCTGCCGCGGGGCAAAAAAACTGCCGCGGGGCAAAAAATCTGCCGCGGGGCAAAAAATCTGCCGCGAGGCAAAAAATCTGCCGTGGGGCAAAAAATCTGCCGTGGGGCAAAAAATCTGCCGCGGGGCAAAAAAACTGCCGCGGGGCAAAAAATCTGCCGCGGGGCAAAAAATCTGCCGTGGGGCAAAAAATCTGCCGTGAGGCAAAAAATCTGCCGCGGGGCAAAAAAACTGCCGCGGGGCAAAAAATCTGCCGCGGGGCAAAAAATCTGCCGCGGGGCAAAAAATCTGCCGCGGGGCAAAAAAACTGCCGCGGGGCAAAAAATCTGCCGCGGGGCAAAAAATCTGCCGCGGGGCAAAAAATCTGCCGCGGGGCAAAAAATCTGCCGCGGGGCAAAAAAACTGCCGTGGGGCAAAAAATCTGCCGCGGGGCAAAAAATCTGCCGCGAGGCAAAAAATCTGCCGCGGGGCAAGAAATCTGCCGTGGGTTAAAAAATCTGCCGTGGGGCAAAAAATCTGCCGCGGGGCAAAAAAACTGCCGCGGGGCAAAAAATCTGCCGCGGGGCAAAAAAACTGCCGCGGGGCAAAAAATCTGCCGCGGGGCAAAAAATCTGCCGCGAGGCAAAAAATCTGCCGTGGGGCAAAAAATCTGCCGGGGGGCAAAAAATCTGCCGCGGGGCAAAAAAACTGCCGCGGGGCAAAAAATCTGCCGCGGGGCAAAAAATCTGCCGCGGGGCAAAAAATCTGCCGCGGGGCAAAAAAACTGCCGCGGGGCAAAAAATCTGCCGCGGGGCAAAAAATCTGCCGCGAGGCAAAAAATCTGCCGCGGGGCAAAAAAACTGCCGCGGGGCAAAAAATCTGCCGCGGGGCAAAAAAACTTCTATGGGGCAAAAAATCTGCCGCGGGGCAAAAAATCTGCCGCGGGGCAAAAAAACTGCCGTGGGGCAAAAAATCTGCCGTGGGGCAAAAAATCTGCCGCGGGGCAAAAAATCTGCCGCAGGGCAAAAAATCTGCCGCGGGGCAAAAAAACTGCCGCGGGGCAACAAAACTGCCGCGGGGCAAAAAATCTGCCGCGGGGCAAAAAAAAAACTGCCACGGGGCAAAAAATCTGCCGCGGGGCAAAAAATCTGCCGAGGGGCAAAAAATCTGCCGCGGGGCAAAAAAACTGCCGCGGGGCAAAAAATCTGCCGTGGGGAAAAAAATCTGCCGCGGGGCAAAAAATCTGCCGCGGGGCAAAAAATCTGCCGCGGGGCAAAAAATCTGCCGCGGGGCAAAAAAACTGCCGCGGGGCAAAAAATCTGGCACGGGGCAAAAAATCTGCGGCGGGGCAAAAAATCTGCCGCGGGGCAAAAAATCTGCCGCGGGGCAAAAAATCTGCCGCGGGGCAAAAAATCTGCCGCGGGGCAAAAAATCTGCCGCGGGGCAAAAAAACTGCCGCGGGGCAAAAAATCTGGCACGGGGCAAAAAACAGCGTCTTTTCGTATCAGGCTGTTACATGGTTGAGCAATCAACGAAAAATCCTTAATAAACCTCCTAAAATATGAGCATAGGCCCAAGAAACTATGGACTGCTTTCACATTCTGAGGTATTGGGAAAGCCTTTATTGACTGTACTCCTTTATCGTCCGGTTTGATACCCTCATTTGTAATGTAGTAACCTAAATATCGTATCTGTAATACCATGAACTGACATTTATCCAACCTCAACTGTAACCTATTCCGTACCAATCTTTCAAAAACTTCTTTCATTATCACCAAATGTTCTTCCTCAGATTCTGTTGCTATCATATCGTCAATGTAAATAGTTACCTTTCCTTTCCTTATTAGATCTTCAAAAACTTTATTAATATAACTTTGAAATTCGCATGGTGCATTCCTTAACCCAAAGGGCATTTTCAAGTATTCATATTGACCCATAGGAGTCACAAAGGCAGTCTATTTTCATTCACACTAATATGATGGAACGCACTCTTCAGGTCTATCAAAGTAAATATCTCTTTATTAACTAACCCATCCAGCAAGTCATCTATCAATGGGATGGGTTAGTTGTCTTTTTGCGTTACCTTATTTAAAGTTCGGTAATCTACACATAGCCTAATGTATCCTGTCTTTTTCTTTACTAACACAACTGGTGAAGAGTTGTCCGACCTACTTTCTCGAATAACTCCCTGCTCCATAAGCTCATCTAAAATAACTTGTACCTGCTCTTTTTCGAAGTATGAAAGGCTTTTCGTCGTTTAACCGAAGCTTAATATCGTATTCAACTTCAGGCACTTCGGGCGAGAACAGTACAAATAATATTTTTTTATAATTTGAAAAAATCTTTCTTTAGTTTTATATGATAGTTCATCATTTATTTAATAAAAATGATACATTAATACTAAATAATTTAAATACAATTTCTACATTTCTTACGAATTCTTCGTCGGAGTCCGAGTTAACATATCCGATGGCTGGTCTGGTCAATGGTGGTTTTCTTTTCGGGCATTGGGCCGCCAAATGCCCCATTCCCGCACATATAGATTAATATAATAGATTTGAACGCCTCCAATAATTGTGCCTTCCTCTTGAAGCACTGCAGCTCTGCTCCCGACGCAAGTGTCTCATCTGGTATGCCCTCTATTAGATGTTCAATCATCTCTTCCTCATCAATTTTTAATCTATTACCAAGTATGATTTTTTCTTGGTAATAGCTTTGGAAGGTCTCACCTTGTAGCCACTTCCTGGCTTCGAACAATCGTTTAAGTCTTAGGTTTAAGTCGACGGTTATCAAAAATTTGCCTCATTTCCGTCATTAGTTCGCCAAACACTACTGTCGTCATATCCTCTCGTGAGTGGAACCATTTTTGTGCTCTATCTTTCAACCTCAATGATACGGGCACCCTCATATTGTTGTCGTCTAGCTTGTACATCATCAGAACATTTTTTAATTGACGTTCAAAATGTTCAAACGACTCCCCTACAACGCTAAAATATCAAACTAGCTCTTTAATTTGATTTAAATTTTCGCTCTGTCATCATTCATTTGTCGCTCATTTTTTTCCTTCTCGCCATGGTTTCTCTTCTTCAGCAACTCATTTTCTCTCTTTAGTAAATTCTTCTCTCGTTCGTTCATTTCCATTTCTTTCTTTAATAATTCGAACTCCTTCTTCATTTGTTCTATTTCATATGTTTTCTCTCCAGTCTTTTCTGCTTGTCTTTCTGTCGTTTTTTATACATCCTGGTACTCGTCTCCATCGTCGTCGTCAGCTTCGTTTCGTGTTTGCTCCGATACTTCCATCATTCTCAGCACTAGCTCCGCCCTATTTCCACTGGTTTTCTTCCCCAACTTCCTCAGCGACGCTTTCAACTGCGCAACATTATAATTTTTTAAATTTTCTGCATCTGCCATCGTGGTTTGGTTCGTTTTTTTTGTTTTTCTTTTTTTTTCGTTACAGCCAACTGACAAAACAGGCACAGCCACGAATATAGGAACCGCGTACACAGAACACACAAGCGCTGATGACTAAAACCACGTACACGTAGCACACACTGATGTTGGTTGAGTTTCTTTATTAGTAAACGGGGGTTGTTTTTTCTTCTTTTTTTTCGATTTATCAAACGAATATTTTTTCCGCGATGAGCTTATGTAATTATTTTTTTCGCTTGGCGACGAGTTCTTTCTTATTATTATTTTATTCGAGTAATCGTACTTTGTTTTTTTTTTTTTATTTGGCGAGTTCCTTTTTTTCGCGATGGACTTATGGACTTACTGGGGTATGCCACTTCTGAAATTTTAACCGATTGTAAAAGTAATAGCCGACACTCTTCAAATATAAAACACGTGCGTTTTCTCTGATGACTCGAATTCAACTGGAACTCGAATCTTTTTCTTTATTCCATATTTGCTTATTCTACTTCTTCCAGTTCCCCTCTTTCATATCACAAGTTTCTTATTATGTTTTCTTTTTATTTTTGACCGTTACACCATCTATAGGTGGGTAGTTTTTTTTTTTCTATTTATGGTATTGGTTATTACAATTACCTTTTCATTATCATTATTTCAACATTATACATTATATAATTTATTCATTTAAATTCTTGGTTTAGCGGCGATAAACCTGCTAACTGAGAGGAATCGCCACTGATACACCCCCCCTCCTAAAGTAAAAAATGCATGTTTTTGACCCTTCCATAAAAACCAAATACCTATCAATTTTTGTGCCAAAGTTATCGTACTCGTACCCAGAAAACCATTACGCATAAACGCACGCAGTGATAAATATCTAATTTATTTCTTCAAGTTTGAACTTCATAAATTAAGATGGTAGATGGAGGATCCATGTGGTTGATTGTAAAAAAATAAGATTATGGCAGCAAAATAGGCTATATTTTACCCAAGCGAAATACAAAAAAAAAAAATAATCATTGCTTTTGTTGTCAATTATTGTTAGTTGTCACAGTTCGTCAATTGACAGCAATATCTCCTCTCGCTCAGTCAAATTGAAGACAGAAAATATCTGATATACCTAATATAGAAATAAACTGGTTAGTGACCACCCATACGGTAAATAACATTTAAATTAAAAAGTTAATATTTAATATCTACAGAAAATGGAACTGGACATTGAAAGTGACATTGACATCCAAGATGCTGACTATTGCTTTTACATTGCTGTTTATGGAGCCTTTCTGATAATTTGCGTTGCAGTGACTTCTAAAATATTACTTTTTGCAGACGAAAATATGAGTTCGCCAAGTCGGAATAAAACTGGATCATCCTCGGCGGCGCTGTTGAGATCACAGGATTTTGATATCCCAATTTTGTTTTGGATAGATTTTCATTTAATTATTGGACTACTTATAACGATTGTGTACTTTTTAATTTTACTTTACGACACATAAAATTATTTTACACTATTATCATGTAGATATATTATGTATGTACATAATGTACATATTTTAAAACGGTGAGATGTTATTTTCAGTAGGCTATTTTTCATTTCTATCATTCCATATATTTAAAACATTTTGTGAACTTGCATGAAAAATTCATGATCTCATGAGTTGATGGTAGAAAACCATGAGAATAAACACTGAACTCAATTGAAACTTATTTACTCATCTCAACACCATCAGTTTAACTGAAAACTGAAATGAAAAGTGAAATCTAATGGGAATTGGCCTATTCCCCATATCAATAAATACAAAAAGTAAGGCCCGTTTATTTTAGCAAAAGGGCCTAAAGCTCATTTTCAGTTCTTCAGCAAATGGGCCTAAATCTCATTTTCAGCTCTAAGCCTAGTAGGCAGCTGAAGTGAAACAAAAATGGTTCTATGCTCTTCAAATCGACAGCAAAAAGGTACAGGAGAAAAATTAAAAATAAAATGAAAATGTTTTATTTAAATCTTAAGTGGGCTTTATATATTGTTTTATTGTTTATTCAAAAATGAAATTTTCTTTTTCGTCGAAATGGGCTATCACCACTGGCTCAACTTTGAGCCGAATTAAACCAAGATTTAGGTACTTTTCTTTAATATCACACGGGTGAGCAAAGCTGTCTTAAAATCTGTGTACATGAACCGGCTTTATTTTGCCAAGAAATGAACCAATGTGTATTAGTAATTAAACTTTGTTTAATGAGATTTCATTCCTCACACTTCACTTCACTTTAGTCCGGTTCAAAATTGATCCAGTGTGTGATGGCCCAGTCATTTTTCCGTACCCGATAAATGTTCCGGCCCTGGCAATTAATTGTGTGCGCAAAAAGAGTGGGCTTCTCAAAACAATCTCATAGACCAAGAGCCCACAGCAAATTTTGGGAGTGGATTGATAACCAAAATATGAGTATGAGGGTTTGTAGGTGCATTTAACGCGGTATCAAAAACAACCGTCTGGTAGGTTTCTTTTTCAGCCTTTGGCGGGGGTGGGGGTTTGAAAATTGCGATTTTCCAATTTATTTTGTCAAAGGTATTACCACTTCAATAAATTTAAAAAATATATTATGGGATGATCTGTCATTTTCTTTAAGTCAAATAGCGTTAGTCGAATAGCGTCCTGCAAAACGAAAAAAAAAACGTAAATTTTCGATTATGACTTCGTCATATCATTTTTATATGGGATATTTCGTTTCGCTTCAGCTGCGTAATATGCTTTACAAGTTTGATTTACGTCAGGATCGTACGAAGGAAGAATTTCGTGGGGGAGGGGTGTTTGTAAAATATTAATTATTATAAATTGTTTGCAATGTTTTGTTTTTGCTGTAGGTACCTATCTGTTCTTGTCGTATTTTGTCTGCATTTCTATCTGCACTTTGAAACAAAAATCCCGTGTTAAATGCAGACACAGCGGAAAAATTGGGAACTGTTTTCTATTTGAGATAAGATTTTTTGCCTGGAGCAAATAAAAAAATTTCTAAAAAAAATCATTTTTATAAATAAAAAAAAGAAAAATTAAAAAAAAGAAAAATTGGTATGCCAATTCTTAGTATTTTAACAAATACATTTTTAAACAAAAGTTAGACTGTTTGCCAGATATTCACTTTTCAAAAAAAAAAAAAATGGACACGACTGGATCGAACAAACTTGTTTCCTAGCTAACAACTTTCATGTAGCTAGAAATTGATGATATACAAGTACATATGTATTGGTTCCAAAACATTATGATATCATTAAAAAAAAATTAAATAAATTATTATAAGTACTATAAATTAGTATAAATTTATTATTTTAATGGCTTTGAATGTAATATTTAAATATGAATTTAAGAAAATAAAAATCGTTGGAGGGGTTTTCTTAAAAATTAATTTTTTTATTAAATTGTTCGCTCATTTTCAAAAATAAAATCTGGTATACCAACATTTAGTATTAAATAAAATACAATTTCACTAAAAAAAAAAAAAAAAAAAAAAAAAAAAGTGAAGATCCTGTGTCCTTGTAAGGAGCACTTGATGTATGGGTGGATGTTCTACAGGGAAATGGATACCGCATTAGCGCGAAAAAGACCGAATACCTATGTTTTTCATTTTCTGATCCACACAGTCCTATTCCGGACATCTATTTGAATGGAAAAGTGCTTCCCAAGTGCAAAAAGTTTAAATATCTTGGATCAGTGATCAATAGCGAAGGATCTTGTCATGACGATATCAGACATCGCGTAAGCGTAGGGTGGATGAAGTGGCGGAAAAACTCTGCCATCTTCTGTGATAGAAAAATGCCCCCTAAGCTGAAAGGAAAGCTCTACACGGCAGTTGTTCGTCCAGCGCACATACGGTTCACAGTGTTGGACAATGTACAAAAAGTATGAGAGTAAATTGATGGCAGCTAAAATTAAGATGCTTCGCATGACAACAGGAGTTACAAATCGTGATCGAATAAGAAGCAAGAGAATCCGAGGAAGCCTACACGTCAAAAATACCATCTTCGACAAAATACAGCATGACCAACTTAGCTGGTACTGTCACATACAAAGAAGATGCCATGAGAACCCAGTTCAAAAGGCAATAGCACAAAACGTTCAAACACTAATGCGAAAGAAAGGCGACACCACGACACCACCTGCGTTTAGTTGGCCTCAGACATGGAACAATCCATGTTGTGGTCCCCCTCGAGATCATGACAATCCCGCGCCGGTTAAATGAAGAAGAAGAAGAAGAAGAAGAAGAAGAAGAGGAAGAAGAAGAAGAAGAAGAAGAAGAAGAAGAAGAAGAAGAAGAAGAAGAAGAAGAAGAAGAAGAAGAAGAAGAAGAAGAAGAGGAAGAAGAAGAAGAAGAAGAAGAAGAAGAAGAAGAAGAAGAAGAAGAAGAAGAAGAAGAAGAAAATCAATTTTGTTTAAGTTCTTTGATAGAGAAAAGAAAGAATATACAAAAAAAAAATTAAACCAGGCGTTTAGCTCCATATTCCAATTATGTATTGGACACAAAAATACCCAAAAAAACCCCTAAGCACTTTCTGCTTCCTGAATTACTAAGGTATAACATACAGTGGTGAACACGAAAAAGAAATATTGAAAAAACTTTAACCACTGTGTTGGACGGTTTTCGTTGTGTAATGTGGTAGGTATTCGGTGTTCGGAGGACGTGTAACAAACTGCCGGGAACCAGTCAACATACAGAACAGTTTTGGACTCATCTGTCCATAAAATATTTTGCCATTTTTCCACAGAAAAGGAGGCAAATTTTCTAGCGAACGTTTTTCCTTATGTTTTTTTGTAAGTAAAGGCGTTTTTCTTGGGCTACGTGCTGCTTATTTTGCTTCCAATAGTCTTCTTCGAACGGTCATATCACTTACTTCCAAATTTAGCTCTTTTCTGATTTGTATAGCCGACTTTTTTGGATCTAGTTTGGCTGAACTCACAATCCTTCTATCATCCTGGCATGTTGTTTTTCTTATTTCACCTCTGTTTTCAGATTTTTTAATGAATTTTATAGCATTGGCTATCATTTTTGCGGAGCATGAACAAATACGCTGGATTTGGGTATAAGATTTCCGTTCTCTGCCTAACGAAAGTATAAAACTTCGTTGCTCACCGGTGCAATGCTTACTTCGACCCACTTTTGTTGATACAAAAAGAAAACCGTTATTGTAAAAGCCCATTAAAAATATTTTTTTAAAAAAGAAACTCACTTTTTTTAATCTTATTTTTTAGACAATTTTTCAATTAATCCAAAAAAAATTTTAAATTATTACAGACCACTGCTTTTTTTAATGTGCACACGAAATAAGATCTACAATAGCAAAAGTAACTGTTTTTCTATGATCATGAATAGTTTCCTACTGTTTTTTTTTTTTTTTGTCATGCTTAATATTTTCTCTTAAGCTGAGTGCTTTCATTTTTAATGAGTGAGTTCAGAGCTAAGAGTATTAAAACAATGCTTAATTTTTATAAAACTACTGCTATTTTCGTATTCACAGCTATATATAAACCATAGTTTCCACTAAAAAATTGACACCTATATATATAAAAAAGTGTTATTTACAAAGTAAAAAAGATGATGATGAGCGTTACCACAATGTTACAAATGTAACAAAAGTGTTACACTATTTTTAAATTTTATTTCGTTGTTACAATGTTACTTTTTTTTCATTTTTGTTAAACTTTTTGCCATAAAATATTATTGTCAACTTTTTTCTGTTTTTAATTTTTGTTCAAGTACAACTTCCAACAGTTTTCTTATCTGTGGGTTTTATTTCACATTACTGATAGAAACTACGTTATGTCTGGTGGTGAAGTGAGTTTGAACTACACTTCCACACATTTGTACCTGCTTCGAGTTAAAATTGGATCAGCTGAACTAGATCACACAGGCTGAGTACAATCGAGCCAAAATCTTGTAACCTCCAACTCGATCGATTTTTGCATAATAAACACTATGCAAGAAATGTGTTCGTAAGTTAGAAGCAAATTCTGATGTTTCTTTTAGAAATAAATGGTCTGGTTTAAAATCAATCCCACGTCTTTATTAGATTTCCAAGACCCAGTTTTTCAGTGCGGGATTAAGGTTAAACCCATTTTAACTGACTTAGCTCTGAATTAACTCAGACGATTTTGATATTCTATCTTCCGTGATGTCAAGTGTTTCTGGGTTCATCATGGACTGAAAATCTTATTCTGTATGTAATTGCAGACAAATCTTTTTCCAGAGATAACTAAATCTAGTCTAAATTCTTACTAAAAAACTAGACGTTTGATAGTAGTGGTATCTTAGTCTCAAATCTCATTTTTTGACATTTTGGTATGAAAAAACCCGACAAAAATAAGATTTCAAACTGAGATAAGACTTTTTGCATACACCAGCCAGCCAGTGTAGGTATTTTAAATTTTAAATTTTGTGCATACATATGTACATATATGGAAATGCAAGAAAGCAACGAAAAATATTTCTTAATTTTTTTTTTTTTCAATTTGTTACAATTTTTCTGCTATTGTTAAACTTTTTCTAAAAAATTGTTACACTTTCGTTAAGGCCTGCGGCAACGCTGATGATGAAGAAGAAGTAGAAACTCAAAAGTATCATCATTATTTGTCATAGAATTTCCAAGTTTTTTGTCGCCGTGTCGCTGCTAAAAACTCCCGCGTTTATCTTTCAAATAAGAAACTTGAACTTTACAAAGACAAAGACTAAGGAACTTTTCTTCGCTTATAAATTACCACGCACGCCACCGCTGCCTTTCTCACCACAACTTTGCTCGTCAACGAAATAAAGTTGTACCTACATAGATAGAACGACAACGAACGCGATGACGATGACGACGACGACTACAACGTACGACGAAAACTCTCTATCATTGACACCGAGAGTTTGGTCTTTATGAGCGCTTAGCATGCATTATTATATATCTTTGTTGGCAGAGTCTTAATGCAGCTTAATGCTTAGTATATATTCACCCTATCTGGATAACGGTAAAGAGAGACTTGATAAGGATAGGCCAACAGAGTAAAAAAAACTGCCTCTTCTTTGTACTATATCTATATCATACATATAGAAATATCCACCACAAAACCCAGCTACTGAGATCAACAATGCTACGCTATTTAGAAACTACACTCTATACACCGTTAAAGACAATAAGCTGCTAACGGTTATGAAGTTTTCGGGGTAAAAACTTGGGGTTGCATTTCCACTTGCATCACTGCACAGGAAGAGTTGAGTTTATTTTTATGTTTTTCTTTTGTTGGAATTTCGCACTTCTCTGTATATCCGTAGTGATGGGGCTGATGATGGGAATAGTTTTTTATTTTGCCCTGCCGCGCCGCCGGAGCCGGAGCCGGAGCCTGAAAACGGAGTTCTCTAAAACAAGAACAAGAAAAACATGATTAATCATGAAGTTTATTGCTTTTGCTTTTGTTAAAGAAAACTCATCTGCACTCAACTGGCGGAAAACGGAAATTGAGCTGAGCAATGACAGTCTTGGAAGTTCTTACTCAAAACCTGGTTAAAGGGCAGTTTAAATTTAAACGGGTTCATGTGTATGGTTGTAGTGGTTCTTTAAAAATGAATAAGTCAGATACTAAACTCGAGGTTATTGTTGATTTTTTTAAAGAATAGACATGCGATTTTTCATGTATTTCATATTAATGAATGATTCCATGAGTTAATATTGCATTGCGTTGTTTTATAAAATAATAATGGAATAAGCTGAAAATATGCAGCAACATTTTTTGTCATAGGTCCAACTCTATGTAGCTATTGTATTGGTAGAGAGCAGTAAGAATTCCGAAGGTCACTTGCTTCAAAACATGAAACTGATTTTTTGAAACTTTTCCAAATTCACTGTCATTTCTGCGAATGCGGTGTCGGTAGGATTTTGACCTAAAATTTCCTGAAGATATTTTGAAGACATCTAAAGGGTGGGCCGTAGTGGTCTCTATATAAATAAAAAAATAAATAAATAAATTGCGTGGCGCAACAGTAACTAGCGACTAATAACTCGTAAACATTCCTGTGTGCGCGTGTCGACAGAAATGGAAGAGACGTACAATTTTATGCCGAATCCCAACGGCTAGACGATAAGCACTTATTCACGACAAGTGATACTCTTGGGGAATGTGTCAATTCCTCGCAAGAGGCAGTAGCCCTGAAAAAACGTTTTTATTTTCTTTTTAAAGCATGTGTTATTTTGACACTGACAGCTGTTTCCTGCTTGAAATCTTGACAGAAAGTCAGTATCAAACCTCCGCAGAACGAAATGAGTTTCTTTATGCTTGAACACGTTGGGAAATATTGAAAACTTATTTCCAAAGTGAGTGCTGTGTGGCCACTAGGGATGGGAAAAAACGGCCGGTTAAAAGAAATACATTTTTTTTGTTCCAGTTAACTGGTTTTTTTCGGTGATTTTTTTTATCCCGGTTTAAACAGGTGTTTTTTTTTCTAAAACCCAATAAGAGCCACAACTGTGTTCTTTTTTTGAAATAAAGTTTTGGCCGAAATTATATCGGATTATTCGCTTACAAGGTCCAATTGACACAACAAAGGCGCACGACCCGTACGCTTCGTTATCACTTCACAGTTTGGGCCTTAGAGCAGCTTGAATTGGACAACGATTTTAGGCGAAAAATCATCTTTTATGACGCGGCGCATTTTCCTATCGGCAGCTACGTTAACAAACAAAATTTAAGCATTTGGGGCTCTGAAAACCCGCACGTTACTATCGAGAAGCAAATGCTTCCACAGAGAGTGGCAGTTTGGTGCAGATTGTGGAGCGGTGGCATCATTGGACCATTTTTCTTTGAAAATGAGGCTTGGAACAACGTTTCGGTCAATGCTGGGCGTTATAGATCCATATTAACCGACTTTTTTTTACTGAAATTTAAGACATGATGGATTTGGACGACTTCTGAATATACACGATGGCATGCCATGCCACGCAGTCTATGGCACACTCTGTCTTTTGCGCACTAAATTCCCAAATCGTGTTATCAGCCTTGGCGATGAGAATTGGACGCCACGGAGCTTGGATTTTACCACTTTGGACTTTTTTTTGTGGGGAACTGTAAAAGACTGATGTTATACCAACAATCCGGAAACGACTAAACCACCCTAAGCCAATATCATCCAAGCAATCCGTGAGCTACAGCCCGAAAACATCAACAAGGTCTTGGAAAATTGGAGTGACAGAATGCGCTTAGGGCTGGCCACGAGACGAGACGAGTCTCGTTAAAATCGAAAATTTTTAGTCTCATCTCGGTATCGTGTCGGTCTCGTATAATTAAGTCTCGTCTCGTTCTCGTCTCCGAAAAATACGATTTTCGGCCATTTTGTTGATTTTTGGAACGAAATATTTTCGAATATAGTTTGAATACGTGCAGAAGAAAATATATATTTAACTGAAATTGGATTTTTTAATTTAGTCTGTAAAATTTAGTTTAGTAAATGTCGGCCCAAATATACAGTCTCGTCGGTTTGGTTGCTTAAAAGCCAGTTTCGTCTCGTCTCGTCATGCGAGACCGAGATCGAGACCGAGACTTTTCTCGTCTCGTGGCCAGCCCTATAAATGCGATACTGCGAAGCCAGCCGAACCTGCCACTTGAATGATGATACGTTGTTTTCCATAATTAATGGGAATGTTTGCTGTTACTATAGTTAGGCCATAATTGGATTTTTAAAAAAGAAACATATATTTGGCCAACGCCGAATATTCACAAAAGTTTGCAGCTTTTTAATGACAGAGGTGGTGACTTTTTATGATACACATCCATATAGTATTACGGACTCTACGTTCGAACCAAACAGTCACAGCTTGAACTTGATACTGTATAAACGTTGTTCTCCAAGCTCTTGACAGTGTGCCGAAAGCAGCTTCTGCCTTGCCAATCCAGCAGTTAGCATCTTCATCTATGCCACAACCGTCTTTTGAGACAACGCTTCCTAGGTACAGAAAGTTTTTTCAACGCATCGACGCTCGAACTGCTGTTCAGCAACGTCAACTTCAGCAGAGTTACCAGAAATGTTGAGGATCACAGTTTTTCTGGTGTTGATCCTCAACCCGACTTCATTTGCTGCACTTTCTATAGGTTGTTCAACATCTTGTGAAGGTCCATGATGGTGTATGAAAGCAAAACACTATTATCCGCGTAGTCGAGGTTTGGCAGTAAGGAAAACATCGTCCATCTTGTAACTGCCCCTTTCGAACTCCACTACGTATTTCGAAATCCTCAATATTCCTACCTTTCTGTTGTGCAAGACTTCACAAGTTGCACCCTCGTAGGAAGCACAATTTTTCATTGATAATATAAGATTAACCCTTTTAATTTGTTTAAATTTAATACATTTTTCATAAAATTAAACAAATGATTTATAAATTGAACACAACTGAAACTGAGACATGACCTTGTTATTGTAATTAAATTCCTTTCTAAACAGCAAATGCAATTTTTGAGCTAGACAAAAAATTTGTATTTGGTATCGAAAAGCAATATACTATGTACGTGTTTACCTTTATCAAAAATGTTAAATTTCGCCTAAGTGTATAAGGTTCACTAATTAGCATCAAACAACGCCGCGCCGCACAGTGGTTCCGAGGTGGAAAAAATTCGATTTTTCAAAGTGCTGATTTCTATTACCTGATTCATATTTCACACAGTATATTAGCCATAGAATCTAGGTAATCCAACGATTCGGGCCAAAACTCAAGTTTAATCGCTTAAATAGAGGTTTAAAGTCAATGTATTTGAAATTGTATTGGAATTGGATTTAACTTCCCAAGGATGTTACGTCGATTCTAGGTGAACTAAAAATGTAAATTTTTTTCCTGGTAATAAAGGATACCTAAAAATACAATAAAGTGGTTAATTTTAGCAAACAAAAATTTAGATGAATTACAGCAGCAGCAGGTAGTCCTAAACAAAAATGCTCCGCTTACCTCCGGGATAAAAATAGTTTCCCCCTGGTGTAGATATGTTAAAGTTCACATTAAGACATAACTTATCTGCGTTTACCTGTGTTTCCGCACAGTGGGGCCGATTTAATGTAGTGAACTTTAAAAGAAATTCAAATGTCACTTCCGTTTACTAGAAAGGAATATTTCTATGTACTATTGGTGAATGTCCTCGGTTTAAAAAGTATCTGTTTTAAATTTGATAAACAAATATTTTAAGCATTCTAAACTCTACCTTTTGCATTTTTAAGTTGAAGTGAAATGTGTTTGTACCAATGCATTGAAAACACTTTTTCCTGATCCCGTAGGTTTTAATTAATACTTAAGTTTTCTTTTCTTCACAATAAATTTATTTATTTGTATCTTTATATGTAAATGCTAACAATATACTGGAACTGCAACCGATAAAGCTTATACTCTTTCAATCTTATTCTTCCTTTCAGAATCTCAAAAATTCGAATTCGAATAAGTAATGTTCTGCAAATTCAAAAACGGCAAATAATTTATGTATCACTGCTTTATAGCAATGCTAAAGCGCAACGCAGCTGATGTTGATGCAATGCATCAGCAAAATAGCACCAAGAAATTTCGTAGATCTGATGGTCTGTTTGAGGTTTGCGCATCATTTGATACAAGTTATAGCAATAGAGAACAAGTTACACAAAAAGTGTTGCTAGTGTGATGATTTAATGAATAACTGGCAATGCGTTTATGAACTTAAGCCTGTCAGCCTTGCAACCAAATAATTGTTCTTATTAAAACCGTTAGCTACTATTTACAATACATTATTAGCCGTATTCATTAGAATCCGCTGAACAGATAAATAGTTATGCACCGCATAAGGATTTATGTAGCCACTACACAACGTTGCATAAATTGTTATGCATAAAATATTTTCCATCCCATTATATTTATAATCAGCTTGTTCAAAACTAGTACCATAAAGGAGAAATCTATTACGTTTTACTTTCAAAACTGACAAAGGAGACCCAGCTGTGTGTGCGCTGTGTGAAAAATCAATAGAAGTAATTCTGCTGGCGATTGGATTCTTTTTGTTTTTTTTATTAATTCCTTTTAATATTATTATAATTAGCCAGTTACTTTGTTGGCGTTTTGTGTTTGCAAATAAAATTAAAAATATTTGAAACAAAAAAACGTCGTTTTTGATTTATTCCATGAATTGTTCCATTCACTCACATCGTGATGTTTTTGTTGAGGAGAAAAATAAAAAGGTGGTGCTTATTTTGTAATGCTTAAAATGTATTTGTATTTTTCCGTGAAAGTGATGAAGGTGAGTCTTTGTATAATTTAATTTAAATCACGCATGCCGTCGAGCATTTGCAAAACTTGTAAGATTTGATGGAAAATCTTAAAATCTTTTACATATATTAAGTAGATTCTATAAAATAAAGTGTACAAAAAAATATTCTTAATTTTATTTAAACAATATCACAACAAAAATGTACAATAAATTGACAAAACCAACATTATTTATTGTTGTATTTAATTTTATAAAATATTTTGATAGTCAGATTTAAACACCTCAAAGATTACAAAAATAAGCGCCCCCCTAATATCTATCTACTCAAGTAGCACACTGGTTTATATTTTGGTGTAAATTCATGAATTTTGGTGCAAAATTGAGAAAATTGAAGATACATTTAATATTTTGGTGTATTTTTCAAAATACACCGGTAATAAAAATACACCATTGTATTTTCTGTGTAAAATTTCATATTTTTTTTTTAAATTCGGTGTACAAAATAAATCGATTTTTAGCTGTTTTTATAATACACCATTAATGGTGCATAAAATTATTCGATTCTGAAACCAACAAAAGTGGTATATGTTTTACACTATATTTCGTAGATAAAATACACTATCTGAAATGGACAACTGTATTTTGGTGTAGGATTTAAGCCCCGTAGAAATTAAATACACTGAACTACATAGTATGCAAAATAAACAAGAAAACGTTATTGAACTTATTTAGTCGTATTTGATAATGAGCTAACATTAATTGATTAGCAATAAATATTAACAAAAAAAGGAGTAGCTAAATAATTATTTGAAGTGGTATCGTAGAAAAAAAAAAAAAAACTTTTTAAAAAAAATTAAATAAAACTGTGAAACCATTGAATACACTATACACAGAGCATAGGTGTTATTAATACATCATTTTGGTGAAATATGCACCATTGAATACACCACAAAGAGAATGGGTCTAGTTAATACACTATTTTGGGAGAATTTGCACCATTAATACACCACACAGAGAATATGTGTAATAAATACTCTATGTTCGTGAAATAAACACCATTGCATACACACAGAGAATGAATGTGTGTAGTATATACACTATTTTGGTAGAATTTGCACCATTGAATACACCACAAAAAGAACAGGTGTAATTAATACTTTATTTTGTTGAAATATGCTCAATTGAATACACCACACACAGAATGGGTCTAATAAATACACTATTTTGATAGAATTTGCACCATTAAATACACCACACAGAGAATAGGTGCAATTAATACTCTATGCTGGTGAAATATGCACCATTGAATACACCAAACATAGAATGGATGTAATTGAAATATCGTCTCGCAAGAAGATATAAGTATTTAAGAAATTAAAAAAAAAATATAAATGGAGGTATCTACATTACGTAAATATTATTAACTATTGTTTTTTTACTTCGTATGAACCAATTTTGTTTTTGTTTTGAATAAACTTTTAGACATTTCCTACACACCGAAAAATATTCTTGGATATATTTTCCACAATGGTGCATTTTTTTCATTGCTCCTTTGACTTGGTGCATTTTGTATACCAATTTCTCGAATTGATACACATCAGTGAAGAGTTTGCACAGTTTTTAGCAAAATAAATGTACCGAAAACAGAATATTGCATATAATTGTGTCAAATGGTGTAATTTTTTCTTGTTTTTCTACATTGGTGCATTTTTTGTTCTAGATTCAGGAATTAGTGTATTTTTTGGACGGCAGCCATATTTTCAAGGAATATTTAGGTGAAAATGAGATTCCACTAGCCGCCATATTTAAAATGAAGACAATGATTAATTATTTTATTATATTTTTTCAAATTAATAATACCACTTTTTTGGTATTTTCGATCCTTTTTTAACAGTACGTATTTAAAAAAAAATTAGAACAACTAAAACACTATGAATTTTGAAAAATGAATTTTCACGCATCGATTTAGAAATCTTTAATTAATTAAAATTATTAAGGCGCACGATTTTTAGATGGGGTAGGACCAAAAATCAGTCGACAGAATGTACTTCGTTTTGAAATTAGACACTCGAATTCATAGTAATTCATGATTTTATTGCTTCCGTGTTATGTATTAGCATCATAGAAAGATCAGAATTCTTTCACATACATTTTCTATCAGGAAATAAACAATGGTGTAAATTTTAATTCATCAGACTAGTTTCCGATTAAAGAAATAAACTTCGGTGTAAATTTTGTTTCAAAATAAATTCTGAGTTTTGGATTTTTGTACACTAATGGTATATTTTATCTATCAATCAAGTGTATTTTTCACACTCTTGGGAATGATTTTCCACCAAAAAGTGGTGTAAACTGTTTACCATTGAGGTGTATGATTTGAGCTCAGTTTCAGAACATAATATACACCTCTGGAGTTTAATTTATTCTAGTAATCAGAACAATTTGTATACCACTAGCACAATTTAAATACAAAAAACGGTTTAATTTGTGTACAGCCAGTGTAAATTTTAAACGAGAACGCGGTATAATTTACACTGAATCGAAATTGAATGTTCGAAAATTGCACCAAAAAGTGGTGTATTTTTTATATTCAAAATGTATATCACGAAAGTGCAAAATATACCCCAAATATTTTGGTGTATTTTGGAATTTTGTGCTACTTGAGTACATTATTGTTGTGTGTTAGTCAAAGTGATATTCCGATACTAAACAACCCTTATGTTGGCTCTATACAACCTCCAAACGCGTTTAGCTTATGTTGCCTCTATTCAACGTTGCATAAGTTTATGAATGAGGTTTTTGCGTTCAGAGGCATTATAAAGAGTGCATAGCACTATTCACTCGCTAAAATTCGTTTATGTATAAGGCTGTATATATACCTACTTATCTGCTTCAAAATAATCTACTTATTAAAATGTTGTATTCATACAAATTTAAAGCTACCAAATTTTTCATTTAAAAGTTGCTCATTTGTAAATATACATACTTGCATTTCATCAGGGATTTTGAAAAACCAATTCTCTTTAGTGCGAACATTTATTGAAAATACAACCTCAACTAAAGTGTTTAAGTGATTTTCTTAAATGGTTACAAGATTTTGATGATTTACCATAGTTATTTCTTGGCACCAAGGAGTGCGATCGACTAAGCGCTAAAAAAACCGAAGTTTAATCATTTTTGCCTCTTCCTATTTTCTAGCTGATAAATACACTTAACCGTACATATGAATATCCATGTATTCAGCAATTTATTTTATTTGTTATTGTTTGCGAAAATATATTTTCCACTTCAATTTATCAACCTTGAGGCTTAGATTTAGATGAACTTTTGTATGGTCGTCAATAGGCTGAAATCTTGTGTGGTAATTCCTCATCGGATAGGTAGTTCCATTTTATTGAACTACAAAATAAGTCTACAAAAGCGGAAAAAAGTAAGAAAAACTAATTAAAAAAAATCAAAAATGGTCGACTGTCTTTTTGAAAAAAAAAAAAAAAAAAAAAAAAACAGAATCTCTAAGGCGTAAGTAACAACACAATCTTGATTTTTATCAAGTTTAATAACGATTTATTTAATTGTTTTTTCGGTGGGGGTGGCAGTGGGTGGAAATTAATTTTGGTAATTTCTTATCAAAACCACTATCATCCCTGAAAATGTCATCCAAATCGGTTGAGTGGTTCACTTTTTATGGAATTTTTTCCGCTCTCCCATACAATTGGAGCCACTGTGCGACGCGGGCCCTCACTAAATTGCTTTATTTTCGTTCTCAGAGGTATCGTATCAGCAGTCGGCATGAGCGAGCACCCTGCAGCTGAATTTTACCCATAAACATCAAAGTGTGTTCTCAGACAGGCAATTAGTATATGTGAGTTATGCGACTAAGTAAGTGAAGTATTTATTTATGCCTACACTTTTAGAATCATTATATACGTTCCCTAAGTAATTTGAGCATTTTCAGTAGAAGGACATAATTATATTCCTTGACTTTTTTGTTTGAAAGTCTATTACCATGGGCTAGAAAAAAAGTTTGTTTTAGGCTGAAAAATATTTACATTATACTCGTATTTGTATGTCTATGTCTTCATTTATACAGTACCTTACCTATTTGTGTGGCCGAGTACTTGTCCTCAACTGATTTCAAAGACAATTTCTAAGATACAGCCATATGACGCGAGTATTCAATGTTGTAAATAGTGTCTTAACTAAAAATGCATTGGTTGCCCAGTAAAATGTGATAAAAGTATAGGGTTGCCACGCTTTAAAGTTCAATTTAGTTTTTTTTTTTATTTTGTTTAATTTTCCGACTTAAGTTTATATGATAAATCTCAAAGATATCAAGAAATAGGAAATTCTATAAAAAAAAACTTGAAAATACGTAATTTTTTGAAACTTTAAAATCCAGCAGGGTAATTAAGGCTATTACAAGAATAGACAAATCTTTGAGCTATTATAATTGTGATTAAATATTATGTAAACACAACGATACAATACAAACATTTGCGGAAGTCTACAAATCAACAACTCTGAATATTAAAGTTTTAAAGTAAACAAATGGAAAAAAAACAACAAGTCTAAGAAAACACGACAGCATGATGTCCTTGAGAAGTATATTTTATATTATTAGAAATCGAATCAAAATTTAACTGACCCGTGTTGAAATAATTTCGCTTTATAATTTCCTTTTGAAAGGTATTGCTTTTAAGGGTTTAACTTTGTATTGACATTTTCTTATCGAAATTTTCGAATATACATACATTTTTTGAATATTTAAAAAAATTAAATTTGGGGTTCCATCTAAGAGCCGACTGTTGATTTTGGGAGTGGATTAATAACCGAAATAAGAGTATGAGAGTTTGAAGATGCATAGATCGTGGTATCGAAAACCAAATTCTGGCAGATTTTTTCAGTCTTTGGCGGGATTTGGATCTTCAAAATAGCAATTTTCCAATTTTTTTATCGGAGGTGTTAGCAGCTCAATAAATTTAAAAAATACATGTTATTGTGTTCTGTCATTTTCCTTAAGTTAAAAAATGATAATCTTGGGAATCTGACCAATATAACCTTAACCTTAATCGATTTTTTGGAGATTTTGTTTTGTTGATTTTTGCGTTTAATAAATCTCTAAGAAAAAGCTTATACCTTGAGTTCTATTGGTCCAATTGCTAAGATTAAGATGTTTTGACTTAACAATATTTTAAATAATACTTTATTTTTTTTGTCAAAATCGTTGAACCACCGTTTGAAAAAATACGTTTCTGTATATTGGTTATATGGCAGTTACCATTATTTCTTGACGTAAAAACTTATAATGTTGAATTTGAGAAGGGCTGGCCACGAGACGAGACTTAAAAAAGTCTCCCCGAGTTTCGTCTCGTGGCCAGCCCTAAATTTGAGGACTTTTACAGTATGCACTTTCTATCTTGAGGTGTTAAAGCTGGATTTGCTGTTGGTTTGTTGTTTTTTTGCCCTATTTCGAAGGTATTTGCATACTTCGTCCAATCTTGTGGCTTACCTATATATAGCGACTGCTATGACCATATCGTCCCAAATTTGAGCCTTTTCTTCTACGGTTAGGAAAAAAGGTTTTGTTAAAATTGTTGAATTCATGACAAAATGTCTTCAACTGTAATTTCTTCAACTATACTATAAATACCGATCGAAAAATGGTTTAATTACCTACAAACTGGTTTTAAAGTTTTTCCTCTAAGATCAATAGTTTCGGAGATAATATTCTATTCACGTTTTTCAAAATGGTGGATTTCACGAGGGTCATGACGACACAAAGACCCGGACTTATAGCGGACTCTAATAGCCCTCTTTCATGTATGAACAAAATAGCTTACCAATATTTCGATAAACGAAAAAGTACATCTTTACTGTAATATATCGGTTCAATTGATTTAGCATCCAATTTTCCAAAAGCTCATACTTTGCACTGGGATATCATCGAAAAACAGGACTTGAGCTTTTCTAATAGCCTTTTTTCAGGTGCACATACAATTCAGCCGTCCTATATTTCGTTCCATAAAATAATTGTTTTTTGACTAATTTTCCTTTAAATGTGTCATATAATTATTATTTAAGGTTATGGAGAAATTCTAAAAAGTTAAAAAAAAATTGTATTTTGTTTAAATACAATGGTTTTTTTTTTCTTCACTTTTAATATTCCCTTTACAAACTTTGGGAAAGAAGTTCATATGGAGCAGCTAAGAATTAGGGCTGGCCACGAGACGAGAAAAGTTTAAGTCTCGGTCTCGCATGGCGAGACCGATACGAGACTGCCTTTTAAGCATCCGAGGTGAGCCCGAGACGAGACTGTGTGGTTGGACCGAAATTTTCAGAGAGTCTAATAAATTTAAAATCCGATTTCAATTAATTATTTATTTTCTTCGGCAGATATTCAAGCTGTGTGAAGTGGGAACCCCGAAGTCAACATTTTTGGGTGGGGTTTATAAGAATCGTTTGTCAATTGTTTGTTTTACACCCTCAGGAAAAAAGTGATTAATCTTTTCTTTTTTATAGCAATTTCCCAAAATTAAAAAAAAATCATCTACTGTCCCAATAGATGACTTAGGAAGATGAGACTAAGTCCATTCGTCTGTCCACCGACTGTTTAAGATTATTCACCAAAAATAATCGCTTTTCCACAGTTCAAATTTCAAAAGTTATTCAACAATTCTTTTAACATTGAAAATGTTTATAGGCTCGTTTTGCACAAATTATAATGTTACCAAAACTAATAAAGTACAAATGAATACAAATGAAAATTAACTTTATCGTAGTAGGGGCATTTTGCGAAAAATTTGGTTGGTGTTACCACAAAATTAAAATGAACTTGTCGTTGAAAGCGATGAACAGAGCAGCGTATCGAATTGTTGGTTGGGTGCTTGTGCAATTTGCTTGTGCTACCAAAGAAGAAAGAAGCGAATGAAAGAATGAAAACTAAACGAGGACAGAAATAATGAGCTATATGTTTGTAGGTCTTTCATTGGCAAATCTAGACTGCAGAGCACAACTAAAGAGCAGAGTATGGAGCTGTGTGAAGTGGGGACCCCGAAGTCAAAATTTTTAGGTGGGGTTTATCAGAATCGTTTGTCCATCGTTCCAACCAACAAAATCGTTTGTCCACCCTCAGGAAAAAAGTTATTTAGCTTTTCTGTTTTATAGCAACTCTCCAAAATCAAAAAATTCATCTACTGCCCCCAATAGATAACTCAGGAAGATGAGACTAAGTGCGTTCGTTTGTCCACCGGCTGCTTAAGATTATACATACAAAATAATCGATTTTCCACCCTTAGTTCAGAAGTTATTCAACATATCTTTTTTATAGCAACACCAACAAAATTTAAATTTTTTTTACCAAAATCGTTTTATCCCCAATCGTTTGTCCACCGTTTGTCCAGGTTAGTCCAGCAAAAAAAAATTTTTTAGGCCTTCAAAACTTACAATAACTTTTTATAAGAAGGAGCTATCAAAAAAAATTTTAAGTCAAAAATTGTAGCAAACATGTTAACCTACAAAGGTAAACAAAAATACCTACTTAACGACCAATAGCGGTTGAGAAAATTGAGTAAACGCTTTTAAACACCTTTTTCAAAATGGCGGACGACGCAGAGAGTTTTTTTTTTAATTGTGGTTTTAGAATCCCCAAGAGGCACTCTCTAAAATAAAACAATAAAATTCTCCTCCCGAATTTTTGTAGACATTTTCGATTTTGTTGGATAATTTGATTGGACTAATAGATATATGTACTATAATATAGGTCAACATTTTAATAAGAAAAATTCACCTAGTTCTCCCTAAATAGAGCATCTGGCTGTGAACTGCAATCTGTAATAAAATAAGAATTACTGAAAAGGGAGTACACTCAAATAAAACCGATACTATATTGGTTGTTGATACATTTCACTCCGTTCCTATACTAAAGGCACATAAGGAGCAGGAAATCGCTCATCTCTACGTGTTGACGAGTAAGTGTATGCACACGGCAAACCAACCGAATCATAAAAATAGAATACAAAAAAAAAACATTATTCTAATGGAATATTAACTATTTTGTTGACTTTTTTCACATTTTCTTCTTGTTTGTAATAATTGATTTTTTTTTACTTAATTTTTATATTCTCCGTGTTGAGGAACGCAGTTATTATTTATCAAAGTTTATTTAATTTAATTTTGTTAATGTTCTTTCTTTAATTTACTTTCGCTTAAATTTACCTTAATTTTATTTATTAAATAATTTCTCATTTCATAATTTTCGATTTACATATTTTGCCAAACATTAATGTTAATACCCTATTATGATGATATACATATTCGCTATGTTGGTTTTTAACATTAGTATTATCTGTTAGACTATGTTAATATTTTCGTTTTTTTTTGTCGTCGTCATCATGATCTGCATCGGTACTTGCAAGAAGAGAAAAACCGCAATCGTCAATGCAGATTATTGGTGACGTGTGCAAATACTGATTTAGGCAAGTGGTGTATGATTTATTTGGAATTATTGTAAATTCACTTTTGTAGCAACAACCAAGCCAGACGGGCAGGGTTACCTGCCTATCAAAAATATTTTTTTTTTTTGTTTGTCTTGATTAAAATAATTGGTTGGTATCAAATTAAATTGAAGATTATAATATTTTTTCAAAATTATTGAGTTTTTCCTTAATTTATTAATTCTTATTCAAATTGTCAGGCGTGCATATTTATAGTTCTAATATAAATGTAATTTATGTTGGCTAAAGGTTGGGTGGATTAATTTTTGGGTTTGGAGATTGCTATAAAGAAATGTTAACTAACTTTTGAACGAAGGCTGATAAAAGATTGGGATTGAGACCATTTCGCTAAACAAATTTTAAATTTTTATGGTGCTGCTGTAAAAACGATATGTTGAATAACTATTGAACGAAGGCCCAAACAATTTTTTTTTTGCCGGACTAACCTGGTCAAACGGTGCACAAACGATTGGGATTAAAATGATTTTGGTAAAAAAAAAAAAAATTGGTGTTGCTATAAAAACGAAATGTTGAATAACCTTCGAACTAAGGGTGGAAAAGCGATTATTTTGTATGTATAATCTTTAACAGCCGGTGGACAAACGAATGCACTTAGTTTCATTCGCGTAAGTTATCATTGGGTTGATGGTCAAGCTTTTTGACTTTGGGGGTTTTGCTATAAAAACGAAATGTTGAATAACTTTTAAACACAGGCCTAAACAATTTTTTTTTTGCTGGACTAACCTGGACAAACGGTGGACAAACGATTGGGAACAAATCGATTTTGGTAAAAAAATTGGTGTTGCTATAAAAAAGAAATGTTGAATAACTTTTGAACTAAGGGTGGAAAAGCGATTATTTTTGCCATTAAAACATCCAGTGGAAAAACGAACGCACTTAGTCTCTTCTTCCTAAGTCATATATTGGGGGCAGTAGATGAGTTTTTTGATTTTGGGGAGTTGCTATAAAAAAGAAAAGCTAAATAACTTTTTTCCTGAGGGTGGACAAACGATTTTTTTGCTTGGACAAGCGTGGACGAACGATGGACAAACGTTTCTGATAAACCCCACCCAAAAATGTTGACTTCGGGGTTCCCAATTCACACAGTTAGAGTATCGAATTTTCGGTTGGTATGTTGTGTACAGTCTCAGATCACAGTGCGTTTTTACAGAGTGTTGTGGGTAAAAAAGGAACAGAGGTTACCACAGTAGAATTTACAAAAGTTTTGAACCTATTTATTATTATGTATATAATAATAAATTTAAAATAACTTTTTCACAAAAACAAGTAACTTTTCTACAAAAAAAAAGTACTTTCTTACAAAAAAAAAAACTTCTTTACAAAAAAAAAAAATTAACGTTTTTATAAAAAAAAATACCTTTTTCAAAAAAAAAAATAGCTTTCCTACAAAAAAAATTAACTTTTTTACAAAAAAAAAACTTTTTTACAAAAAACTTAATAACTTTTTTTAAATTGTTTGAAGTGAAACCCGAAGCTTTTTTTAGTTTGTCAACAAAATTTTATACATATTTGCGCTCAGCCCTGACTAACATAATATGTTCGACATGCGGGCGCCTTTGTGGTCCTGCAACCAGCTAGTCTCCAATATAAAGATTTAAAAATACTTTTTTAAGCCAGACATAAAAGATTAATTGAAAAAAAAAAAAAAATAAACAATCTACAATTGCATGAAGACTTCGAAAAAGAATGAAAATCAATTTGAGTTAATGTTTTTGTACCTCCCTAATCGACTTAATTATTCAAAACTTTATACGGAAAATTGGTGTAGTACAAAAGTTGTAATTTAAGATTCATGGCATATTCTCTACTTAAAGTACCTAGAGGATTTAATAGTTGCAGATATAATAGAAAATTTAAATTTTAGTATTTTTTGACTTATGATTAAAAAAGATGAGAACTTTGTGACACCGCATCGGAAAGGTACAATCGTTCCAAACTTTATTTTTTCTTTAATTTCAATGAAATGATCTATTTCGTAGCTCGTACCTCATTCTGAAGATGGTTTGTCCAACACAAAAAAAATCAGATCCTTATGAATTAGGTCAAAAATTAAAGCAGGGATGACTTAAATTTGTATGCAAACTTAATCGGAAGATAGTCGATTCAATTTTTGGCGCATAAAATGGAAAAGTTGATACCAAATTTTACAAATTTGTAATACAAAATTAACGCACTTATTGACTTAAACCTCCTACGATTAGGTATAAGACAATGTTAAAGAAAAATTTGTTGATTAATTTAACAAGAGCAAAACGAATTAATATAAAATAAATTCGTAACTTACAAAATTCTAAACGGTTCGTCCAGATAAAGGTTTAAAAATACTGCCCTTTTTACAAGATTTATAAAATAAAAACTATCTACAAATCTTTGAAAACTTCGACAAAATTAAAATAATTTGAGTTAATGTTTTTTTTACCTACCTAATTTACTTAGTCTAAGAGCCGGGAGGAGATTTTGGTCGTGAAATGAAACCAAAAGATATTAATAGTATAATTAGTCCTGGTGAATGTGATAATGAATACGTTCGTCTGCCAGCATGTAGTGGCCCCGTTACCACGTAAAAAAGCATCAAAAGTACACAACTTTTCTGAAAATTGAAATCGAGTGGGAAACCATTTCAAATGCAATACAACTTGACGCCCTCAACTCCACGATTACAAAAATGGTTTCGACAGACGTCTAGGTCGCCCCGAAACCCCCGACAGACGTCCCTGTTTTTTGTCAAAAAGGAAACCACTTGAAATGTATCGCAAACGAAAGGTTTTGACCCCCTGAGTGCGAATATGTACATGACAGACGTCAAAGTGGCCCCAAAACCCCCGACAGACGGGATTGAAGTCGCGGATTTTTAATTGAAATTTTTAGAAAATTGATGTATGCCACCAAAATGTATCGCAATCGGAAGGTCTTGACTACCAGAGTACTAATGTATAAAAAAAATTAGTTTTTATTGTCACCCAACAGCTGGAAAGGCGCGAAAAAAATCGCGGATTTCTTATTTTATTTTATTAGTAATAGGATTTTGAGGGAAACCACTTGAAATGTATCCCAATCAAAAGGTGTTGACCCAAAAAAAATTTAAATATAAGTGACAGACGTTTGAGTGGCCCCAAAGAACTGACAGCTGCGATATAATTCGCGGATGTTATTTTTTTTTTTAATTGTATATTAGTTAGTGGTAGTTTCTTCAAATGTTTACCAATTAAAAGGTTCTGATTCAAGAAAGTGATTTTATAAGTTACAGGCGTTTGAGTTACACCAAACTGCTGAAAAGCGCGATAGAAGACGTGGATGTAATAACTAGTTTATCAAAAAGATTAAAGATACAAATATCTGGAAATGCATCTCATTTTAAAGGGCTTGACTTCCTGAGTTGCAAAATGTAATTGACAGACGTTTTGAGTTACGCCATACTGCTGCAAAGCGCGATAAAAGTCGCGGATGTTATTACTAGTTTATCAATACAAATCTCTTGAAATGCATCTAAATTTATAGGGCTTGACTCCCTGAGTCGGAAAATTTAACTGACAGACGTTTTGAGTTACGCCAAACCATTGAAATCCACGAATAACTCGCCTTCAAATATTATTATTGTTTTTTCTTTAAATTTACCTAATTAAAAGGTTTTGACTATCTGAATAAGAAATTTTGAATGAAACACGTTTTAAACACACCAAACCATTCAAATAAACGATATAAGAAAGCTATGTCGTGGCGAGCTTACTGCAATTATGGAAACGTGAACTAAGTGTGAGTGCAATGTCACATTTCATAAAGAAAAGAATATGTGCCACTTATGTCGGTTATTTGAATGGTTTGGTATGTTTAAAACGTGTTTCCTTCAAAATTTCTTTTTCAGCTAGTCAAAACCTTTTAATTAGGTACATTAAAAGAAAAAACAATAATAATATTTGAAGGCGAGTTATATCGTCGATTTCAATGGTTTGGCGTAACTCAAAACATCTGTCAGTTAAATTTTCCGAATTTGTAATGTATTTTCCGACTTTGAGATGTATCTTATTGCATCACGATAGGTTGTCAACGTCACCTCCTTACAAGAATTTCAAATTTCAAAAACATACGGAATTATTAACTTTTGTTGTGTATTTATGTTAAGGTGTTCTGCTATTCAATTAACATTATCGTTTTAAACTCACTCGTTTGTCTACCTTTTGTCCAGGTTAGTCCAGCAAAAAAAAAAAGGGTATACCTTCGTTCAAAAGTTATTCAACATTTCATTTTTATAGCAATACCCCCAAAGTCAAAAAGTTTGTCCAACACCCCAAATGATAACTTACGCGAATAGAACTAAGTGCATTCGTTTGTCCACCGTCTGTTTAAGATTATCCATCAAAAATAATCGTTTTTCCACGAATATTTTCTTAGAAAATATTTTGAGTTTTTCCTTAATTCATTAATTCTTAATCAAGTTGTTTACACATTTTATTAAATATTCTAGTTCTTAACTACAAGAGCAAGTTCCTGTGATCCAGTCGTGCATATTTTTGGTAACAAGCATTAAGTTCTTATATAAATGTTATTTATGTTGGCTAAAGGTTGTGGATTAATTCTTTGGTTTCGAGATATGCTATACAAAATTAATAACTTTTGAACTTAGGGTGGAAAAACGATTATTTTTGATGGATAATCTTAAACAGCCGGTGGACAAACGAATGCACTTAAAGGTGTTTTTCTCGTGATAACACTTGCAGTTAGGCTGCATAGCTTCGCTCCGTCATATTTATTATTGAAGTATTACATTTTGGCTGGAATTATTGCAATTTCATGGCTGCCACACCAATCATCAGATTCCTTTTTAGTGTTACTTAGTCTATAGTTCCAATGTTAATTTATAAATTGTTTTTGCCGTTAACTGGATTCGAACCTAGACCAAGCTACCAATGCTAGTTGTTCAAATGCAATTGTAAATTATAAAAACCTTCATTTGGATGGGCACGATCAGGTGACCTCGGTGGTGCAATGCATAGTGCAACGGCCTCTGAGGTAGCTTGGTCTAGGTTCGAATCCAGTTGACGGCAAAAATTGCAATAATTCCAGCCAAAATGTAGTACTCGGTGGTAGCCAACACAAGTGGTTGTTGTTCATTCAAAACCTTGAATGCACTTAGTTTCATTCGCGTAAGTTATCATTTGGGGTGTTGGACAAGCTTTTTGAATTTGGCGGTTTTGCTATAAAAACGAAATGTTGAATAAATTTTGAACGATGGTCTTAAAAATTTCTTTTTTTTGCTGGACTAACCTGGACAAACGGTGAAAAAACGATTGGGATAAACACGATTTTGTTAAAACAATTTTGTTGGTGTTGCTATAAAAAAGAAATGTTTGAACTAAGGGTGGAAAAGCGATTATTTTTGCCATTACAAAGCCAGTGGAAAAACGAACGCACTTAGTCTCATCTTCCTAAGTCATATATTGGGGGCAGTAGATGAGTTTTTTGATTTTGGGGAGTTGCTATAAAAAAGAAAAGCTTAATAACTTTTTTCCTGAGGGTGGACAAACAATTTTTTTGGTTGGACAAACGTGGAAAAACGATTCTGATCACACAAAAATTTTGACTTTGGGGTTCCCACTTTATACAGCTACATATTCAAACTATAATCGAAAATATTTGTTCCAATAATCAACAGATTGTCCGGAAATCGTATTTTTCTGAGACGAGACTGGTAGGGCTGGCCACGAGACGAGACTTGGCGAGACTTTTGTAGGTCTCTTCTCGGTCTCGTTAAAATCGAAAACATTCAGTCTCGTCTCGGTCTCGTCCCTCGTCTCCGAATAATACGATTTCCGGACAACCTGTTGATTATTGGAACAAATATTTTTGATTATTATTTGAATATGTGCAGAAGAAATTTAATAATTAAAAGTAAATTTCGGTCCAAACAGCCTCGTCTCGGTCTCGTCTAGGGTGCTTAAAAGGGGTATGGTACGTTTCGTATTTTTTATTGCATTTTATGGTTGTTTCGTTTAATTCGTTTCGCATTTTGTTGTTTTGCATTTCACTGTTTCACTTTTCGTTTATTTGGTTTCTTTTTGTTTTGACAATTTTTGTTTAATTTTTTAAGTATTTTCTTTTAATTTCATTTTATTTTTGATAGTTTCGTTTTTTGATCATTTCGTTTTGGAATTAATTCGTCTTACGTTTGTTTCGTCTTTAATTGTTTCGTTTTGGTTTATTTCGATTTCGATCATTTCATCACCGTTTGTTAATTTTCGTTTTAATGTTTGTGCATGTAAAGAACCTAAAGGCGTTAAAAAGGAAGGTACACTGGTACTTTTCCATTTTTTCCATTGACATAAGACTCGTCAAACAAGTCTATTATTGGACTTGTTGCAGAATGCATTTCTTCCTTTAATTTTTGTATGTATCTATAATTCCTCTTTAATTACAAACTGATAACAAAATAATCGAATTCCATAAGATAGATAAACGTAGAGACAAAATGCGAAATAACCTTTGACGAAACAACCCAGTCTTAAGTGATCCATAAAAGTTTTAACGAAAATGCAAAACAAGTAAAAAACAAAAGAAGAAAATCGAAGTAATCGTGAAACGAAATGAACTTAAAACAAAATACATACAAAATATAAAAAACGATTTCGAACTAAACATAAATAATAACAACAAAAACGAAACAACAATTGGCGAAATAAAAAAAAAAAAACAAACAATAGGCTCCCCTTAAAAGGCAGTCTCGTCTCGTCTCGGTCGCGCATGACGAGATTTTCTCGTCTCGTGGCCAGCCCTAGAGACCGGGACGAGACTGCAAATCTAAATTTTCTTGCTAAAAACGCGAGCCTGAGACCGAGACGAGACTGAAAATTGTCGATTTTAACGATTCCGAGTCTATGATTACGAAAGTCTCGACGAGTCTCGTCTCGTGACCAGCCATAGTAAAATCGTTTTTAAGTCGGAAAAGGCTTCAAGAATTTTGATATACAAAATGTGTGCTTGTTCTTGAATCAGTGCAGACTACTTTAATCTAACAAAATTTCATAGTTTCATAATAGGTAGGTAGGTTCCTATATCCTACACATAATATTGGATTTTCGATTTTTCGAAGACGATTTGATGAAATAAAAGTTTTATCTGCATAAACAGCCTAATATTAAAGTTTTCTAATTTTATAACATTACGATTTTGTTTACTATACTTTGTTCAACAAAAATTATCAGTACAGGCGAGCTTTTTTCAAAACAGTGGCGCCTGTGTATACTATCACCACAGTGAATTGAGAAAACTGCCAAGAAAAGAGATTCTAACCCACTGAACAACGTACAGGAGTTGTTGCCGTAATGCCCTGCAAAATATCGTGCACTCCACCATCATGACCATCTTCAGTGCATGCCCAAAGCACTACCACACTGATCATAATATAATCGTTTCTACTCTACTCTGGCTGTGTGAGCAAGCATATTCCAACAGAGTTACCCTTACCCATTGAAAGCAGTATAAAAGTGCCTTTTCAGTGTTTTTTATAAAATAGCTTTCTGTTTTCAAGCTTTTGAGAACAGAATTAATTAAGGTAAGACATAAAGTACGGAAACCCTATGAGCTTTTACTATAAATTAAAATAATAACAAACCATAGGCAATGAAGATGAAGAATTTTAAATATTAAAAATACATCTTTTTTAAGAGGAGTGAATGAATATATTTCAATTAAAAAGTACAAGTGAGCTTAACTCCTAAAAACTACTTTTCGGCCATATATGACAGGGCGAAACACAGTAATTTTTGGAGTTGAGGTCGCTTGAACTTTTTGATTGAATTGTAATTACAAACATTTGTTTTATGCTCTTCAACATTTTTTAATGACATTTTTGTTAAGTACAATAATACAACTCTCGCAATTTAACAGAAGCCACTTAAACACAAAAACAAGTATGTACATACGTGAGACCCAGTCACCCATTATATTTAAATATTTACAAGATAGTGACGTACAAAAAATAAACTAAAACTTACAACATTTAATTAACAAGACTATAATATTTTTTATTTAAATCAACAGTTTAATGAAACCACCTTAACGGTATTTTAATAACTTAAAAATATAAACACATCATGAAGATCAACACACACACAAGAACTAAAATAAATCAAAAATTTAAAAAAAAATCTATCAGTTACAAACGGTTTAATTACAGCTTGGCCAATTTAGCTAAATGATATTTATTTAAGGTTGCAAAATTCAAACAAATTATTTGAGTCATTGCAGAGAAATTGAAATTATTAACATTCCACATTAATTTGTTAAAATGATTGTTATTTGAGTAATTTGCCATAATAATTATACAACATTGTGAGGCTATAAAAAATTTAACTATGCACAAACAACTATGGACAAAAAACGTGATTCTATACCTCACAACAAACATTGTCCTGTGGAATAATTATTTTTATTTTGTGGATCTATTATAATGTTGTGATGCTGGAATTCGCTAGAGGCAGAGTGGGGATCATTGTTGTTGACTTTCGCATGCCGTGCATACTGCCAGTAAGTATCACCCACAGGTTGCCGCTAAAAATCAAACGACAAATACAGACAGAACCAGAAACCAGGAACCAGGAACCACCAAGCTCTTCAGCCAGCATAAAATTGGTTCACTTAAGCTATTAGAGTTTTGGCAGTGAATGTATAAAGAAGTTATTTTTAATTAGCGCCTGTCGTAAACGGTGTTTAATTTTGTTTTAGGTAATAAAATTGACTCTAACTTAAATAATGTTATTAGTTTAATACAATGTGTTGGTATCGTCAACCACCCCTATTTTTGTTTTGGTTTAACATTAAAGTTGAAAGCCAATGTAAATAAATTGTTACGTTTTGTAAGTTTATGATTTGAAACGAATATTTTTGTTTGAATAACCGATGCATTACGTGGTTTTGATGATTGGTCATGAGATAAACTAAATTTTTTTTTGTCAGATCATGCTGCAAGGATATTTTCCCTTGGTGTAGTTGAAATGAGAGAAAATAGTTGTCAAAGGTAACTAATTGCCTCTTGAGAGAAAGCGAAGAATAAAGTGTGTGTATCTCTTTCATCCCCTTGTCATAAAAAAGTAGGAAGCTTGCGTACCTGGTAACTCTAATCTTATAGGTGAATCAAAAAGCTAAAACGTGTAGGTTAGGTCGAGACAACACAAATATCGTATCAAAGAAGGTTATCTATCCCCCACCTTCCCAACCATTTGGCATGAATGGGGCATATTCAGTAGCGGATCTAGGATTTGGCTGTGGGGGGGGCTTGGAGTTTGGATATCCAGTTTGGGACCTTAAGTAATAAAATTTGATTGTCCTTAAGATCAATTTTATTATTTATAACAAATAATAGAGATAAGTTTAGCTTTAAGGCAAGATATACTCAACTTCAGTGGAACTACACTTTACGACGACGGCCGGCGACACGGCAAAAAATTATTTTTAATGAAATTTTAGGAGCTATATCGCACTAAGCGGCAACAGAACTTCATACAAGTTCCGCTGCAGTGCAGTTCCGTCGAGTGCGGTCTAACCTTTAAGGTTCAAGTTTTTTTTTTTTTTTGTGAAAAAGATGTATGGAGATACATTTTTTGTAGTTATATAACAGACACCGAATTTTGACATTCCTACATTTCCTTTAATGATATCCGTGTTTTTTGAGCCTTAATATCCGCTCCTGTCACGCTTTAAAATGTTTTCAATACAAAGTACAATAACAATTATTCATAATTGATGTACCGTAGATAGAAGCAAATATAAAGGCGCACCATAATAAAATTAATAATTTTTAGCCATGCTTGAACCACACGTACAAATTCGTTTATTTATATTATTTAAAAATTGATTAGGTACATACATTATGGAGGTAGGTATAATTTTAAATTAGCTGTGTGTATGTTTTGAACTTCACGTTTTTGACAAGATTTGAAAACTGTTTATAATTGGCTAGTTCAGCTAAATTAACTGGTCGTACTGGCAAAAGATCATTTATGTGATTTGACAGTATCCAGGCCTCTGAGATCTTATTTTTCCTGAATTAGCCAAATTAACGAGAAACTGTTTTGTTCAAACTTTCTGTAGGACAAAAGACAAAGCTGCTCTAAGAAATAACCTGCGGCCCAATTCTGCAAGCCTAAATGTATTTTCAAGTATACGCTGCATACCCACACTTTATATTGATGCCCAAAAAATATGTCGACATATCTGCACGTCACTCTAGAGTCTAGGGTAACTTGAAACCCCGTTGTTCTCCAATTGTTTTAGACTCAACTGCGTTTCATTCGTTAAATTAGTTTTGTTTTTAGTGTAAACAGTTATTGTATTTGACACTTTAATGTTAACCCCCACCACTTTTTTATCTCTTTTTACTTCTCTGTTCCAGTCTTAGCCCAAATTCGGACTTTGAAAGTCCCTAGACTTAAGCCCCCAAAATTCTCTGGAATAAGGTTAGTTTTTCTCAGAACTTATTATTCCGAAGCTGGTTTCTCCGTCCCAATTGTCTGGGTTTTGTTTTTAGGGAAAAATTGTCGTTGTATGAAATATGTCCATTATTCATAGCCCCCAACTTGGTTTTTGTCCAATTTGCTTCAGGCCTTAGCCCAAATCTTAGGGCTTAGAAAAAAAGTTACATGTTTATGCAAATAGGCTAGCCCCAACCACGTTATTTTGTCCATCAAATTTGATATCTTAACAATATTTTAGACGGAATATAAAACTCTACACGTTTTAATGTATTGCTTTCTTTCAAATTATTTTAGGAATCGGCTGTGGGGGGGGCTTTAGCCTCTATAGCCACCCCCTGGATCCGCCACTGGGCATATTCATAATCGCAGATAAACCCAGGTTTAAATAAACTACAGTTTAAGACAATTTTGGCTCAATGAATACAGACCGAATTTAATTAAAAATTGTTGGTTTCGTATTTTTATAAGATAACCAATATGGTATACTACCCAAATAGCTTCAAATATTTTGAAATAATTAACTTAAAAAAATAGAATCAACGTCCGAAAATTCTACTAAACCTATGATTAACTTAGACACAGCTCTAAAATGACTATGAATACGTGCCATTGTGTTTTTCAATTACTTTCTAATAAATACATACTTATGTACATATATATCTTATTCAATACAACAAATATATTTTAACAATATGAACGCAAATTTAGCACTGTCAAACTTATCAAACTTTTACACTTTTATCAAATTTTTGGGAACTTCCAGTTATGAATAGGTAAGGGCGGGATGCGGGAGAAATGGCACCCCTTTTTTGTTTTTCTTATAACTTTAAAAGTAAAAAGGATAATCGTTTCAAACATAGTTTTATATAATCTGTAGCTAATTTGTAAACAAACAAAAATGGATTACTAGGGGATTTCACAATGCAGAACATATTTTTTTTTTTAATAACAAAATACATTACAAAAACGACAAGCGAAAAAAATGGAGGTTGATATGGCACCTACTTTATGGAACTTTACTTTTCAGTGATTTTTTGCCATAGAGTTGTTGTTTATATACGTAAAATGCAATGGGACTTGACAAATTGTGCACTTCGTACACTCGAAAGTTACAAAAAAACTGTTCTAAAATTAAAACCAAAAATTTATTGGAATCAGGAAGGGATGATATGGCACCAGTGTAAATGTACTGAATTTGGAGGGTGGCATATTACCCTTTGGACATTGTCACTGTCATTCAAAATGAAAAGATCATTTACGTATATGCAGTAATAGCGGTAACAAGGAACAAACAGACACGATTCACTCTGTGTTTTTCCGTTAAAACGAAGACCTGATACCGAAACCTTTCGTTTCTACACTAACAGCATAATGCATAAACGAATTATAGCGAATGCATAGTGCTTATAATGCCACTGAACGCAAAAACCTTATTCATAAACTTATGCAACGTTGAATAGAGGCAACATAAGCTAAACGCGTTTGGAGGTTGTATAGAGCCAACATAAGGGTTTGTGTATTATCAGAATGTCGCTTTGACTCACACACAACAATAATGTAGATAGATATTAGGGGGGCGCTTATTTTTTTTAATCTTTGAGGTGTTGAAGTCTGACTATCAAAATATTTTATAAAATTAAATACAACAATAAATAATGTTAAATAGTTGTACATTTTTGTTGTGATATTGTTTAAATAAAATTAAGAATATTTGTTTGTACACTTTATTTTATAGAATCTACTTAATAAATGTAAAATATTTTAAGATTTTCCATCAAATCTTACAACTTTTGCAAATGCTCGACGACATGCGTGATTTAAATAAAATTATACAAAGATTCACCTTCATCACTTTCACGGAAAAATACAAATAAATTTTAAGCATTACAAAATAAGCATCACCCTTTTATTTTTCTCCTCAACATAAACATCAAGATGGTGAGTGAATGGAACAATTAATGGAATAAATCAAAAACGACGTTTTTTTGTTTTAAATATTTTTAATTTTAATTGCAAACACAAAACACCAACAAAGTAACTGGCTTATTATAATAATATTAAAAAAAATTAATAAAAAAACAAAAAGAATCCAATCGCCAGCAGAATTACTTCTATTGATTTTTCACACAGCACACACACAGCTGGGTCTCCTTTGTCAGTTTTGAAAGTAAAACGTAATAGATTTCTGCTTTATGGTACCAATTTTGACACAAGCTCATTATAACTATAATGGGATGAAAAATATTTTATGCATAACAATTTATGCAACGTTGTATAGTGGCTACATAAATCCTTATGCAGTGCATAACTATTCATCTGTTCAGCGGATTCTTATGAATACGGCTGTAAATTTACATACAAAAATAAAAAAAAATTATCTTGCTGTTGAGTTCTTGGCCAATTTGTTAAATTATTATAGTTGTTTGAGATTTAAAAATGCATCTCTTTCGGCTGTTTTGGTCGTAATGATATGTTAGTGAAACAATTTCATTTCCTTTCCACTCCGCAAATGAGAATAAGGTCACACAAATTCTCCTGGACAGTGGCTATCCAATAGAAATCATACGGAACTTGATTCTTCGCCAAAAACACAAAGCTCCTGTGGATAAACTACAGGAAGAAGAGAGACGTATTTATAAGAGTATAGTTTACTTCAAAGAGACAGCAAAAAATAATACAAAAGACGTCAATTTAGCGTATAAATCCAACAAAACGCTGGCACCTCCTTTCACCAACAGGAAAACGGAAAAGGACAAGTGTTCCGACGTAGTTTATAAAATAAACTGTCTTGGCAATACAGAGGAAAGTTGCAACCTTTCCTATATCGGTACTACAAAGCAACTTCTTCGTCAACGAATTTCAAACCACAAGTCCGACATTAATTTAAAAAGCACCGGGAAAACGGCACTGGCCTTACACAGCATCGAGCGTGGACATAAACCCGATTTTGACGGAGTGGAAATCCTGGAAATGGAGAAACATGTCTCCAAGCGGTATACTTTGGAAACACTTCATATCATAAATAACAAAAACAATATGAATCGTAAACAAGACAGCCAAAATATTTCATTGGTGTACTGCTCATTAGTGACATGGCAGATTTTCTGAAAGTTTAAAGCCGACTAAACTTCATTTGAAGTGTTTTAAATAAAATAAAAACAATTTGTTTAAAGTAATTTTATTATTTTACAACAATTTTTGAAATGTTAAGAATTTTCTTTTTCAAATTGTCTTTACAGTTTTTAATACATTGTCATGTATTTATTATTTCTGCTTTTATTGTAAATTTATCTATGTAAATTGTAAACATCTACCTAATGTCAGTTTGCCTAAGTGTTACACCAAATGTTCTCATGTGTATAATACATTCAATTTATTTTTGTAAATAAAAGATCCCCTGAAGAAGATGGCAACCACCGTCGAATCTTCGGGAAAGGAAATGAAATTGTTTCATTAACATATCATTACGACCAAAACAGCCGAAAGAGATGCATCTTTAAATCTCAAACAACTATAACAAAAAAATTACCTTACAAAAAAATCACAATTTGTTTGTATTTTCGTTTGTAGTTTAGACATTTAACAAGCTTCTTGGACTTCAACTGCACCCGTTAGAAGCTTGTGTGAAAATTAAAGATATTCTGAAGTCATTGCTTTAAAAAACAAAGTCATTACGAGGGAAATATTGAAAGTGTATGTACCATATCACCCGACTTTACATATTGATTATATAAACATTTTCAAATAAAAAACAAACAGGCCATACTGCAATTTTTAACTATTTATCAAGTACATATCTTACTCGAGCAACTGGAGAAGATCGATATAAGACATCTCTACATGAATAGAAAATTAGTTAGATTAAATTGTATCGAAGTTTTTTTGATATGAATTTTTGTGTGCTCTAAGTTCAAGAAACCTCGCTAGGTAATCATGATATAAAATACAAATGGAAGAAGTATAATAAACTATAATCGCAAAATAATTATTTTCAGTGCACAAATAATGTGAACAAACAAAAACGTTATATATAACACCACTTGAAAAAAAAAAAATAAAAAAAGTACGCATACGCCACAGTACACATTAGTATGTCTATTAATTTTATTATGATTTTTGATATGCAAAAAGTTGCCAAAAAATTGCCGTAAATATGCCGTGAAGAGAAAATAATTGCCCCAAAATCTTGCAATCCTACTAACAGTCTTTTTATTTGCCGTTAATATTCTGTTAAGAGACAAAAATTGCCTCGCCCATGGATTAGCCATAAAGTGCAGAAGCCCGTTTTCAGGTTAATTATGATTTATAAAGTTAGAATGACACTTTTTTTATGGCTTACTCAGAAGTTTTCTTTGTCTAAAAATAAAAAGTGTCATGCCTCAAAACGAATAATTATTCGGCAACTACTGGCATACTCAGAAGTTATTTTTGGCTAAGAATAAAACGTGTCATGCTAATTTTACACATAAATTACCCTGAAAATGTTTTTTTTGCCATTTTTGGGTAATCCATGGGCGCGGGATGTTTTTTTCTTTGACAGTAAATTTCCGGCAATTATTTGGCAACTACTGGTATACTTCAAAAATATTTTGGAGCAAAAATAGCCCGAAACCCGTTTTTGCCCGTTTTTGGCAAACTATGGGTTTGGCAATTTTTTTCTTTTCACGGCATATTTATAACAATTATTCGGAAATTACCTTAAATTAATCCTTACATTTTTCTTTGGACTAAAAATAAAAAAAATCGTCATGCTATCCTTACGCGTAAAGTTAGCATGACACCAATTATCAAGCCATGGACAGGACAATTTTTTCCCTTCATGGCTTATTTACGACAGTTATTAAGACATTTTTGGCATCCTTATTTTTTTTTTTTGCACTAAGAATACGCTATATGCTAACTTTACGCGTAAAGGTAGCAGGATTGCCTTTTTTTTGACAAACCATGGCACGGCAGTTTTTCTCGTCACAGCATATCTACGGCAATTATTTGGCGACTTCTTGCATAGTCGAAAGTTATTTTTTACTAAAAACAAAAAAAGGGTCATGCTTACTTTATATGAAGTAAGCAGGATTGCCCTTTGTGGACAAACCAGTGGCGCAGCAGTTTTTGATGTTCCATGGCGTATTTGCGGCAGTTAATGGCATATTCAGATTTTACTTTTTTCGAAAGTTTCCATGTTAACTTTACGCGGCTCCATCCTTCACCTTGTTACCAAACTCCACTTTAATAAAATGAATCGAATAATGAAATTAAAAAAAGTATACTATTAAATTGATCTTCGATTGCATCGTTTACGTTTTTTAAGTGATGTTTTCTACAACAGCAGTATATACTATTTGTCCGCGTTTGCCCGCATAGCTGCATGCACTATCCGTACCTTGCTCTTTAAAAAAAAAATAACAATAAAAAGAGCATTTTTTCAATAAATTAATTTTTTTTTTCAACTGCAATGAAAATTTCACCCGTAAATTGAATTGCAACTTACACCAACTTAAATCTATGTACGTCACTTAATCGCATCCTGCAATCCTTGATTCGCTTTTTGAGAAATACTTTAAAGATATTTTTTATTAAAATCTATTTTCAAACGCAACTACAAGTGTTACTGTATAATTTCGGATATGCACGGTGCGTGCATATATTGCAAATCTTGGAAAGTATCTATAATAAATAAATAAATTGGGTGGCGCAACAGCTCATGAAGAACCGAGCCTTAGTGACTAAGAACTTGCCTCGTGGACGATCCTGAGAATTGAACCCAGACCTCCAGCGTGACAGTCCAACGCACTAACCATTATACATGCTACGGGCTACTAACATGGATCTACATATTAATTTATTTTCCAAGATTAGCAAAATTGCACTCATCGCAATGCATTGTTTTCGAAATACAAGTTCAACTAATACTGCAACTACAATTGTAGTTGATAGTTGATATTTTATTAGTTATTCTGCTATAAGGGGCAGAGACGAATCCATAACAAATAAGTAGGGCTGGTCCCGAGACGATAAAAGTTTCAGTCTCGCATGACGAGACCGAGACGAGACGAGACTGCCTTTTAAGCAAACGAGACGAGCCTGTATATTTGGACCAAAATTTACAGAGAGTGTAATAAATTAAAAAATCCAATTTCAGTTAAATATTTATTTTCTTCTGCAAGTATTCAAACTATAATCGAACATTGGTGTGTTTTGTTTGTCCTGAAGTCAAGACTATACAGTCTTAAGAAATATTTTAATATTACCTACAAAACAACAACACTTTATTCTGAACACAAAATATTCAATTGAGTACCTTTAATGAAAGGGGGGGAGGGTGCGAAAAATTTAATTTAGCACAATATTAACATGTGACACATGACTTAGAGGTAGTTTTTAATGCTGAATTTAGTGACACCAAAACCAAATCAATACCACTCTCGTGAAAAAAGTTATGGTCCTTTTTGTGTAGGGAACATAATATTTTCAACACAACAGGTAAATGGTACAGAAATCCTTTTTAAAATAATGACTCATTGATGAAACTTAGTATAGGTGTTAAATTTGGCATACGAATCATGGATAAAAAGGGTTTATGCAAATATCTACAGTGAAAGGGTGTTTTTTTTTTTGAGGGGGAGAGGAAGATAGGGAATCGTTACCAAAAAACCTTCGATGCAAAATCTTACCTTGATGAAACTTGGTTAAAATCTTAAAACGGACACTATTATCAAGAATCAAAAGAGTCTATACAAATAAAGTGCAGGGAAGGGTGTTTTTTTGAGCGGCACAAAAAAGAGGCTAACGTTATCGAGCTAAAAAAATTTGATTTGGTAAAATAAATGCATATGACACATGATTTAAGGGTAATTGTGAATGGTGAATCCAACAAAACAAAAATCAAAACGATACAGATCCCCTTAACAAGTTAGAGTCCTTCTAACATGTAAGGATCAGTATATTTTCAGTACAATAGGTAAATTTCACCGGTATCCTTTTAAAAATAATAACCCATCGATAGAAGTTAGTGTAAATGTTGCATTTGTCATTAGAACCATGGATCAAAAAAATTTATAAAAATATCTACTTTTAAAGGGTGTTTTTTTAACCATAGCGTAAAATGGGGAATTGTTACTTAACACCTTTGTAATAAATACTACCTTAATGAAACTTACCTAAAATCTTAGAAATGACATGAAAATCAATATTCAAAAGAGTGTAGGGAAGGGTGTTTTTTGAGCGACACAGAAGTGAGTTTACAATTTGCTTTGGTACAATAAATGCATGTGACACATGATGAAGAGGTTACACTAAAACCGAAACGATATAAATCCTATTAAAAAAGTTACAGTCTTTTTTCAATGTATGGATGATTGTAAATTCTTTTGAAAATAATGTCGCGCTGGTGTAAAGTAGCATTAATGTTTTATTTACCATTTGAACCTTGACTCGACAATGTCTAAGCAATATGATGTTTTATGTAAGTATTTATAAGATGTCTGGAATTGGTAATACCACTTTTTGGTCATTATAGTTAAGTTAAGTTTATATTTACCTACACAAATATCACTACTGTATTTTTTTACATTCACAAAGTAATCCTATGATGAATAAGATTGAGTTGTCGATGCTGCTCAGCATTCATATCGATGCTACTACCAAATTCTGTTGTGGCTTGGTAATTAGCATATACCTGAGCAGTGGGGTTGGACCCGAAAGGGCGAAGATTTGTTGTTACCCACTTAAATGACACTGGAAGCAGCACCAGAAGAAATTCTGAAGTTGGTATCATGTGCATGCAAGGGCAATTGTTAAACCTCACAATGCAGGGTTTGTGAGGTTCTCAAATGCCTCAATGTAGAAGAGTGTGAAGAAGAAGAAGAACAGATTTTGTTTGACCTTGAAGACCTGTTTGAAGATGATACTCAGTAAAGTGGATGTTTTTTAATCAAGTGAGTATAATAGGTACATTTTGTTTTGTTTTATTCAATTACCTACTATTTACTTACGAATTCTAGATAATAGCAGAATATAAAAAGAAGATATTTAACGAGGAAGTAGAACTGCCCCATACTTCTCTACTATACCACAAACTTTTGATTATTATTTATTTACTTATTCTCGTTCCTTTAAAATGTTAAAAAATATGGTTTCAATTTATAAAAAGTAATACAAAGATGATGGTGATTTTCAATTATAGCGAACTGGCCAAGAAACAGTAAGAAAATATGTAGTTGGGGTGGTATGACACTTGAAAATACAGCCCTCAAATGAAAAAAAAAATGTAACTTTTTTAATAGGATTTATATTGTTTCGGTTTTAGTGTTGTTCGATTCACCATTAAAAGTTACCTCTACATCATGTGTCATATGCATATATTGTACCAAAGCAAATTGTAACCTCACTTCTGTGTCGCTCAAAAAAACACCCTTCCCTACACTCTTTTTATATTGACTGTAAAGTCTTGGCTTTAAGTTGAAACAAAACACGCCTAATATTTCGTTCCAATAATCAACAAGTTGGCCGGAAATTGTATTTCTCGTAGACGAGACCGAGACGAGACTTAATTATACGAGACCGAGGCGAGACTGAAAATTTTCGATTTTAACGAGACCGAGACGAGACTTACAAAAGTCTCGCAGAGTCTTGTCTCGTGGCCAGCCCTACAAAACAGAAATAATTTAAATCGTTCCAGCCGTTTTTTAGTTTTAAATTGTAATATAACCAGCGATGCCAACTCAGGCTTTCTAATGCTTTTTAGGCATTTTTTCATTGCCAGAGGTCTTAAAGCTTATTTTTGGGCACAAAAGTTTTTTTCTTTTTCATTTCATAAAGGTAATATTTATTTAATAATTTAATATATTGGCAAAAAAGTATTAAAACTGTAGAATTTGTTTCCGCCCTAAAACTATTCGCGAAATTCTGATCATTTTGAATTACAAGAAACCCATTATTTTTATTCATGTACGATTTTAAGGATCAGGATGAGGACGATTTAAATTAAAATTTAAAACTATATTTATCTTTTACTTAATAACTACATAATGAACCAAAAAAAATTTTTTTTTAATTACTGAAAAGTTCCTCCATAAGTAAAGAATTTTTTCTGTGATCTAGTTTTTTAATTGTGTTACAATTTGTGTTTAATTTTTGATGTTTGCTTAAAAAACTAAGACAAAACTTAGTGAGGCATTATTTCACCGAAAAAAGAACTATTTTTTTTTTCTTTTTTCAAATGAGGCATGATTTTGGCTAAACTTAAACAAAATATTAAAGTAAAAGGCTGTTGGATTTTTTTTTATTCTCAGACATTAGAGCTTAGACAGTGTGGTCAAAAAACTATAGCCTCAACTTTTGACAGGATTTTGTAAATTTTGAAGAATTTCAATTCAAACTCATTTCCATTGTAAAGAATACCGTTTTTTCGAGGAATTCACAAGGTTACCTATCTGCGAATCCGTTTTTCCTTGAACCCTACAATGCATACGCCGAGTATATGTATATAGTAAGTTCCTGCTTGTATGGATGCCATTAAGATTTAAAGTTTTATTTTTTAAGGCTGTACTGTAGAATGAAAACCTTATTTACACCATCATTTTGCCAAAATGTATGCAATTAGAAAGAGTAAATTGAGAACTCCTAAAAGTATGCCTTAGTTTTTGTTTGAGCAACAATTTAATGCACCGGAAGTCGAAAAAAGAAACGCTAAGAACCGAACAATTAAAAATGATTTAAACAAGGGAAATATTGTTTGTTATTCTTATTATTATTATTAATAGATATGGTAATTTTAAGCAATAGTAGCAGGTATAAAAATTAAACCTGATGAAATTCAATTAGTTTTGTTTTATTTGAGCTATTTGAAAGTGTATGCATTTAAAAAAGAAGGTTGGTTTCTACTCTTACCAACATAAATATTTATACATTTTTGAAGTGAAACTTCTTTGGGCACATCGAGAGTGAAATTTCAAGGTTGAATTTTTGTGAAACGAACAAATGTAACGCCACATGTGCAACGCTGAGATCATTGATTAGCTAAGTGGTGGGAGGTGGAGCCCGACTAACAATTTGACTTGTATAAGGTCCAATTTGCAGAATTTGATAGGCTATTGTTAACAAAGAATAATTTTAAGGCTTAGTATTGCAAGCCAAGCATTTAACGATTTATTTATTTCAAACTAGCTTGTTTAGTGCATTTAAATTAGTTTCTATATGAGACTTCATGTAATAAGGTCTGCGGAGATCTTTTTATGGCCTGCCGAAATTGGTTGCCTAAGCTAGAAAATTAATAGCTTTTATAGAACATTCAGCTGAAAGTCAATACATACAACTTCTTTACGGCTTCTTTAAGAATGTAATCGCGTATCAAGAAAATGTCTGATAGATGCTTAAATAATTTGATTTTAGTCAGAGTTGTTATATTGCTTTGAATAACGCAATTTTCATAAATTTATAAAGCATATTATAAATGTTTGAACATACGCCTACCTAAATTTTGTAAGCATGAAACAAATAAACACTATAAGAATTTTGCTTCTGCCATTTTGTGCATGAAAAATATCTTCGTTTGAGTTTCTCAAAAGTGAAGTCTTGCAAGAATTTTTTTTAATGTATTTAAAACTCCAACAAATTAAAAAAAAGTTGGTTTGTTTTTTAGAGTCAACTGTTATCCTTTGTTTCCATTGACCACGAGATGCATTTTTGATCTTGTGTATAACAAGACTGATTATGATGATCAATCATTTTGTATGAGTGGCATTCGCTTAAGGTGGTAGTCATATTTTAATTTTTGTTTTTATTAGTTTGGGCTTACCACGATATCTAGAAACCAATAATCCAGAAAGCAAAATTCCCGAAAGTAAAAATCTCGAAAAAAAAATCTAGAATTGAAAAAATCTCGAAAACAAAAATCAAGAAAGCATAATCTCGAACTGTAAAAATCTAGAAAAAAAAATGCAAAAATCTAGAAAACATATTAATTGTTGAGACAATGAATTGTAACCATTCTTTGTCTCAACAATTAATATTAATTCTAGATTAGGAAAGTCTCCTTAAGAGAATCAGTACACTGCACAGCACATGCACCCATCCAACTATAAAAGTAGGGGACTAAATTTAGTGTTGCTAGGGAAAGGGACGGTCTCTTATAGCAACGTAAGTTTTCTTATTAAAAAAAAGTGCAATGAAAGTAAATGAAATCGTTACAAACAAAGGTTCCATCAAAATTGAAATTGATGGGTTTATTTGTTATTTAAATAAATTTGTAAGAAATTAGTTTTACTGGCTGTGTGAACTGAATAAATCTCATTTTTGTAGTTGCCAGGGTAACTACAGTCAAGCATAATGATAATGCTAAACATAGTTTAGATTAGTTGTGTGGTTCCAAAAATTCAGATTGGTTAAGAAGATTGGTTGTGGTACGAGTATACGTATACATATACGTATATACAAATCAGTGTTGGCCCAACGTTAATCTGATTAACGATTAAAAATTAATGATTAAAAATTAATGATTAAAAATCATAATCAAAAAATTTGATTAAGATTAATTAATCATAATCAAATTTAAAATGATTATGATTAATAATCATAATCATTAATCATTAATTTGATTACTTGATTAAATATTAACTATTTCCAAATGATGGTAGATTGAGCTTAGAAAAAGTGTTAAATTCAGATTTTTCGGGCTAGATTTTGAAAAAGTTATTATTATTAGATTTTATTTAGTTGGTTATCGTATATACAAAAGCTTACAAAAAAAACAGAGATCGAAAGTAAATCTCAACCTTTTTAAAGGTCTTTAAATATCACACACCTGCTCAAATTTTTTTTTCTAATGGTCACTTAACAACCATGCAATTCAAAAATAATTTTGCTTGGTTTCGCTCAGTGATAAACTTTTATTTACATTTTTTCGGGAGAGAAAGTAATAAAACTCGTTTAGGGATTTTTATTTTGTATTGAAAAAGAAAAAAAATTTAGTAAGTATATAAATACTGCACATGATTTTGGTGTATTTTGTAATGCTTGTTTTTATAAGACTTAAACCAAAACGCGAAATGATAGAATTAGGAAACAAAAAAATATTTTCGCATCAGGGTGTTGCAAGAAAATGTTTTTTTGGTCTATTTCAATGAAATTTACACAGTTTAAACCTGTGTATAATAGAATTATCGAAGAAAAAGATATTCTTGTCTTGGACACCAATTTATCAGCAAATTAAGACACCATATAAAATTTAAGGGCATTTTTGAAATCTTTTTTTTTTTTTTACTCTTTACAGTTAGTTTCAAAAAAGAGCAAACAGTATGAGATTTTTTAGACAAACAGGCTAACAATATTCTTGTAAATTTTCGAATTCATTCATCAAACTGTTTACCCATACCTTATGGTCAAATTTGTTCGCAGTAATTAAAGCAACAAATTCTGTAAACTAAGCATTATGAAATCATCACCAAAATGAACATAAATACCAAAATTTTCGTTGACTTTTTCCAGATTTGCATTCTTTAAGGACTTCAAATGAAAGAAAAAAATTTGAAAAAAAACTTATATTTTTATTTTGAATCCAAATTTTTTTTTGATTTTTTTTTTTTGCAAGTATAGTTTTTAATCAAGTTAATCAATTAATGATAATTGATTAATGATTAACGCCATTAATCATACTTACTTACTTTACTTTTGATGGCGCTCACAGCCCAGGATGGGCTTCGGCCTCAACTAACAAGCCCCTCCAGCCAGCTCTGTCCCTAGCTAGCCGCTTCCAGTTGCGCACACCGAGTGCTTTGATGTCGTCATTCACTTGATTGCGCCACCTGTTACGGGTTCTTCCTCTGCTGCGTACCCCATCGGGGTTGGATTCGAAGACTCGTCGGGCAGGTGCGTTGCTGTCCATACGCTCCACGTGCCCCAGCCATCTAAGCCGCTGTATTTTCAGCTTTTTGACCAGGTCAACGTCGCTGTATAGCCCGTATAGCTCGTCGTTGAATCTTCTCCTCCATACTCCTTCGATACACACCGGACCGAAAATCACACGAAGAATCTTCCTCTCAAAGCACCCTAGCAGATTTTTATCCGAATCTTTCAGTGTCCATGCTTCTGACCCATAAAGCAGGACCGGGATGATTAGGGTTTTGTATAAAGTCTCCTTGGTTCTCTGAGAGAGGGCCTTACTACTTAAATGCCTTCTTAGACCGAAGAAACAGCGGTTGGCAAGAGTAATTCTTCGCTTGATCTCTGCACTGATGTCATTCTGCGATGTAATAGTGGAGCCCAGGTAGACAAAGTCCTTGACAACTTCGAAGTTATATCTGTCCATCGTGATATTTTGCCCGAGTCGACGATGTTGAGATTCCTCTCTCGATGACAGCATATACTTCGTCTTGTCCTCATTAACCGCCAATCCCATTCTAGCCGCCTCCGATTCAATGCTCGCAAATGCCCCTGCCACAGCTCGCTTCGTTCTGCCGACAATGTCTATGTCATCCGCATATGCAAGCAATTGAACGGACTTTTGATAGATTGTACCGCTGGTGTTGACATGTGCGTTGCGTACAATGGCTTCAAGAACGATGTTGAATAGGTTGCATGATAACGCGTCGCCTTGCCTCAATCCTTTCTCAACATCAAAGGAATCGGTGGTGTTCTTACCAATTTTGACGGAGCAGCGAGATTTCTCCATCGTCATCCTGCACAAGCGGACGAGTTTGGCAGGGATGCCGAGACTCGACATGGCTCTGTATAATTCGTCCCTTTTCACGCTATCATACGCGACTTTAAAATCGATAAAAAGGTGGTGTGTATCGATCTGGAATTCCCGGGATTTTTCTAAAATCTGTCGGAGTGTGAACATTTGATCGACGGTTGACTTGCCTGGCCTAAAACCGCACTGATAAGGGCCGATCAGATCGTTGACAAAAGGTTTTAAGCGGTCACACAGGATGGCCGACAAGATTTTATAAGCGACGTTTAGGAGACTAATTCCTCTGTAGTTGGTACATTTCAGAACATCTCCCTTTTTATGGATGGGGCACACTATACCGAGGTTCCATTCATCGGGCATACTTTCCTCCGACCAAATTTTGCAGATGAGCTGGTGTATGCTCCTAGCCAATTCATCTCCCGCTGATTTAAATAGTTCGGCTTGTAAGCCATCCGCACCTGCAGCCTTGTACGACTTAAGTTTGGATATCGCCAGCCGAACTTCGGTTAGGTCGGGTGGACGGAACTCTTGGCCATCATCGTCCAAGTTGAATGGAGCGTTCTGCCTATTAGCGGCATCTTGGCTGTCTTCGCCATTAAGCAGTCTAGAGAAGTGTTCTTTCCAGATCCTCAGCACTGACTGTGTGTCTACTACCATATTCCCACTCTCATCTCGGCATGCTTCCGTTCTAGCCTTGAATCCTTGGGTGGATCGCTTCACCCTCTGATAAAATTTTCGAACATCTCCCCTACCGCTACAACCCTCAATAGACTCTACCGCCCGCTTCTCGTGCTCTCTCTTTTTCCTCCTGAGAAGTCGGCGTTCCTCTTTTCGTTTCAGCCCGTAGAGCTCCCGGGCCTCTCTCTCAGCAGCTCTTGTTCGAGTCTGCAGCATTGCCTGGTAGGCCTCGTCCTTAGCTGCATGCGCTAGCCGGCACTCCTCATCGAACCAGGGGTTTCGTTGTATTCGCCTAGTGAAACCCAGCACATCAGAGGCGGCACTTCTAATGGCTTGTTGACAGTGTTCCCACTGGTCCTCTGCACTTGATGCTGGTAGCGGACCTCCTGAGAGATTAAGAGTTACGTGGTCTGCAAAAGTTCTGGCAGTCTCTTGCGATTTAAGCTTCTCGACATCGAATCTTTTCACAGCATCTGCTCTGCGTTGTCGCGTCATGGATATCCGCATACGTAGTCTAGCTACCACCAGGTAGTGATCCGAGTCAATGTTGGCCCCTCGGAACGTTCGGACGTCCAAGATACTGGAAGCATGTCTCGCGTCTATCGCAACGTGGTCGATTTGGTTGACGGTTACTTGATCACGCGACCGCCAAGTCCCCTTGTGTATATTGAGGTGTGGGAAGTAGTAGTGCCATTAATCATAATTAAGATTAATTTTCCAACCATGATTAATTTAATCTGATTAAAATTAATCAAATTAATTAATTGATTACAAAATTAATCAATGAATGCCAACACTGATACAAATCCAATAAAATATTTGATTTTTTTTTTTAACATTTTCGATTGTTGTTCTTTTTTGACCAGAAAAATAAATTTTTTGATAAATTGAACATATTATGAGTTTTTTTGATAAATTGAACATATTATGCGTTTTAATTTCGTTTAAACTATTGAAAAAGCTAAAAAAAAAAATTTTTTTTCGAGATTTTTTTCTAGATATAGTCTTTCGTGATTTTTGTACGTTCTAGATTTTTGTACATTCGGGATTTTTGCATTCGAGATTTGTTGTTGTTTTTTTTCGAGATTTTTGCCATTCGAAATTTTTGTCATTCTAGATAACGTCATGATCCTCTCAGTTTACCTATACAGGGTGATTCACCTAAGATGTGACAAAAATTTTGAGCGTGTAGCGCAGAGCCGTAAATTTTCAAGTACAAGTACCAGTCAAGTACCAAGTACCTTGGACTTGTACTTGTACTTGAAAAAACAAGTACAAGGTACTTGGTACTTGAAAATCATCAAGTACAAGTACTTTTTCAAGTACTTTCATCTAAGTAAATGTACTTGGTACTGTAGTACTGCCCAGTACATTTTCAAGTACAAGTACATTTTCAAGTACAAGTACAGGTATATTTTCAAGTACTTTTCAAGTACAATTCCATTGTCAAGTATTTCTAAAGTACAAGTCTATTTTAAACACTGTTTGAGTCGCGTATAAAATTATATGAACATATTTTATAATTTATGAAGCAAATTATGTTATTTATGTATAACATATTTACCTAACCGAGGCCTAGGGTGTAAAACGCGAGTAAAACTAGAATGATTATTAATAAAATTAATCAAATTTGTACGTAAGTGGACATTTTTATGCTAGTAATAAATCAAGTATTTTGTATTTACTCAATTACCAGTCGGTAAGTAATTTCAGTGAAACTTTATTTTATTTTTTAAGGTTTCAGTGAATTCATAAAAGATGAATAAGCCTTTAATAAGACTATTTTCTCAAAATGATGGTCTGAAAGAGCACGACGCTTTGGGGTGTTTACTAGACATGCAAAAGAAAACTGTCATTCGACAGGTAAATATGTTATACAGGGTGTCCGCCGGGAAGGTATACTACTTTGTTTATTTATAATTTTTGATTAAATGAAAGATAATGGATCTTATATTGATAAATGTTTAATTTAATGTCGGCAATTATGTATGGAATACAATATCAGGTAAATGTCCGCCTCTGTTAGTCTCATAAATGCGAGCCCTTTTGAGCACATTTTTCATTACATTCTCACTCATTTCATGCGGTATTTCAATAATTTCATCATGAATATTTTGTTTGAGTTGCTCAAGCGTTTCTGGTTTGTTTGCATAAACCTTGCTTTTCCGATATACCCACAGATAGAAGTCAGAAGCAGTCAAATCAGGCGACCGTGGAGGCCAATCAACATCACCATTTCCTGAGATAATTTGTTGTAGAAAGAGGTCTCGCAGTAATTCCATTATAATCCTGGCTGTATGCGATGTGGCACCGTCTTGTTGATGGAGGCAAAACAAAGTAGTATATCTTCCCGGCGGACACCCTGTACATAAATAACATAATTTGCTTCATAAAATATCAAATATGTTCATTACATTTCATACGCGACTCAAACAGTGTTTAAAATAGACTTGTGCTTTAGAAATACTTTAAAATGGACTTGTATTTGAAAAGTACTTGAAAATGTACTTGTACTTGAAAAGTACTTGAAAATGTACTGGGCAGTACTACAGTACCAAGTACATTTACTTAGATGAAAGTACTTGAAAAAGTACTTGTACTTGATGATTTTCAAGTACCAAGTACCTTGTACTTGTTTTTTCAAGTACAAGTACAAGTCCAAGGTACTTGGTACTTGACTGGTACTTGTACTTGAAAATTTACAGCTCTGCGCTACACGCTCAAAATTTTTGTCACATCTTAGGTGAATCACCCTGTATAGGTAAACTGAGAGGATCATGACGTTATCTAGAATGACAAAAATTTCGAATGGCAAAAATCTCGAAAAAAAACCAACAACAAATCTCGAATGCAAAAATCCCGAATGTACAAAAATCTAGAACGTACAAAAATCACGAAAGACTATATCTAGAAAAAAAGTAAAAAAAGAAAAGTACTTGAAAATGTACTGGGCAGTACTACAGTACCTAGTAAATGTATATACTTAGATGAAAGTACTTGAAAAAGTACTTGTACATGGTGATTTTCAAGTACCAAGTACCTTGTACTTGTTTTTTCAAGTACAAGGTACTTGGTACTTGAAAAGTACTTAAGTACAAATGTACTTAAGTACTTTACAACTCTGTTTTTCTATCTATTTTCTCTATTCTCTATTTTTGGGGACCAACGGCGTATACAGGGGGGGTCACGGGGTCATGTCCCCCCCCCCCCGAGAACTCAAGATTATTTTGTTGATCTGAAATAATTATTTAGTAACCACATAGAAAAAAAAATGAAAGTTGGTTACTTAGAAAGCTAGTAGGATTTTTGATTGTTAATTTAGAATTCAATAGAGAATTTGAATGTTGGTAACTTGAATTCAATAAGAAATTTAACACAACAACAAATTTCTCATATGATAATACATTCAAATCTTAAAATATATGCATAGGCTAGTTTCCGTTTTGAGATGACAGCCAAAACCTGATGAACCAAACAGAAATCAAAGTGCGGAGTTGTTACCAAATTTTCACTCAGTAAAGTAAAAACTAATAGGATTTTCAAAAAAAGAAAATTTTTTTTTCTGAAAATAAAATCTTTAAACACATTATAGAACACATACAGAAATTGTTTTGTTTGATTTCTGTATGACAAATTATTTTTAAAAGCAAAAAAGTGATAACTTTCGATTTATAGTTATTCTAACCAAAAAATATTAATGTTAACGATAAAAGACATAAATATATAAAACTATGATGAAAACCTATTACGAAACGATTTTGTTTGCACTTATTCAATATTTACGATCGAACAATATTGTTACTGATTTGGATGTGGATTACTTTTACAAAGTAACCTATGAATCCCATAATGCAAAAGCCAATAGCTATGGTAAAGGAGATTTTTTGGAACTCCTTGCGGTGAACCGTTTGACCAGTCGGATGGAATTATTGACGAAAAGCGACTAGGCTCGTAGAAGTTAACAATTTTGTCCATTATTTTTATCAGAAAGGCTTACTGGTAAGAAAGATAAAAAGATTAGGTATATTTTATGTACATATTTATTTTGGAAGGTGCCTTTCACTTTTCCATCGGTGGCAGTCTTAGTGACATACATTTTTTCCAAATCAGAGGCATATCGAAATCACTCGTGAACTTTGTTCACACTATTCTTGAAACGCAACGAAAAAGAATCTTTGTATTCAATTATAATACGAATATGTAATGTATTTTCATCAGCGGGAGATAAATTTGGTCGGAGGAAAGTATGCCCGATGAATGGAACCTCGGTATAGTGTGCCCCATCCATAAAAAGGGAGATGTTCTGAAATGTACCAACTACAAAGGAATTAGTCTCCTAAACGTCGCTTATAAAATCTTGTCGGCCATCCTGTGTGACCGCTTAAAACCTTTTGTCAACGATATGATCGGCCCCTATCAGTGCGGTTTTAGGCCAGGCAAGTCAACCGTCGATCAAATGTTCACACTCCGACAGATTTTAGAAATATCCCGGGAACTCCAGATCGATACACACCACCTTTTTATCGATTTTAAAGTCGCGTATGATAGCGTGAAAAGGGACGAATTATACAAAACCATGTCGAGTCTCGGCATCCCTGCCAAACTCGTCCACCTGTGCAGGATGACGATGGAGAAATCTCGCTGCTCCGTCAAAATTGGTAAGAAGACCACCGATTCCTTTGATGTTGAGAAAGGATTGAGGCAAGGCGACGCGTTATCATGCAACCTATTCAACATCGTTCTTGAAGCCATTGTACGCAACGCACATGTCAACACCAGCGGTACAATCTATCAAAAGTCCGTTCAAATGCTTGCATATGCGAATGACATAGACATTGTCGGCAGAACGAAGCGAGCAGTGGCAGGGGCATTTGCGAGCATTGAATCGGAGGCGGCTAGAATGGGATTGGCGGTTAATGAGGACAAGGCGAAGTATATGCTGTCATCGAGAGAGGAGTCTCAACATCGTCGACTCGGGCAACATATCACGATGGACAGATATAACTTCGAAGTTGTCGAGGACTTTGTCTACCTGGGCTCCACTATTACATCGCAGAATGACATCAGTGCAGAGATCGAGCGAAGAATTACTCTTGCCAACCGCTGTTTCTTCGGTCTAAGAAGGCATTTAAGTAGTAAGGCCCTCTCTCAGAGAACCAAGGAGACTTTATACAAAACCCTAACCATCCCGGTCCTGCTTTATGGGTCAGAAGCATGGACACTGAAAGATTCGGATAAAAATCTGCTAGGGTGCTTTGAGAGAAAGATTCTTCGTGTGATTTTCGGTCCGGTGTGTATCGAAGGAGTATGGAGGAGAAGATTCAACGACGAGCTATACGGGCTATACAGCGACGTTGACCTGGTCAAAAAGCTGAAAATATAGCGGCTGAGATGGCTGGGGCACGTGGAGCGTATGGACAGCAACGCACCTGCCCGACGAGTCTTCGAATCCAACCCCGATGGGGTACGCAGCAGAGGAAGAACCCGTAACAGGTGGCGCAATCAAGTGAATGACGACATCAAAGCACTCGGTGTGCGCAACTGGAAGCGGCTAGCTAGGGACAGAGCTGGCTGGAGGGGCTTGTTAGTTGAGGCCGAAGCCCATCCTGGGCTGTGAGCGCCATCAAAAGTAAAGTAAGAATAAAAAAAGATTAATCAAATATCTAATGTCAAAGGTGGTTTTTGAGTGAATATGTTTTATCTGCTCTAATCAAAAAATACATTCATTTTTCCATTAAACGACGATTACTTTCTTAATGGTAATTGTATCATCTTAATTTTACTAAAATTAGATTCAGCGTTAAAAAATACTTTAAAATCATGTACCATATTGAATATTTGTACTCCAATTCCATAAAAATAAAATGTTGGGCTTATAACCCATATTTTCCTTCCGCCTAAAAAAAACACCCCTGGAACACATATATTTGCATGGATCCTTTTGAGTCTTGGTTCAAACAAGAAATAAAACATTTCTACCAACTTTCATCAACATACCAGTTTTGGGAGGGGTTTACTGGCATAAGTAGTTTATTTTTCCGTTTCACTCAAAAAGACACCCTTTCGCCCCAGATATTTTTATGAACTCTTTTGATTCTTATTTCTTACGACAAATGAAACATGTGTGCCAAGTTTCATCACCGTACCAATGAAATTTGGTAATGTTATGCTCTTTTCAATGAAAATTTAGTCGTCATTTTATAAAAAGGTTATAACTTTTCTTAGGGAAATTATATTGAAATTATTTTGATTGCATAAGATTGGGCATTAAAAATTACCTATAAATGTTTGAATGTTCAACAACCACTTGAGTGGGCACCACCATTGTATTTGGCTGGAATTATTGCAATTTCATGGCTGCCACACCAATCATCAGATTCCTTATTAGTGGTGCTTAGTCTTTATGTTCAATTTTAATTTATAAATTATTAGTGCCGTCAATTGGAATCGAACCTAGACCAGCTACCTCTGAAGCCTATGCACTACGCACTGCGCCACCGAGGTCACCTGATCATGCACATCCAATGTAGGGTATTTGTCATTATAAATTGCATATTGAGACAACTAGCATTTTTACAAGCCGCACCACAAGTTGGTTGTTGATCATTCGGTTTCTTTCTCTTTTCTCCGTACACGAATTACAAGCCAACAATTCGTTGGACAATTGTAAGGTGGGAGAATGTATGAAAGATTTGAAACTGGTCAAGAATTGATTTCATTTAATTGGGGTTTTTGTGTGATAACACACTCGCACATTGGATGTGCATGATCAGGTGACCTCGGTGGCGCAGTCAACTGCTACTAAGATTTGATCTCAATAACAATGATACGAGAAAGGAGAATGGAGAATGGACAAAAATATATGGGACCTGGTCTACCTAGTGCCCAGAAACGTGACCTATGAAAATGATTAGGTACTATGGAGTGTACCAACGTACGAGTTCTTTTTTTGTCCTAAACAATGGGAGTTGGCTAAAATAAGCGACGAAAAATATAAGAAAAAATACTTTGCAAAGTCGAATAAACGAAGACGAATTGATGTATATTTTTTAATATACTGCCTAAGCCCCATAGTTTACAGTTCTGGGTCCATATTAAGAAAAGAAATGATGCTCTTGAAGTAAGCTCTCCAACGTTGAATATGTCAATTGTGGGCACTAGAGGCACAATTATTGCTATTCAATAAATTCGCTAAATTGAATAAAAAAAAGTAGAATTTTCATACTGTTAAGCGAATTATTGGCCAACCATGATATTATTTGCTATTATTTTCCATTGGTATAAAAGTTCATTTATTTTGGGGTCTATCCAGTTCATCAAAAGTGACCAATACTTTCATTTCAATGAAACACTATTGCAATTAATTTTGGCTCTAATTGCAATGTTTATTGCCATATACTGCGTAAACCGCATGTCTTACAGCTTCGTGTCCATACACAAAAATGATGTACTAGGGCTAAGCTTTCCAACGATATATATCTTATTCATGGTCAATAGGTAGACAAAATGCCCATTTTTCTTTGTCTATAATTACTCCTAAAAGTATCTTGTATTCCGAAGTTTCAATTTCAACTTCGATTAAAAGTTTTCCATACTTGGTTGAGGGCGATCCTGAAGATGTATAATGCAATGGAAATTGCTTAGATTTTCAAATAATAATCTTAACGATAAAATGGACATATAGACCAGTCAACGAAGACTCAAATTGATAAAATAAATGCAAAAAACAGTGCTCTCTGGATTATTTTTTTATATGAGAGTGCGCAGCGTTACCTTTATGCGACTTTAGTCGCATTTTTGCGAACTTTTCATCGCTGTGCGACGCATGCGACGACCTTTTTAAAATTGTGACCTTTTTAAATATGCGACTTTTTGTAAATCAACAAACCCCTTGCAAAGAGAAACTTCTGAAAATAGGCTGGCTTCCAAAAAAAAACATTGAATGTGACTGTGATATAAGCGAATGGGCTCCTGAAAATAATTTGATTAAAAAGTATAGAGAAACCATTTCGAAACAATGAAACAATTATTGTGATTTATCTTTTAAGATATAACCTTCACAAACTCTAGATTCAAAACCTAGTATGAAAATTAAATCACAAACAATTTTTTTTTTAATTTTTTTAATGTGCCCATTGATCGGCAGTGCATAAACAAAAATGACCCACAGTGTGTTAATGCGTGTCTCAAATATATTCGGCAAATCTCCGCACTTATAACTTTCCCACCATATACAATTTATCGAAATGGCTTGGATACTTTTTGAGCAAATGGTACCACAACCAATTTTTAAGACTATTTATATTTATATAAACCTTAAACCTACTACCTACATATTAATGTAAAATGAAGTCTGATTTTGTTGTTATTGTTATTAATTATAGAAATTGTTCAAATTAAAAAAGTTCAAATAATATCTTAAGTCCAGTTTTTATATGGTAAAATAAAACCTAATATAGGTATGCGACTTTTTTTTTTATTCAATTGCGACTTTTTGCTCCAAAATGAGACTTTTCAAATAATTTGAATTTTGCGACCTTTTTTTGTAAATGCGACCTTTTTTGAGACTTTTTAAAAAATCTCAGAGTTAACGCCGAGTGGACTTTCGTTTCTTTATATCTGAAACTATACGAAAAAGTTGAGTTATCGTTGCGCTTTCAGTAGAGTAAGACGTACCTTTCTTTTTTTTCTATGGGGTCGAAAATATCCAAAATTCCGAAGCGACTACGCAGCTTAGCAACTACAATAAATGTGGAGATACAAGCAAACCATTTCATGGAACTTCTTAACGCTTCAACAAACCCACAAGTTTTTCAATACGCTCTACTTTCAATTTCTGTTTCAGACCTTGATCCTATTACAACAACTGAATTGCAAGCAGCTCTCAAAAATATTAAAAACAAAAAGTCAGCCGGGATAGATGGAATTCCAGCCGATTTTTATAAAAACTCCTCCCCGTCTTTCGTAAATCATCTTCTTCTCTTTTTGAATAATCTTCTCGAAAAAGAAGAAATACCTCAGTTATTTTTGATGTCACAAATCTGTCCAATTTTTAAAATAGGAGATCCAAGCTCACCAGCATTTCGATTCTTCCTTGTTTGAGAAAAATATTTGCCCAAAAACTTTATTGCAGGCTTATGAGGTGGGTAGAAGAGAATAAATTGCTAAGCACTTTCCAAGCAGGTTTTCGCTCTGGGGGTCAATTCGCGATCAGTGAAGCTGTGAAGTGATAAATTTTCCAAAACTTCACACGTTAATAACTCGATTCTGGATGTGTGTGCAAACTTACTTACTTTTACTTTTGATGGCACTCACAGCCCAGGATGGGCTTCGGCCTCAACTAACAAGCCCCTCCAGCCAGCTCTGTCCCTAGCTAGCCACTTCCAGTTGCGCACACCGAATGCTTTGATGTCGTCATTCACTTGATTGCGCCACCTCTTACGGGTTCTTTCTCTGCTGCGTACCCCATCGAGGTTGGATTCGAAGACTCGTCGGGCAGGTGCGTTGCTGTCCATACGCTCCACGTGCCCCAGCCATCTCAGCCGCTGTATTTTCAGCTTTTTGACCAGGTCAAAGTCGCTGTATAGCCCGTATAGCTCGTCGTTGAATCTTCTCCTCCATACTCCTTCGATACACACCGGACCGAAAATCACACGAAGAAGTTTCCTCTCAAAGCACACTAGCAGATTTTTATCCGAATCTTTCAGTGTCCATGCTTCTGACCCATAAAGCAGGACCGGGATGATTAGGGTTTTGTCTAAAGTCTCCTTGGTTCTCTGAGAGAGGGCCTTACTACTTGAATGCCTTCTTAGACCGAAGAAACAGTGGTTGGCAAGCGTAATTCTTCGCTTGATCTCTGCACTGATGTCATTCTGCGATGTAATAGTGGAGCCCAGGTAGACAAAGTCCTTGACAACTTCGAAGGTATATCTGTCCATCGTGATATTTTGCCCGATTCGACGATGTTGAGATTCCTCTCTCGATGACAGCATATACTTCGCCTTGTCCTCATTAACGCCAATCCCATTCTAGCCGCCTCCGATTCAATGCTCGCAAATGCCCCTGCCACAGCTCGCTTCGTTCTGCCGACAATGTCTATGTCATTCGCATATGCAAGCATTTGAACGGACTTTTGATAGATTGTACCTCTGGTGTTGACATGTGCGTTGCGTACAATGGCTTCAAGAACGATGTTGAATAGGTTGCATGATAACGCGTCGCCTTGCCTCAATCCTTTCTCAACATCAAAGGAATCGGTGGTGTTCTTACCCATTTTGACGGAGCAGCGAGATTTCTCCATCGTCTTCTTGCACAGGCGGACGAGCATGCGTAACGGATGCGTAACGGATGCGTAACGCATGCGTAACGGATGCGTAACGCCAGCGTAACGGATGCGTAACGCATGCGTAACGGATGCGTAATACATGCGTAACGGATGCGTAACGGATGCGTAAGGCATGCGTAACGCATGCTTAACGGATGCGTAACGCATGCGTAACGGATGCGTAACGCATGCGTAACGGATGTATAATGCATGCGTAACGGATGCGTAACGCATGCGTAACGGATGCGTAACGCATGCGTAACGGATGCGTAACGCATGCGTAACGCATGCGTAACGGATGCGTAACGGATGCGTAACGCATGCGTACCGGATGCGTAACGCATGCGTAACGGATGCGTAACGGATGCGTAACGCATGCGTAACGCATGCGTAACGGATGCGTAACGCATGCGTAACGGATGCGTAACGCATGCGTAACGGATGCGTAACGCATGCGTAACGCATGCGTAACGGATGCGTAACGCATGCGTAACGGATGCGTAACGCATGCGTACCGGATGCGTAACGCATGCGTAACGGATGCGTAACGGATGCGTAACGCATGCGTAACGCATGCGTAACGCATGCGTAACGGATGCGTAACGCATGCGTAACGGATGCGTAACGCATGCGTAACGGATGAGTAACGCACGCGTAACGGATGCGTAACGCATGCGTAACGGATGCGTAACGCATGCGTAACGGATGCGTAACGCGTCCGTTCAGGATCTAAAGACCGTTCAGGTTCTCAGGCCATTGAGGATCTCAAGACCGTTCAGGATCTCAAGAACGCATGCGTAAGGCATGCGTAACGGATGCGTAACGCATGCGTAACGGATGCGTAACGCATGCGTAACGCATGCGTAACGGATGCGTAACGCATGCGTAACGCATGCATAACGGATGCGTAACGCATGCGTAACGCATGCGTAACGGATGCGTAACGCATGCGTAACGGATGCGTAACGCATGCGTAACAAATACGTAACGGATGCGTAACGGATGCGTAACGCACGCGTAACGGATGCGTAACGCATGCGTAACGCATGCGTAACGGATGCGTAACGCATGCGTAACGGATGCGTAACGCATGCGTAACGGATGCGTAACGGATGCGTAACGCATGCGTAACGGATGCGTAACGCATGCGTAACGCATGCGTAACGGATGCGTAACGCATGCGTAACGGATGCGTAACGCATGCGTAACGGATACGTAACGGATGCGTAACGCATGCGTAACGCATGCGTAACGCATGCGTAACGGATGCGTAACGGATGCGTAACGCATGCGTAACGGATGCGTAACGCATGCGTAACGGATGCGTAACGCATGCGTAACGGATGCGTAACGCACGCGTAACGGATGCGTAACGCATGCGTAACGGATGCGTAACGCACGCGTAACGGATGCGTAACGCACGCGTAACGGATGCGTAACGCACGCGTAACGGATGCGTAACGCATGCGTAACGGATGCGTAACGCATGCGTAACGGATGCGTAACGCATGCGTAACGCGTAACGCATGCGTAACGCATGCGTAACGGATGCGTAACGCATGCGTAACGGATGCGTAACGCACGCGTAACGCATGCGTAACGCATCCGTAACGCATGCGTAACGGATGCGTAACGCATGCGTAACGGATGCGTAACGCATGCGTAACGGATGCGTAACGGATGCGTAACGCATGCGTAACGCATGCGTAACGCATGCGTAACGGATGCGTAACGCATGCGTAACGGATGCGTAACGCATGCGTAACGGATACGTAACGCATGTCTTTGATCGGTCCTGAGATCCTGAACGGTTTTGAGATCCTGAACGGTCTTCAAATCTTGAACGGTCCTGAGGTATTGAACGGTGCTGAGATCTTGAACTGTCCTGAAGTCTTTGAACGGTCTTGAGATCCTGAACGGTCTTGAGATCTTGAACGGTCTTGAGATCCTGAACGGTCTTGAGATCTTGAACGGTCCTGAGGTCTTGAACGGTCGTGAGGTCTTTGAACGGTCCTGAGATCCTGAAAGGTCTTGAGACCCTGAACGGTCTTGAGGTCTTGGACCTCATGCGCATGCGTAACGGATGCGTAACGCATGCGTAACGCATGCGTAACGCGTCCGTTCAGGATCTAAAGACCGTTCAGGATCTCAGGCCATTGAGGATGTCAAGACCGTTCAGGATCTCAAGAACGCACGCGTTACGCATCCGTTACGCATGCGTTACGCATCCGTTACGCATGCGCATGAGGTCAAAGACCTCAAGACCGTTCAGGGTCTCAAGACCTTTCAGGATCTCAGGACCGTTCAAAGACCTCACGACCGTTCAAGACCTCAGGACCGTTCAAGATCTCAAGACCGTTCAGGATCTCAAGAACGCATGCATTACGCATCCGTTACGCATGCGTTACGCATCCGTTACGCATGCGTTACGCATGCGTTACGCATCCGTTACGCATGCGTTACGCATGCGTTACGCATCCGTTACGCATGCGTTACGCATCCGTTACGCATCCGTTACGCATGCGTTACGCATCCAGTACGCATGCGTTACCCATCCGTTACGCATGCGTTACGCATCCGTTACGCATGCGTTACGCATGCGTTACGCATCCGGTACGCATGCGTTACGCATGCGTTACGCATCCGTTACGCATGCGTTACGCATCCGTTACGCATCCGTTACGCATGCGTTACGCATCCGTTACGCATGCGTTACGCATGCGTTACGCATCCGTTACGCATCCGTTACGCATGCGTTACGCATCCGTTAGGCATGCGTTACGCATCCGATACGCATCCGTTACGCATGCCTTACGCATGCGTTCTTGAGATCCTGAACGGTCTTGAGATCCTCAATGGCCTGAGATCCTGAACGGTCTTTAGATCCTGAACGGACGCGTTACGCATCCGTTACGCATCCGTTACGCATGCGTTACGCATGCGTTACGCATGCGTTACGCATCCGTTCCGCATGCGTTACGCATGCGTTACGCATCCGTTACGCATCCGTTACGCATGCGTTACGCACCCGTTACGCATGCGTTACGCATCCGTTACGCATGCGTTACGCATCCGTTACGCATGCGCATGAGGTCAAAGACCTCAAGACCGTTCAGGGTCTCAAGACCTTTCAGGATCTCAGGACCGTTCAAAGACCTCACGACCGTTCAAGACCTCAGGACCGTTCAAGATCTCAAGACCGTTCAGGATCTCAAGACCGTTCAAGATCTCAAGACCGTTCAGGATCTCAAGACCGTTCAAAGACTTCAGGACAGTTCAAGATCTCAGCACCGTTCAATACCTCAGGACCGTTCAAGATTTGAAGACCGTTCAGGATCTCAATACCGTTCAGGATCTCAGGACCGATCAAAGACCTCAGAACCGTTCAAGATCTCAAGACCGTTCAGGATATCAGATGCGTAACGCATGCGTAACGGATGCGTAACGCATGCGTAACGGATGCGTAACGCATGCGTAACGGATGCGTAACGCACGCGTAACGGATGCGTTACGGATGCGTAACGCATGCGTAACGCATGCGTAACGGATGCGTAACGCATGCGTAACGGATGCGTAACGCATGCGTAACGGATGCGTAACGGATGCGTAACGCATGCGTACCGAATGCGTAACGCATGCGTAACGGATGCGTAACGGATGCGTAACGCATGCGTAACGCATGTGTAACGCATGCGTAACGCATGCGTAACGGATGCGTAACGCATGCGTAACGCATGCGTAACGCATGCGTAACGGATGCGTAACGGATGCGTAACGCATGCGTAACGGATGAGTAACGGATGCGTAACGCATGCGTAACGGATGCGTAACGCATGCGTAACGGATGCGTAACGCATGCGTAACGGATGCGTAATGCATGCGTAACGGATGCGTAACGCATGCGTAACGGATGCGTAACGCATGCGTAACGGATGCGTAACGCATGCGTAACGGATGCGTAACGCATGCGTAACGGATGCGTAACGGATGCGTAACGCATGCGTAACGCATGCGTAACGCATGCGTAACGGATGCGTAACGCATGCGTAACGGATGAGTAACGCACGCGTAACGGATGCGTAACGCATGCGTAACGGATGCGTAACGCATGCGTAACGGATGCGTAACGCGTCCGTTCAGGATCTAAAGACCGTTCAGGTTCTCAGGCCATTGAGGATCTCAAGACCGTTCAGGATCTCAAGAACGCATGCGTAAGGCATGCGTAACGGATGCGTAACGCATGCGTAACGGATGCGTAACGCATGCGTAACGGATGCGTAACGCATGCGTTACGGATGCGTAACGCATGCGTAACGGATGCGTAACGCATGCGTAACGGATGCGTAACGCATGCGTAACGGATGCGTTACGCATGCGTAACGGATGCGTAACGCATGCGTAACGGATGCGTAACGCACGCGTAACGGATGCGTAACGCATGCGTAACGGATGCGTAACGCACGCGTAACGGATGCGTAACGCACGCGTAATGGATGCGTAACGCACGCGTAACGGATGCGTAACGCATGCGTAACGGATGCGTAACGCATGCGTAACGCATGCGTAACGGATGCGTAACGCATGTGTAATGGATGCGTAACGCATGCGTAACGAATGCGTAACGCATGCGTAACGGATGCGTAACGCATGCGTACCGGATGCGTAACGCATGCGTACCGGATGCGTAACGCATGCGTAACGGATGCGTAACGGATGCGTAACGCATGCGTAACGGATGCGTAACGCATGCGTAACGCATGCGTAACGGATGCGTAACGCATGCGTAACGGATGCGTAACGCATGCGTAACGGATGCGTAACGCATGCGTAACGGATACGTAACGCATGTCTTTGATCGGTCCTGAGATCCTGAACGGTTTTGAGATCCTGAACGGTCTTCAAATCTTGAACGGTCCTGAGGTATTGAACGGTGCTGAGATCTTGAACTGTCCTGAAGTCTTTGAACGGTCTTGAGATCCTGAACGGTCTTGAGATCTTGAACGGTCTTGAGATCCTGAACGGTCTTGAGATCTTGAACGGTCCTGAGGTCTTGAACGGTCGTGAGGTCTTTGAACGGTCCTGAGATCCTGAAAGGTCTTGAGACCCTGAACGGTCTTGAGGTCTTGGACCTCATGCGCATGCGTAACGGATGCGTAACGCATGCGTAACGCGTCCGTTCAGGATCTAAAGACCGTTCAGGATCACAGGCCATTGAGGATGTCAAGACCGTTCAGGATCTCAAGAACGCACGCGTTACGCATCCGTTACGCATGCGTTACGCATCCGTTACGCATGCGCATGAGGTCAAAGACCTCAAGACCGTTCATGGTCTCAAGACCTTTCAGGATCTCAGGACCGTTCAAAGACCTCACGACCGTTCAAGACCTCAGGACCGTTCAAGATCTCAAGACCGTTCAGGATCTCAAGACCGTTCAAGATCTCAAGACCGTTCAGGATCTCAAGACCGTTCAAAGACTTCAGGACAGTTCAAGATCTCAGCACCGTTCAATACCTCAGGACCGTTCAAGATTTGAAGACCGTTCAGGATCTCAAAACCGTTCAGGATCTCAGGACCGATAAAAGACATGCGTTACGCATCCGTTACGCGTGCGTTACGCATCCGTTACGCATCCGTTACGTATCCGTTACGCATGCGTTACGCATCCGTTACGCATGCGTTACGCATCCGTTACGCATGCGTTACGCATGCGTTACGCATCCGTTACGCGTGCGTTACGCATCCGTTACGCGTGCGTTACGCATCCGTTACGCGTGCGTTACGCATCCGTTACGCATGCGTTACGCATGCGTTACGCATCCGTTACGCATGCGTTACGCATCCGTTACGCATGCGTTACGCATCCGTTACGCATGCGTTACGCATCCGTTACGCATGCGTTACGCATCCGTTACGCATGCGTTACGCATCCGTTACGCATGCGTTACGCATCCGTTACGCATGCGTTACGCATGCGTTACGCATCCGTTACGCGTGCGTTACGCATCCGTTACGCATCCGTTACGCATCCGTTACGTATCCGTTACGCATGCGTTACGCATCCGTTACGCATGCGTTACGCATCCGTTACGCATGCGTTACGCATCCGTTACGCATGCGTTACGCAGGTCTTTGAACGGTCCTGAGATCCTGAAAGGTCTTGAGACCCTGAACGGTCTTGAGGTCTTTGACCTCATGCGCATGCGTAACGGATACGTAACGCATGCGTAACGGATGCGTAACGCGTGCGTTCTTGAGATCCTGAACGGTCTTGACATCCTCAATGGCCTGAGATCCTGAACGGTCTTTAGATCCTGAACGGACGCGTTACGCATGCGCTACGCATCCGTTACGCATGCGTTACGCATGCGTTACGCATCCATTACGCATGCGTTACGCATGCGTTACGCATGCGTTACGCATCCGATACGCATGCGTTACGCATCCGTTACGCATCTGTTACGCATGCGTTACGCATCCGGTACGCATGCGTTACGCATCCGTTACGCATCCATTACGCATGCGTTACGCATCCGTTACGCATGCGTTACGCATGCGTTACGCATGCGTTACGCATCCGTTACGCATGCGTTACGCATCCGTTACGCATCCGTTACGTATCCGTTACGCATGCGTTACGCATCCGTTACGCATGCGTTACGCATCCGTTACGCATGCGTTACGCATCCGTTACGCATGCGTTACGCATCCGTTACGCGTGCGTTACGCATCCGTTACGCGTGCGTTACGCATCCGTTACGCGTGCGTTACGCATCCGTTACGCATGCGTTACGCATCCGTTACGCATGCGTTACGCATCCGTTACGCATGCGTTACGCATCCGTTACGCATGCGTTACGCATCCGTTACGCATGCGTTACGCATGCGTTACGCATCCGTTACGCATGCGTAACGAATGCGTACGCATGCGTACCGGATGCGTAACGCATGCGTAACGGATGCGTAACGGATGCGTAACGCATGCGTAACGGATGCGTAACGCATGCGTAACGGATGCGTAACGCATGCGTAACGGATGCGTAACGCATGCGTAACGGATGCGTAACGCACGCGTAACGGATGCGTAACGCATGCGTAACGGATGCGTAACGCATGCGTAACGGATGCGTAACGGATGCGTAACGCATGCGTAACGGATGCGTAACGCATGCGTAACGGATGCGTAACGCATGCGTAACGGATACGTAACGGATGCGTAACGGATGCGTAACGCACGCGTAACGGATGCGTAACGCATGTCTTTGATCGGTCCTGAGATCCTGAACGGTTTTGAGATCCTGAACGGTCTTCAAATCTTGAACGGTCCTGAGGTATTGAACGGTGCTGAGATCTTGAACTGTCCTGAAGTCTTTGAACGGTCTTGAGATCCTGAACGGTCTTGAGATCTTGAACGGTCTTGAGATCCTGAACGTTCTTGAGATCTTGAACGGTCCTGAGGTCTTGAACGGTCGTGAGGTCTTTGAACGGTCCTGAGATCCTGAAAGGTCTTGAGACCCTGAACGGTCTTGAGGTCTTTGACCTCATGCGCATGCGTAACGGATACGTAACGCATGCGTAACGGATGCGTAACGCGTGCGTTCTTGAGATCCTGAACGGTCTTGACATCCTCAATGGCCTGAGATCCTGAACGGTCTTTAGATCCTGAACGGACGCGTTACGCATGCGTTACGCATCCGTTACGCATGCGTTACGCATGCGTTACGCATCCGTTACGCATCTGTTACGCATGCGTTACGCATCCGGTACGCATGCGTTACGCATCCGTTACGCATGCGTTACGCATCCGTTACGCATGCGTTACGCATCCGTTACGCGTGCGTTACGCATCCGTTACGCGTGCGTTACGCATCCGTTACGCATGCGTTACGCATCCGTTATGCATGCGTTACGCATGCGTTACGCATCCGTTACGCATCCGTTACGCATGCGTTACGCATCCGTTACGCATGCGTTGCGCATCCGTTACGCATCCGTTACGCGTAACGCGTAACGCATGCGTAACGGATGCGTAACGGATGCGTAACGCATGCGTAACGGATGCGTAACGCGTGCGTTCTTAAGATCCTGAACGGTCTTGACATCCTCAATGGCCTGAGATCCTGAACGGTCTTTAGATCCTGAACGGACGCGTTACGCATCCGTTACGCATGCGTTACGCATCCGTTACGCATGCGTTACGCGTTACGCGTAACGGATGCGTAACGGATGCGCAACGCATGCGTAACGGATGCGTAACGCATGCGTAACGGATGCGTAACGGATGCGTAACGCATGCGTAACGCATGCATAACGGATGCGTAACGCATGCGTAACGGATGCGTAACGCACGCGTAACGGATGCGTAACGCACGCGTAACGGATGCGTAACGCATGCGTAACGGATGCGTAACGCATGCGTAACGGATGCGTAACGCATGCGTACCGGATGCGTAACGCATGCGTAACAGATGCGTAACGGATGCGTAACGCATGCGTAACGCATGCGTAACGGATGCGTAACGCATGCGTAACGGATGCGTAACGCATGCGTAACGCGTCCGTTCAGGATCTAAAGACCGTTCAGGATCTCAGGCCATTGAGGATGTCAAGACCGTTCAGGATCTCAAGAACGCACGCGTTACGCATCCGTTACGCATGCGTTACGTATCCGTTACGCATGCGCATGAGGTCAAAGACCTCAAGACCGTTCAGGGTCTCAAGACCTTTCAGGATCTCAGGACCGTTCAAAGACCTCACGACCGTTCAAGACCTCAGGACCGTTCAAGATCTCAAGAACGTTCAGGATCTCAAGACCGTTCAAGATCTCAAGACCGTTCAGGATCTCAAGACCGTTCAAAGACTTCAGGACAGTTCAAGATCTCAGCACCGTTCAATACCTCAGGACCGTTCAAGATTTGAAGACCGTTCAGGATCTCAAAACCGTTCAGGATCTCAGGACCGATCAAAGACCTCAGAACCGTTCAAGATCTCAAGACCGTTCAGGATATCAGGACCGTTCAAAGACCTCAGGACCGTTCAAGATCTTAAGTCCGTTCAGGATCTTAAGACCGTTCAGGATCTCAGGACCGTTCAAAGACGTCAGGACCGTTCAAGATTTCAAGGCCGTTCAAGATCCAAGTTACGCATGCGTAACGGATGCGTAACGGATGCGTAACGCATGCGTAACGCATGCTTAACGGATGCGTAACGCATGCGTAACGGATGCGTAACGGATGCGTAACGCATGCGTAACGGATGCGTAACGGATTCGTAACGGATGCGTAACGCATGCGTAACGGATGCGTAACGCGAGCGTAATGCGAGCGTAACGCGAGCGTAACGGATGCGTAACGCATGCGTAACGGATGCGTAACGCATGCGTAACGGATGCGTAACGCATGCGTAACGGACGCGTAACGCACGCGTAACGGATGCGTAACGCATGCGTAACGGATGCGTAACGCATGCGTAACGCATGCGTAACGGATGCGTAACGGATGCGTAACGCGTAACGGATGCGTAACGCATGCGTAACGCATGCGTAACGGATGCGTAACGCATGCGTAATGGATGCGTAACGCATGCGTAACGGATGCGTAACGCATGCGTAATGGATGCGTAACGCATGCGTAACGGATGCGTAACGCATGCGTAACGGATGCGTAACGCATGCGTACCGGATGCGTAACGCATGCGTAACGGATGCGTAACGGATGCGTAACGCATGCGTAACGCGTCCGTTCAGGATCTAAAGACCGTTCAGGATCTCAGGCCATTGAGGATCTCAAGACCGTTCAGGATCTCAAGAACGCACGCGTTACGCATCCGTTACGCATGCGTTACGCATCCGTTACGCATGCGCATGAGGTCAAAGACCTCAAGACCGTTCAGGGTCTCAAGAAGGATGCGTAACGCATGCGTAACGGATGCGTAACGCATGCGTAACGGATGCGTAACGCATGCGTAACGGATGCGTAACGCATGCGTAACGGATACGTAACGCATCCGTTACGCATGCGTTACGCATCCGTTACGCATGCGTTACGCATCCTTCTTGAGACCCTGAACGGTCTTGAGGTCTTTGACCTCATGCGCATGCGTAACGGATGCGTAACGCATGCGTAACGGATGCGTAACGCGTGCGTTCTTGAGATCCTGAACGGTCTTGAGATCCCCAATGGCCTGAGATCCTGAACGGTCTTTAGATCCTGAACGGACGCGTTACGCATGCGTTACGCATCCGTTACGCATCCGTTACGCATGCGTTACGCATCCGGTACGCATGCGTTACGCATCCGTTACGCATGCGTTACGCATCCGTTACGCATGCGTTACGCATCCATTACGCATGCGTTACGCATCCGTTACGCATGCGTTACGCATCCATTACGCATGCGTTACGCATCCGTTACGCATGCGTTACGCATCCGTTACGCGTGCGTTACGCATCCGTTACGCGTGCGTTACGCATCCGTTACGCATGCGTTACGCATCCGTTACGCATGCGTTACGCATGCGTTACGCATCCGTTACGCATGCGTTACGCATCCGTTACGCATGCGTTACGCATCCGTTACGCATCCGTTACGCATGCGTTACGCATCCGTTACGCATGCGTTACGCATGCGTTACGCATCCGTTACGCATGCGTTACGCATGCGTTACGCATCCGTTACGCGTGCGTTACGCATCCGTTACGCATGCGTTACGTATCCGTTACGCATGCGTTACGCATCCGTTACGCATGCGTTACGCATCCGTTACGCATCCATTACGCACGTTACGCGTGCGTTACGCATCCGTTACGCATCCGTTACGTATCCGTTACGCATGCGTTACGCATCCGTTACGCATGCGTTACGCATCCGTTACGCATGCGTTACGCATCCGTTACGCATCCGTTACGCATGCGTTACGCATCCGTTACGCATGCGTTACGCATCCGTTACGCGTGCGTTACGCATCCGTTACGCATGCGTAACGAATGCGTACGCATGCGTACCGGATGCGTAACGCATGCGTAACGGATGCGTAACGGATGCGTAACGCATGCGTAACGGATGCGTAACGCATGCGTAACGGATGCGTAACGCATGCGTAACGGATGCGTAACGCATGCGTAACGGATGCGTAACGCACGCGTAACGGATGCGTAACGCATGCGTAACGGATGCGTAACGCATGCGTAACGGATGCGTAACGGATGCGTAACGCATGCGTAACGGATGCGTAACGCATGCGTAACGGATGCGTAACGCATGCGTAACGGATACGTAACGGATGCGTAACGGATGCGTAACGCACGCGTAACGGATGCGTAACGCATGTCTTTGATCGGTCCTGAGATCCTGAACGGTTTTGAGATCCTGAACGGTCTTCAAATCTTGAACGGTCCTGAGGTATTGAACGGTGCTGAGATCTTGAACTGTCCTGAAGTCTTTGAACGGTCTTGAGATCCTGAACGGTCTTGAGATCTTGAACGGTCTTGAGATCCTGAACGTTCTTGAGATCTTGAACGGTCCTGAGGTCTTGAACGGTCGTGAGGTCTTTGAACGGTCCTGAGATCCTGAAAGGTCTTGAGACCCTGAACGGTCTTGAGGTCTTTGACCTCATGCGCATGCGTAACGGATACGTAACGCATGCGTAACGGATGCGTAACGCGTGCGTTCTTGAGATCCTGAACGGTCTTGACATCCTCAATGGCCTGAGATCCTGAACGGTCTTTAGATCCTGAACGGACGCGTTACGCATGCGTTACGCATCCGTTACGCATGCGTTACGCATGCGTTACGCATCCGTTACGCATCTGTTACGCATGCGTTACGCATCCGGTACGCATGCGTTACGCATCCGTTACGCATGCGTTACGCATCCGTTACGCATGCGTTACGCATCCGTTACGCATCCGTTACGCATGCGTTACGCATCCGTTACGCATGCGTTACGCATGCGTTACGCATCCGTTACGCATGCGTTACGCATCCGTTACGCATGCGTTACGCATCCGTTACGCATGCGTTACGCATCCGTTACGCATGCGTTACGCATCCGTTACGCATCCGTTACGCATGCGTTACGCATCCGTTACGCATGCGTTACGCATCCGTTACGCGTGCGTTACGCATCCGTTACGCATGCGTTACGCATCCGTTACGCATGCGTTACGCATCCGTTACGCATGCGTTACGCATCCGTTACGCATGCGTTACGCATCCGTTACGCATCCGTTACGCATGCGTTACGCATCCGGTACGCATGCGTACGCATTCGTTACGCATGCGTTACGCATGCGTTACGCATCCGTTACGCATCCGTTACGCATGCGTTACGCATCCGTTACGCATGCGTTACGCATCCGTTACGCGTGCGTTACGCATCCGTTACGCATGCGTAACGAATGCGTACGCATGCGTACCGGATGCGTAACGCATGCGTAACGGATGCGTAACGGATGCGTAACGCATGCGTAACGGATGCGTAACGCATGCGTAACGGATGCGTAACGCATGCGTAACGGATGCGTAACGCATGCGTAACGGATGCGTAACGCACGCGTAACGGATGCGTAACGCATGCGTAACGGATGCGTAACGCATGCGTAACGGATGCGTAACGGATGCGTAACGCATGCGTAACGGATGCGTAACGCATGCGTAACGGATGCGTAACGCATGCGTAACGGATACGTAACGGATGCGTAACGGATGCGTAACGCACGCGTAACGGATGCGTAACGCATGTCTTTGATCGGTCCTGAGATCCTGAACGGTTTTGAGATCCTGAACGGTCTTCAAATCTTGAACGGTCCTGAGGTATTGAACGGTGCTGAGATCTTGAACTGTCCTGAAGTCTTTGAACGGTCTTGAGATCCTGAACGGTCTTGAGATCTTGAACGGTCTTGAGATCCTGAACGTTCTTGAGATCTTGAACGGTCCTGAGGTCTTGAACGGTCGTGAGGTCTTTGAACGGTCCTGAGATCCTGAAAGGTCTTGAGACCCTGAACGGTCTTGAGGTCTTTGACCTCATGCGCATGCGTAACGGATACGTAACGCATGCGTAACGGATGCGTAACGCGTGCGTTCTTGAGATCCTGAACGGTCTTGACATCCTCAATGGCCTGAGATCCTGAACGGTCTTTAGATCCTGAACGGACGCGTTACGCATGCGTTACGCATCCGTTACGCATGCGTTACGCATGCGTTACGCATCCGTTACGCATCTGTTACGCATGCGTTACGCATCCGGTACGCATGCGTTACGCATCCGTTACGCATGCGTTACGCATCCGTTACGCATGCGTTACGCATCCGTTACGCATCCGTTACGCATGCGTTACGCATCCGTTACGCATGCGTTACGCATGCGTTACGCATCCGTTACGCATGCGTTACGCATCCGTTACGCATGCGTTACGCATCCGTTACGCATGCGTTACGCATCCGTTACGCATCCGTTACGCATGCGTTACGCATCCGTTACGCATGCGTTACGCATCCGTTACGCGTGCGTTACGCATCCGTTACGCATGCGTTACGCATCCGTTACGCATGCGTTACGCATCCGTTACGCATGCGTTACGCATCCGTTACGCATGCGTTACGCATCCGTTACGCATCCGTTACGCATGCGTTACGCATCCGGTACGCATGCGTACGCATTCGTTACGCATGCGTAACGGATGCGTAACGCATGCGTAACGCATGCGTAACGGATGCGTAACGCATGCGTAACGGATGCGTAACGCATGCGTAACGGATGCGTAACGCATGCGTAACGGATGCGTAACGCATGCGTAACGCATGCGTAACGGATGCGTAACGCATGCGTAACGGATGCGTAACGCACGCGTAACGGATGCGTAACGCACGCGTAACGGATGCGTAACGCATGCGTAACGGATGCGTAACGCATGCGTAACGGATGCGTAACGCATGCGTAACGGATGCGTAACGCATGCGTAACGCATGCGTAACGGATGCGTAACGCATGCGTAATGGATGCGTAACGCATGCGTAACGGATGCGTAACGCATGCGTACCGGATGCGTAACGCATGCGTAACGGATGCGTAACGTATGCGTAACGCATGCGTATCGGATGCGTAACGCATGCGTAACGCATGCGTAACGGATGCGTAACGCATGCGTAACGGATGCGTATCGCGTCCGTTCAGGATCTAAAGACCGTTCAGGATCTCAGGCCATTGAGGATGTCAAGACCGTTCAGGATCTTAAGAACGCACGCGTTACGCATCCGTTACGCATGCGTTACGCATCCGTTACGCATGCGCATGAGGTCAAAGACCTCAAGACCGTTCAGGGTCTCAAGACCTTTCAGGATCTCAGGACCGTTCAAAGACCTCACGACCGTTCAAGACCTCAGGACCGTTCAAGATCTCAAGACCGTTCAGGATCTCAAGACCGTTCAAGATCTCAAGACCGTTCAGGATCTCAAGACCGTTCAAAGACTTCAGGACAGTTCAAGATCTCAGCACCGTTCAATACCTCAGGACCGTTCAAGATTTGAAGACCGTTCAGGATCTCAAAACCGTTCAGGATCTCAGGACCGATCAAAGACCTCAGAACCGTTCAAGATCTCAAGACCGTTCAGGATATCAGGACCGTTCAAAGACCTCAGGACCGTTCAAGATCTTAAGTCCGTTCAGGATCTTAAGACCGTTCAGGATCTCAGGACCGTTCAAAGACGTCAGGACCGTTCAAGATTTCAAGGCCGTTCAAGATCCAAGTTACGCATGCGTAACGGATGCGTAACGGATGCGTAACGCATGCGTAACGCATGCTTAACGGATGCGTAACGCATGCGTAACGGATGCGTAACGGATGCGTAACGGATTCGTAACGGATGCGTAACGCATGCGTAACGGATGCGTAACGCGAGCGTAATGCGAGCGTAACGCGAGCGTAACGGATGCGTAACGCATGCGTAACGGATGCGTAACGCATGCGTAACGGATGCGTAACGCATGCGTAACGGATGCGTAACGCATGCGTAACGGATGCGTAACGCATGCGTAACGGATACGTAACGCATGCGTAACGGATGCGTAACGCACGCGTAACGGATGCGTAACGCATGCGTAACGCATGCGTAACGGATGCGTAACGCGTGCGTAACGGATGCGTAACGGATGCGTAACGCATGCGTAACGGATGCGTAACGCACGCGTAACGGATGCGTAACGCACGCGTAACGGATGCGTAACGCATGCGTAACGGATGCGTAACGCATGCGTAACGGATGCGTAACGCATGCGTAATGGATGCGTAACGCATGCGTAACGGATGCGTAACGCATGCGTAATGGATGCGTAACGCATGCGTAACGGATGCGTAACGCATGCGTAACGGATGCGTAACGCATGCGTACCGGATGCGTAACGCATGCGTAACGGATGCGTAACGGATGCGTAACGCATGCGTAACGCGTCCGTTCAGGATCTAAAGACCGTTCAGGATCTCAGGCCATTGAGGATCTCAAGACCGTTCAGGATCTCAAGAACGCACGCGTTACGCATCCGTTACGCATGCGTTACGCATCCGTTACGCATGCGTTACGCATCCGTTACGCATGCGCATGAGGTCAAAGACCTCAAGACCGTTCAGGGTCTCAAGAAGGATGCGTAACGCATGCGTAACGGATGCGTAACGCATGCGTAACGGATGCGTAACGCATGCGTAACGGATGCGTAACGCATGCGTAACGGATGCGTAACGCATGCCTAACGGATGCGTAACGGATGCGTAACGCATGCGTAACGGATGCGTAACGCATGCGTAACGGATGCGTAACGCATGCGTAACGGATGCGTAACGCATGCGTAACGGATGCGTAACGCACGCGTAACGGATGCGTAACGCACGCGTAACGGATGCGTAACGCATGCGTAACGGATGCGTAACGCATGCGTAACGGATGCGTAACGCATGCGTAACGGATGCGTAACGCATGCGTAACGCATGCGTAACGGATGCGTAACGCATGCGTAATGGATGCGTAACGCATGCGTAACGGATGCGTAACGCATGCGTACCGGATGCGTAACGCATGCGTAACGGATGCGTAACGTATGCGTAACGCATGCGTATCGGATGCGTAACGCATGCGTAACGCATGCGTAACGGATGCGTAACGCATGCGTAACGGATGCGTAACGCGTCCGTTCAGGATCTAAAGACCGTTCAGGATCTCAGGCCATTGAGGATGTCAAGACCGTTCAGGATCTCAAGAACGCACGCGTTACGCATCCGTTACGCATGCGTTACGCATCCGTTACGCATGCGCATGAGGTCAAAGACCTCAAGACCGTTCAGGGTCTCAAGACCTTTCAGGATCTCAGGACCGTTCAAAGACCTCACGACCGTTCAAGACCTCAGGACCGTTCAAGATCTCAAGACCGTTTAGGATCTCAAGACCGTTCAAGATCTCAAGACCGTTCAGGATCTCAAGACCGTTCAAAGACTTCAGGACAGTTCAAGATCTCAGCACCGTTCAATACCTCAGGACCGTTCAAGATTTGAAGACCGTTCAGGATCTCAAAACCGTTCAGGATCTCAGGACCGATCAAAGACCTCAGAACCGTTCAAGATCTCAAGACCGTTCAGGATATCAGGACCGTTCAAAGACCTCAGGACCGTTCAAGATCTTAAGTCCGTTCAGGATCTTAAGACCGTTCAGGATCTCAGGACCGTTCAAAGACGTCAGGACCGTTCAAGATTTCAAGGCCGTTCAAGATCCAAGTTACGCATGCGTAACGGATGCGTAACGCATGCGTAACGCATGCTTAACGGATGCGTAACGCATGCGTAACGGATGCGTAACGCATGCGTAACGGATGCGTAACGGATGCGTAACGGATGCGTAACGCATGCGTAACGGATGCGTAACGCGAGCGTAACGGATGCGTAACGCATGCGTAACGGATGCGTTACGCGTGCGTTACGCATCCGTTACGCATGCGTTACGCATCCGTTACGCATCCGTTACGCATGCGTTACGCATCCGTCACGCATCCGTTACGCTCGCGTTACGCTCGCATTACGCATGCGTTACGCGTGCTTTACGCGACATTGGCGCCAGCATAAGTAAGTAAGTAAGAAGATGCCACCTATCCATAGATGTATTATACTCTACGAAAACTACAATCCGCATCAAAGGCAAATTTAAGAACGTTTCGCTGATCTGTGTTCACGCCCCCATAAAAGGAGAGAGGACTCAACCAAAGAAGCATTCTACGATCTCCTGGAGACAACGTATGATATGTGCCCGAAGTACGACGTGAAGATCATTCTTGGTGACTTCACCACTTCAATTCAATAAGAAATTTAACACAACAACAAACTTCTCATATGATAATACATTCAAATCTTAAAATATATGCATAGGCTAGTTTCCGTTTTGAGATGACAGCCAAAACCTGTTAAACCAAACAGAAATCAAAGTGCGGAGTTGTTACCAAATTTTCACTCAGTAAAGTAAAAACTAATAGGATTTTCAAAAAAAGAAAATTTTTTTTTCTGAAAATAAAATCTTTAAACACATTATAGAACACATACAGAAATTGTTTTGTTTGATTTCTGTATGACAAATTATTTTTAAAAGCAAAAAAGTGATAACTTTCGATTTATAGTTATTCTAACCAAAAAATATTAATGTTAACGATAAAAGACATAAATATATAAAACTATGATGAAAACCTATTACGAAACGATTTTGTTTGCACTTATTCAATATTTACGATCGAACAATATTGTTACTGATTTGGATGTGGATTACTTTTACAAAGTAACCTATGAATCCCATAATGCAAAAGCCAATAGCTATGGTAAAGGAGATTTTTTGGAACTCCTTGCGGTGAACCGTTTGACCAGTCGGATGGAATTATTGACGAAAAGCGACTAGGCTCGTAGAAGTTAACAATTTTGTCCATTATTTTTATCAGAAAGGCTTACTGGTAAGAAAGATAAAAAGATTAGGTATATTTTATGTACATATTTATTTTGGAAGGTGCCTTTCACTTTTCCATCGGTGGCAGTCTTAGTGACATACATTTTTTCCAAATCAGAGGCATATCGAAATCACTCGTGAACTTTGTTCACACTATTCTTGAAACGCAACGAAAAAGAATCTTTGTATTCAATTATAATACGAATATGTAATGTATTTTCATCAGCGGGAGATAAATTTGGTCGGAGGAAAGTATGCCCGATGAATGGAACCTCGGTATAGTGTGCCCCATCCATAAAAAGGGAGATGTTCTGAAATGTACCAACTACAAAGGAATTAGTCTCCTAAACGTCGCTTATAAAATCTTGTCGGCCATCCTGTGTGACCGCTTAAAACCTTTTGTCAACGATCTGATCGGCCCCTATCAGTGCGGTTTTAGGCCAGGCAAGTCAACCGTCGATCAAATGTTCACACTCCGACAGATTTTAGAAATATCCCGGGAACTCCAGATCGATACACACCACCTTTTTATCGATTTTAAAGTCGCGTATGATAGCGTGAAAAGGGACGAATTATACAAAACCATGTCGAGTCTCGGCATCCCTGCCAAACTCGTCCACCTGTGCAGGATGACGATGGAGAAATCTCGCTGCTCCGTCAAAATTGGTAAGAAGACCACCGATTCCTTTGATGTTGAGAAAGGATTGAGGCAAGGCGACGCGTTATCATGCAACCTATTCAACATCGTTCTTGAAGCCATTGTACGCAACGCACATGTCAACACCAGCGGTACAATCTATCAAAAGTCCGTTCAAATGCTTGCATATGCGAATGACATAGACATTGTCGGCAGAACGAAGCGAGCTGTGGCAGGGGCATTTACGAGCATTGAATCGGAGGCGGATAAAATGGGATTGGCGGTTAATGAGGACAAGGCGAAGTATATGCTGTCATCGAGAGAGGAGTCTCAACATCGTCGACTCGGGCAAAATATCACGATGGACAGATATAACTTCGAAGTTGTCAAGGACTTTGTCTACCTGGGCTCCACTATTACATTGCAGAATGACATCAGTGCAGAGATCAAGCGAAGAATTACTCTTGCCAACCGCTGTTTCTTCGGTCTAAGAAGGCATTCAAGTAGTAAGGCCCTCTCTCAGAGAACCAAGGAGACTTTATACAAAACCCTAATCATCCCGGTCCTGCTTTATGGGTCAGAAGCATGGACACTGAAAGATTCGGATAAAAATCTGCTAGGGTGCTTTGAGAGGAAGATTCTTCGTGTGATTTTCGGTCCGGTGTGTATCGAAGGATAATGGAGGAGGAGAAGATTCAACGACGAGCTATACGGGCTATACAGCGACGTTGACCTGGTCAAAAAGCTGAAAATACAGCGGCTGAGATGGCTGGGGCACGTGGAGCGTATGGACAGCAACGCACCTGCCCGACGAGTCTTCGAATCCAACCCCGATGGTGTACGCAGCAGAGGAAGAACCCGTAATAGGTGGTGCAATCAAGTGAATGACGAAATCAAAGCACTCGGTGTGCGCAACTGGAAGCGGCTAGCTAGGGACAGAGCTGGCTGGAGGGGCTTGTTAGTTGAGGCCGAAGCCCATACTGAGCTGTGAGCGCCATCAAAAGTAAAGTAAGTAAGTAATGTATTTTAGTTTGTCCACTATTGTTGAAAATGCGGTAATTTTGCAAGTACCAAAAAGGTGTTTTCGTCTTAATTTGTTAATTTTTTTGTATAGATAGGTAGCTCATTTCATTTTGAATATGCTTTGGCAGTTCGAAATATATATTTTCAAGGAAATTTCCTAAATTGGCGTAGTGAAAATGTAGTTTTCGATGACTTTGGCGCATAAATCAGGCTGAATTTGACCGATGGCATCGATTATGTTGTCTTTGAGGGTCGGGGTGGTTTGCAACTTATTCGCATAGACTGCGACTTAAAAAAGCCCCACAAGAAAAAGTCCAAAGGGGTCAAATAACACGATCTTGGTGGCCAATTCACGTTGCCTCGGCGCGAGATAACCACACCATGAAACCGCTCGTGCAGAATATCGGTTGTGTATTAGGCTGTGTGGCACGTAGCGTCATCCTGTTGAAACCATATATCTTCAGTGTCCTTATCATACAATTTAGGCCACAAGAAGTTGGTGATCATCGACCTTTAGCGATCGCCGTTGACGGTGATGGCCTGGCCAGCATCATTTTCGAAGAAATACGGACCGATGACGCCGCCAGGCATCCAGCCCAAAATCCACACAAAACAGTAACTTTATTTGGGTGCATTGGCACCTCGTAAATCTCGCGTGGATTAGTGTCGTCCCAAGTCCGGCAATTTTGCTTACTCACGTTCCCATTCATCCAAAGATGGGCCTCATCGCTAAAGATGATTTTTCGACCAAAATTGGGATAAACTTCTAACTGCTCTAAAACATCATTTGCACGTGTTGCTCGACGCTGTAACTCACCATGATGATTTGTCTGTAGTGAATGATTAAAAGAAACAATATGGCCGCCACGAGCTGCCAAAATCAACCCGTCCCTATTGGAAAACCCTTTAGTATAGTTAATTATGATTTTTTCGCTTTTATTTTATATAGCTACGCACAGTAAAATATGAAAAAAACTAAATATAAGGCAATTGACTTTTAACAAATATTAGTTTGTTATTTTTTTTTTTTTGCATGACCCCCCCCCCCCCAAGAACTAAAGCTGTATACGCCTCTTTTGATTCTTGGTCAGCAATGCCAAATGAAACATTTGTACTAAATTTCATTAATATGCCATTATTTAAAAACGGTTCTAGGTAATATATTACTTGTTGTACTTTAAAAAAAGTGATCATTCCATAAAAATGACATTAACTTTCCACAGGATACATGTATCTTTTCAGTTTTGGTCTCTTTAGAATCAGCGTTGAAAAACACCCTAAAAACATGTATCATATGATTAGATTGTATAACAACAAATTTTTCAGCTTGACGAACTCCTGCCTCCCTCCCCTCTCAACCTCTTAAAATGCGCCTATACAAAAAGCCAATGCGGGGATTTTGGGGGACTTTGGATATGATACCAGATGTAATTTCATGAATAAGTTTGTCCTAGTCCGATCCTATCTCTCTTAGACTATATGTACATTTTATGATAATTTTATCTTTCCATCATAAGCTATAATGCTTTTTACGGACTATATGTATGTACTAGTACTACATTGTTATTTGTGAAGCCTCTACCTCCTCAAAGTAGTAGCCCGTAGCGTAATGGTTAGTGCGTTCGACTGTCACGCTGGAGGTCTGAGATCGCTTCCCAGCCTCGTCCACCTAAAAACTAAAAAGTTTTTTTTCAGGGCTACTGCCTCTTGCGAGGAATTGACAAATCCTCCAAGAGTATCACTTGTCACGAATAAGTGCTTCTCGTCTAGCCTTTCGGATTCGGCATAAAATTGTAGGTCCCTTCCATTCCTGTCGAAAGGCGCACACAGGAATGGTTGCGAGTTGTTAGTCACTAGGCCCTGGTTCTTCATGAGCCGTTGTGCCACCCGATTTATTTATTTTTTTCTACCTCCTCAAAAAATTGACATTCAATTTTAAAATTTCAATGACATCAGAAAATGTGAAAAGTTAAATCAAAAGCCAAACCCAAACAAAAAGTGCAATTTAAAAGGTACCTAAGGCAATCTTTTAAGTTTGACAATAATAGAGTGCAAGATCGTGACTTGCATCAAAAAACTATACCCGTATATCTCATAATACCCGTTAGTAGTAGGTTTACCTCATAGAACTGATTTTTCTTAAATGAGGATAGTTTGACAGTTAAGAGTAAGCATCAGAAGGAGCTATAAACACAAATGAGACTGACTATTTGGATTATTTTCAGTCGAAAGAACTAAGTCAAATCCACCAAAGGAAAACAGGATTACGTTTCTCATTTCAGGATTACGATCCGGCGTCTCATTTCGTTGAGCTGCAAATGACCTACAAACTCAAAGCAGGTTGCTATCTTGAAAGCTACGTGTACGTATGCGTTTATCTAATCTCATTCCCATGAAATGGATCCTGGATTTCACTTGGTGTATAAGTTATAGACAGAATGCCGTCCTATTAAGTTCCAGATTACGCGTTACTTATAGGTATAAAGGTATACACAAACTCACCTTAACACACGAATGTTTGTGTGTATGTGTTTATAAAGTTTATAGCTTCTTGGAGGTTGGAGATGCTAAAAAAGTTTTGAAATTACTTCGGAGACGAGAAAAGACGTCGCAATCGTTGATTAGAGGTGACATCCTATTTGAATACAACTCCATGTTGTGTATGCGCTTATGTACATATGTACATGTAGGTTGTAGGTATTTAGGTTCTTTTCGAATTGTTGGACGTAAGTTATTAGATGATTAAAAAAGTTTGGCAATATTTCTGCAGAATATTAAGATAAGCCAATTGCTTGGCGTGAAAATGATTTGTAAGCAAACAGAAAAGTTAAGCAAGTAATAAACAGTTTAGTTCTGGGAGCCTTTCATACTTTTGTGTCTTAGGATAATTGGAAGAAAGTTTATTTACATCAGGGTGTACCTACCGCGTACCCTAAAACCAAACTACTACTACTACAAGTAGATAAAGAAGAGCATAAACTAGAAAATTCAGAATAAGGCAAGAAAATAGGAACACACTACTGGGTCACACGTAATAAATTATAGAAAGAACTCAAGTTGCTATGAACTTATATCATGATGGGTATTAAAATAATAATATAATTATACACAAATGTCGATACATTTATAGAAAATAGCATGATAGACTATTGAAAGTTAAACATAGTTTTTCTAATCATGCTTTTTTAAGTAAAATAACCTATTTTGATTAAGTTTGACCTCACGAGCTCTTTACATTTATAAGAAAGAATTGGTAGCATCTAGTGCTGCCGCTGTGCGAATTTAGTCGCATTTGGACCCTTTTTTTTGCCACGTGCGACCATGATACGACCTTTTGACCCCATCTCTAGAAAACTTCTCTTTTCGGTTGATAAAAACTTTCCAACCTTCCTTTAACAGTCACAGAATTTCAATCTGTAAAACGGAATCAAATTGAAATGTATTTGGTTCGACTCGATGTATATGTTTTTTTTTCCCTTCAACAAGATTTGTATCTTCTTTCTTTTTTTAATTATCAGAATAAGATAGAGAAATGACAGAGATAGTTTTTGGAAAAGCCGAATTCTCCAGTTTCCAGTAATTCATTTTAGTGTATGTATTATGTTTTCGTTATTTCACCACCATGTTTCTTTATACGAAGTTGCCCAATTAATACTGTGTGCGTTTATTGTGAAATGAATTTTTGAGTTCGATTTTTTTCGCAAATTAATAGGATTTCTTTTGATTTGACTAGGTATATATTAAATAATTTTTCAAATGCAAATTTTTTTTCTCGGGACCCCTTTTTTTGCGACTTTTTCAAATATCTCAGCGGCAACACTGGTAGCATCATATCCTTTAAAAAAAAAGAGAAGTCCAAAATCGGAAAGAAATAAAACGAACGACTGGATCGCACGAGCTTGCTCACTAAGCTTGCAAGCAATTTTTTTTTTTTTCAAAAAATTTGAACATGCACTAAAATAGAGGAAGGTTGGCGCTAATTGTATAAACAAATTACGAAAATTAAGAAGGTCCTCAAATATACCGTTACTTTTATTAACTGCCCAAATGGAAGGAAAAAAAGCAAATTTTGCCCAAAACCGAAAATTCACCCATTTTCATTATCTTGAAAAGGACAAAGTACTATAATCATCCGGTTTTCAGTGTTTTACTAAAAATTGATAGTAGCATTGAACAACAAAGTAGTACTTTATTACGTACTTTTTTTTAGAATATAGAATATAGAATAGAAGGTATTTCTGGCTTAAAAGTATAACATGACGTTGTAAGTTTTACCGTTGTTTTTTTTATATTTTTACTTGCGATATACGTAGTATAGGGCAAGATAAGATTCGTGCAAAAAAAAATTCGAGACAATAATTTTTCCGAACACTACGATGATAGAGAACGCGAAAAAAGTGGGTCTCGCAATTCTGTCTCTCTGTCCGTCTGTCCATCTATCTGTATGTACCTCGACCTGCAGCCTAAACGGCTGAAGCGATTTTCTTCAAACTTTGGACAGGGCCAGTTTCACAGTCATAGGAATGGCACTTTTCGCAGTGTAAACTTACTTGAATAAGTTGCACTTAAGTCTCCCGTTTTGGACACTTAAGTGTCACTAACCGAGTGTGCCAAAATTAATATAAAAGCACCAATATGCTAAACTTAAGTGCAACTTTTTCCGGTAAGTGTTCACTGTGAAACTGGCCCTTAAAGTTCTTATGGGATTCCCTAGAGGGGAAATTGAAATTTTTTTTTAGCTCGAAAAATAACGGTACCTGCCATACAACCAATATACAGAAATCGATTTATTTCAAAAACGGCTCTAACGATTTTGAAAAAAAAAAAAAAATTACGAGCTAATAATTACTACAATTAATATTTTGGTGGAAAAAAAAAAAAATCCCGTAACGGCTACACCGATTCCAACCAAATTTTGTATGTAAGAGGTCCTTTGGAATTTTAACAATTTTGCATATAAAATTTATCAAAAAATTACTTTTAGATTTTTAAAAAAATATTGAGATTTTTTTTTTGAAAATTCAATATCTTGAAAACAGCTCAATAATTTTTTTTAAAGTTTTGTGAAAAATTGTATTTATAATTGTAAATTTGTATATTAAAAGTTGGCATACCAAATTTAATTTTTTTAAATGTTCAAGAATTTTTATATGTAAAAAATTATTTAAAAAAATCGCTCTAACTGTTTTTGAAATTTTTCATAATGTTATAGAATCACTATATGTGCGAATTATTAATTTTAAGATACGTTCAAGTTGTTAGCTATACGAGAGCAAGTTTGTGCGATCCAGTCGTGCCGATTTTTTTGTCTGTTTTAAGTCATTTTTTTTTAGAAAATTGCCCCTCCTGTCTAAACGGGGGGAAATAGAACTCTCCTCCCAGACGATTTTTTTTTTTTACTTGTCTCGACTTAACTTGCACGCTCTATGATTTTGTCACACCTTAGGTAAATCACCCTGTATATAAAGATATTTTTTTTTAATAAAAGTATTTTGTATGGAAAATTTCAAATGCCTGGTGGCAAAGAAATAATCCACAGATTTTTTACTTTACATAGATCAATTTTGACAAAATAAGCGCCACCCTAATGTAGGCCAACAAGTTATGTTTCAAACTATTTTTGTTTAATTAATGGTATGTTGATTTTAAAACCAAAAAACTAATGAATCGATTAAAGCACTCAAGAGTAATGAGCTCATATCTAGAAGCATTCTAAGACTGTACCTAGCTTCGCATTACGGTAGTTAGTAACATAAATTTGTTACCAAAATTACAAAACAATAATAGCCACCATTTAAAGTTTCTAAACCCACCCGTCAAAAACACAAAAATCAATGAAATCAATAGTTATAAACGTTAACATTTAAATATTAATCATTTTCAAATTTGTACGCTATTTTATGCTCCCGGATGGAGTGTCTTACAGAAGACGATGTTTCTTTCAAAAAATTCTGCAACAAATAATGTACCCACAGTTGAACTCCAAAGCTATGATTCAAATTTGTTTTTGTTTTATTGTACATAGCTTAAAATCAAACAATATCATTCCAAAAGTTGTCATATGTATATTAATTTTATTTCAAATAATAGATAGAAGGAGTTTGCAATTGTTTTGATTGATTAACTTCACATCCTACTCATGTCTACCACTAAAGGTATAATTGTTTTTATTATCTTAACTTATAAATTAACACGCCAAGAGTAAACAATATTTAGATAACTATGTATGTACATCTACAAATGTTTTATATTTTTATAAGTCTGCCAATCTCTTTGGCATGTCCAAACTGTCAGTCATAATTATTATTCACAACAATTTGATACACACGACGCACACCTAAGATATTGATTAAAAATTCATTCAGCTCATTTCCATCACATCACATCCCACACCAAACAAAACAAAACACTTTCTCTATCATAATAATCTGTCAGTTTATTTAAAAAAAAATATTTAAAGCGATATTTATTCCCAGGAATTTAATAAAGGGTGTGTGCCAAACAACAGATAAACACAAAAAAAAACTGTTCAAAGCTTAAAGCATAGTTTAAGAGCTAAGCTTATGAATCTGCCACCTGATCAACAACATCTTTTAGACCGAACATTTTTTTTTCTTACTAGATACTCAAATTGGAATTAACTCAGCCGATACGATGTTATATCATCTTCGCATAACTTGTCAGGAGAAATTAATGTTAATATGGAAAGTTCCGACCAACGATAACGAAACGTCAACACAGTCGATATCGCTATATTGACATCGATGGCATCTCAGTTTGCAATAAAAAGAATATGTATCTTTGCAGTGCATCTCTGATGTGAACCTTATCAAAAGAATTGAATTTTGTATGCTTATGGCCATGACAAAATGTATCCAGTTATATCTACTTACCCACCATGAGTTTGAGTAGTAACGTAAAACGTAATTATGTGCATATGTGATCAAGTAGATAGATTGTAACAGCTAATGGCCTTGTGGTATTTTGTGGATTTTTTCCACTACTTTTTGCATACTATATAAGAAGTTTAATTCATGGAAATGAATTTAATATTCTGTTCTGATTTTGATGTCACATCTTAGCTAAATAAAAATAGAAAACAAATATTACGATATACGAAACATAGCATAAAATTCAAAATTTATTATTCTTAGGCCCAGTTTTTCAGTGTTGGGTTAACCCCGAGTTAGTTAACTCTGGAAATAGATCCGTCTACAGTTACGTCATTAAGCTGTTTTTTTAATTATTATGAATGCAGAATGGCTTGAAACGAAATGTTCAAGGTTATAACTTGGAAAGTTACTAATGGATCATCAAACGTCATAAGGATAAGTTAAGTTTTTTTTTTTTAATTCAGTAAATAAGGAACATTAAAAGAAGAGTGTTAATAAGATACACATTCCCACACCCACGGCACGTAAACGCCCACTCGCAATGAAAAATCATGAACAAAATTAAAAATTATGAAAAAATGTAAATAAAATAATAAAATATAATTTGGGTGGTGCAACAGCTCGTGAAGAACCAGGGCCTAGTGACAAACAACCCGCAACCATTCATGTGTGCGCGTGTCGACAGGATTGGAAGGGACCTACAATTTTATGCCGAATCCGCACGGCTAGACGAGAAGCACTTATTCGTGACAAGTGATACTCTTGGAGGATTTGTCAATTGCCCTGAAAAAATCTTTTTTAGTTTTTAGGTGGACTAGGCTGGGAAGTGAACCAGACCTCCAGTGTGACACGAAAATCAGAAATAAAATGAAAATCAGAAGATGAAGAAATTTAAATATTAAAATATTGAAATTAGTTTTTAGTTAAAATGAAAATTGATGAACAAAATAAGATATAATAAAAATTAAAAACAATGAAAAAATTTAAAATTGACTAAAAAAACCATCACGATAAAAATTAAAAATCATGACAAAATAAAAAAATGGACACGACTGGATCGCACAAACTTGCTCTCATAGCCAACAACTTTAACGTAGCTAGAAATCAATGATGTACAAGTACATAGGTATTGGTTCTAAAATATTATGATAGCATTAAAAAAAAAATTAAATAAATTAATACTATAAATTACTATAAATTTATTATTTTAATGGCTTTGAAAGTAAGAGCTCAAAAGAAATTATGCCATCCAGTGTTGTCACTTCCAATTTAATAAAGGAAGTAGATTTAGCTAAAAAAAAAAGTGGGAGATCCAGATTTTCCTTGGTAGAATTTCAAAATATTTAATAAGACAAACATTTTTTTTTTCAGTTTCCAGAGGAATTGTTTTTTACACAAATTAAGTTCAAGTTCGTATGCATTGGAATTAAGATCATATCACAATTATTTTCAATTGCAAATCTGTTGTAAGCAGAACCATATGTCTTTGTAAGTTTAAAAAATGACAACTAATTGGTTGTTTGAATATTAGGTATTGTAGGTATAAAGCTACCTAGATTCATTTTAAAGTTTTTCAAATTTACCGTCAACAAATATAAAATTTAAGTAAAAACGTAAAAATTCAGCAGGTGGAACAATTACAACGGATTTATTTTTCATTTCTTTGAAAAAAATTAAAGAGTTAACTGTTTTTACATCCACCTGGTTTCTTATTTTGTATTTAATTTCAATAATTATTAAAAAGACTCTTCCACTGCAGCATTGCTATGCAGTAAAACAGCTAAACTGCACAATGTACTGGCTTATATTTTTGAACATATATTCCTCATAAATATTTATTTCTTTACTTATAAAGTCTACTTAACCTTTAAATATATCATGAATTTTATTCTTATCAAAAATCAACAGCGATCTCCACTCACTATGTATAATGTGTTCTGAAGTCTCGTCTCTCGTTGAATCGAAAAGTTTTAATGAGTGGTAAAATTGTTTGCTGTCGGTCCTTTTGAATTTGAAGAAGTTTAACAGGTTTGCTGAAAAAAGAATCGAGAATATTTCTTTAAATCCATCGCAAAGTTGAATATAATATTTGCGAAACTTCTCTTTAGTTTTCCCTCGAATCAATTTCTTCATTAAAATTTTGAATATGGCTTTCAAATTTAAGCCCAAAAAATATTTCAGAAAACGGTAAATGTAAACTTATATTCTTGCAATCAATGTCTTAATCAATATACTGGGAGGATTTTTTTGAATAAGTAAGTTAACGAATTAAGCGAATAACAAATGGATTAAAGTTTTTTCCGATTGAACATTTTTATTTATTTTGTTGACATCTGCATGTACGAAAGACAAAAAATGATAAAAGGCCAAATAAGTTGAATTCATTCCTTGCAGGATATCACTTGCACAAGGTTCATTGAGTTCTTCAAAGGACATTAATAAAAAGTAGTCTTTGAGTGGCCCCTATTGTTTAACTATTTTATAGTTTTCTTGTTAACTGTTACAAATTTACTAATAGACTGCAGTCTTCGGAGTAAACCAGTAAGATCAATTTTTGTTTTAATAATTTGTTCTCAAGTCAAAAGTATAATGGGGTAAAACGAGAACACTATACACGGAATAAAATGTGAACAAAAGTGGTAGAATTTTGTCTATCGGGGTAGAAATGGTAGATTCAGAAAATCTTAGAAAAATGGGGTAGATCTACCACAATTGTGGTAAAGTGACAACACTGATGCCATCTGATTTGTTTGATAAATATGAATTTATGAAAAATAAAAAATCGTTGGAATGGTTTTCTTAAAAACTAGATTTTTTATATAAAGTATAATGTTTCGCTCATTTTCAAAAACAAAATGGTATACACCATTATTAATAAAGAACAAATAGTTATTTTAGCACCTGTGTTTAGGAAAACTACACCACTAAAATCACCAATAACTGGTTGAAAAGCAGTTTAAATATAAATTATTATTATTTTTTTTTTTTATTTTTATTTTTTATTAGTTTATTATTTAAATAGCTAAAAATACCATTTTATACATATAGACCGCAAAAATAATATGCTATCTGATTTGTTTGATAAATATGAATTTAGGAAAAAAATTCTAAAATCGTTGGAGCGGTTTTCTTAAAAATTATTTTTTATGTATCTACAAAATTTTTTAAACATATTTAAAAATAAAATTTGGTATGCTTACTTTTACTATTTATTGAAATATTTACACAAAACTAAACAAACAATCATTTACCCATTTTCAAGATATTGAATTTAAAAAAAATATCAATATTTTTTTAAAAATCCGAAAATTTGTATATGCAAATTGTTAAAATTGTAAAGGACATCTTCAATAAATTTTTTTGTTGAAATCAGTGTAGGCATTAACGAGGCAAAAAAGGACGGGTGTGGCAAAAAAAGGACCGGTGGCCAAAAAAGGATGGGCGGGGGCGGTCAAAAATAAAGGACGGGCGGTCAAACAAAATTGCATTCTAATTTTTTACAAATATAGAGAAAAAAATATTTTAAATATTAAAATTACTAAAAAAATATTTTTGTTGTGTTAATAAACTTAAAAACCTTTGTCTATAATGCTTAGCCAAAATATATCCGTGAATTTTAAGAGCCATTCTGTGCGATCTTGAATGAAATTTTACAAAAAATTTGCTTCTGATTTACAAAATTTTTAAAACTTTCTTATTTGCCACTTATGCCTATATGGCTTTCATCACAATAAATGTATTGTCTTCGAAGCTCTGACTCATTCGTTGTATACCAGTATTGAGTTTATACACATAGATGAACCACGTTAGAGTTAAGATATCACCAATCTATGTGGCGCCCATATTTGCACCTAGAACAAGAACCAGTGATAATCAATACTGGAACCGTTTATTACCTAATGTAGACTATTTCCTCACTATTTCCACAAATAGTCTACCTTAAGGTGGAAATAGTCTACTTTAAGGAGCAAATAGTTCTTGTATTGCCTATCACTGGTTCTTGTTCTAGATACAAATAAGGGCGCCACCTAGATTGGTGATATCTTAACTCTGACGTAGTTCCTCTATGTGTATAAACTCAATGATACCAGTCTTCTCAGATGGGTTACAGATCTATATAGTTAATAAATCTCTTTTTTCGCCCAACGCTTGCAGATACAGACAAGGCATCTTAAAAACAACTATGAGAGGCCTCATGTAATTTGGTAGATATTCAACACTCTGCAAAAATGCAAATATTACAATGCCCGATTTCTTATGCTAATGGCTCATAATAGGTACCTATGTGTTCTATTACATTTAAAAACGTGTATGGTAAATATTTTTGTACACAAAATAATTTTAAATTTTTTGACATTACGTATTAAAATATTCGTATATTAAGGAATGAATACCTAAATTATAAACTAACTAACGGCCTTGCAATAAAGTACCAAGTATTTAATATCATGCGACTCAAGACCTTCCCAACGAAGATTTTCCCAAATTGGCACCACTTCGAATGATTGATATGGTCTGGCCCAGCGCAATAGCTCACTCACAATATTAATCAATGAATTAAGTGTGAAAGGCGTTTAACAAATGGAGCATTCATTAGATCTTAACAAAACGATGGAATCAGAATTTTGAAAATAGAATATCATATAAATAGAGAAAAATACTAAGAACAATCATCATTCACTTAAATCAATTCAAATACTGCGAATTATCTAAAACAGAAGAATGGTTGGTCGAATTTATTATTTTTTAAAATAAAATTAATTGATGGGAAGGTCCCTAAAAATAAATCTTCATTAATCTATTTATTTTTCCAGAAATACTTTATGGTCCTCTTCGCTGTTATTGCTACAGCTGCATCAGCTGCAGTTTCAACTGAATACCTTCCTCTAGTTCAGGTGTTATTCCTTCAAACGAATACTTGCCCCCAGTAGCTGCTCCAGTTGCTATTGCTTCTGAGGAACCCACCATTCTAGCTGATGATGGTTACCGTTACAAGACCGTCAAGCGTTTCCGTTTGAGGCATCGGCGTGATGTCAACGAGCTCCCGTCCAACGAATACTTGCCTCCAGTTCAAGCAGCTCAACTTGCTCTTCCAGAACCCCAGCCCGAGATCCAAACCGTCTTGGCTGATGATGGATACCGTTACAATACCGTCAAGCGTTTCCGTTTGAGGCATCGTCGTGATGGCAACGAGCTCCCATCCAACGAATACTTGCCTCCAGTTGAAGCAGCTAAACTTGCTCTTCCAGAACCCCAGCCAGAGATCCAAACCGTTTTGGCTGATGATGGTTACCGTTACAAGACCGTCAAGCGTTTCCGTTTGAGACGTCATTAGAAAAAGTGACTTTGTGATATTTTTAAATCGAGTTTACAATGAATAAAAAAATAGGTATAAACAATTTTTCTGTATTTTTTGTTTTTAAATTGGAGTCATGTTAATTTTATTTAGGGAAAACGAACTCGCATTAAACCAGCTTGTTTAGTTCTAATATTGGCTTGAGTACGTCTCCAATCAAATGTTATTTTTGGTGATATATAAGTTTCGTCCCATTTTGTGCCTACTTTTTCTTCCCTAATCTTCTTCGTTGACTTTCTTAACCGCTTGCAATATTTCATCAAGGTTTGCAACTTTGTTGAAAGGAAGATGGTCATTTGTTCATTTTATTACTAGAAATCCAAGTTTACATCCTGGGAACTTCAATTAATCCTGCATTTTTTGAGCAATTTTTTTAAACAGCCCATCTCGAAAAATTCAAGTTTCTGTCAAGGCCCTAGTTAGTTTTTAGTAGGGAAAATCTAGACGGGGAAATCTTGTCAGATACATGACAAGCTCTTGCTGGATTTCAGTACCAACAATTTGGACGAGGAAGCTTTAAAAACACTCCTGAGGCCCTCCCTAGTAAAAAATTGTTGGACATGTTTTGGTACCCCATCAGGAATGTCTATTGTGGATACCAAAAACAAACATTTTATAACCTTTGTCTTTTTTTCATATCACACTTTTTATTGTGAGTGTAAGACATCTGTTTATTATTGGGTTGTATAATGAGGAAAAAGTCAGATCCAAAACAGAACAGAACAGCACAGATTTATGAGAAACGTCAGACAAATTAGAACAGAAACCCTGTTCTTAGTGGTTTTACCTAAAAAGCAAGTACACAAAATCCTATTCTTTTTTGTATGTAAAGGGTTTTCCTAAGAGGTGTTATTTTGAATAGCCCGTTATTTCGGTAGTTGGCACTTTTTAAGCTGTAATTTTTGTCATTTGACAAGAAGAAACTACGCCATTAATAAAAATCCATGAAATCCGCGTTTTCCAAAATGGCGGATTTCCCCAGGGGGATGGCATCCCGAAAAACTGGGCATAAGCTTTCCTAATAGCTCTCTTTCAGGTATAAAAAGCCGTCAGCCGTCCTATATTTCGTTCCATAAAACGATTGTTTTTTTTGTTAATTTTCCTGTACTATTTATATAGTAAAAATTTTATTTCACAAAATTTTTTTAAGCTTCAAAATTAATATTCCAAAAAAAATAATTTTTCAGAAAAACGCCCTTGAAAAACTTTGAAGAAGAAGAAAGTTAAAAAAAAAAATTATAATTTGACCTAACAAGTGCTGCCGTTGTTCTTAAATAATTAAACTAATATTTGTTAAGTCTTTTTTTTTTACAAATTCCTGCTTAAACGGAAGGAAACCCCTACACCCTCTTTTTTTCTTATCCAATCCAATAAAAAGATAGAATTTTTATTGTTATAAATGTTTGTCTGTAAAAAATGAAGCCGATCAAGATCTCAAGGCCGTTCAAAATATCAAGACTGTTCAAGATTTCAAGACCGTTCAAGATCTCAAGACCGTTCAGGATCTAAAGACCGTTCAGGAGCTCAAGGCCGTTCAAGATCTCAAGGCCGCTCAGGATCTAAAGGCTGATCAAGGTATCAAGGCCGTTCAAAATATCAACACCATTCAAGATCAAAAGACCGTTCAGGATCTCAAGACTGTACAGGATCTCAAGGCCTTGAGATCTTGAACACGTATCGCACGCGTAACGCAAGCGTAACGCACGCGGAACGCATGTGCAACGCATGCGTTCAAGATCTAAAACCGTTCAGGATCTCAAGGCCGTTTAAGATCTCAAGGCCGATCAAGATCTGAAGGTCGTTCAAAATATCAAGACTGTTTAAGATCTCAAAACCGTTCAGGATCCCAAGACCGTTCAGGATCTCAAGGCCGATCAAGATCTCAAGGCCGCTCAGGATCTCAAGGCCGATCAAGATCTCAAGTATGCAACGGTCTTGAGATCTTGAACAGTCTTGCTATTTTGAACGGCCTTGAGATCTTGAACGGCCTTGAGATCTTGAACGGCCTGGAGATCTTGAACGGTCTTTAGATCTTGAATGGTGTTGATATTTTGAACGGCCTTGATATCTTGATCGGCCTTGAGATCCTGAGCGGCCTTGAGATCTCGAACAGTCGTGAGATCTTGAACGGTCTTCAGATCCTGAACGGTCTTGAGATCTCGAACAGTCTTGATATCTTGAACGGCCTTGAGATCCTGAACGGCCTTGAGATCTTGAATGGTGTTGATATTTTGAACGCCCTTGAGATCCTGATCGGCCTTGAGATCCTGAGCGGCCTTGAGATTTTGAACGGCCTTGAGCTCCTGAACGTTCTTGAGATCTTGAAAAGTATTGATATTTTGAACGGCCTTGAGATCTTGATCGGCCTTGAGATCCTGAGCGGCCTTGAGATTTTGAACGGCCTTGAGCTCCTGAACGTTCTTGAGATCTTGAAAAGTATTGATATTTTGAATGGCCTTGAGATCTTGTTCGGCCTTGAGATCCTGAGCGGCCTTGAGATCTTGAACGGCCTTAAGTTCCTGAACGGTCTTGAGATCTTGAACGGTCTTGAGATCTTGCACGGTCTTGAGATCTTGAAAAGTCTTGATATTTTGAACGGCCTTGAGATCTTGAACGGCCTTGAGATCCTGAACGTTCTTGAGAACGTGTGCGTGCACGCATGATATGCGTGCACGCAAAGGTATGCGTGCACGCAAACGTATGCGTGCACGCAAAAGTATGCGTGCACGCAAACGTATGCGTGCACGCAAAGGTATGCGTGCACGCAAAGGTATGCGTGCACGCAAACGTGTGCGTGCACGCAAACGTATGCGTGCACGCAAAGGTATGCGTGCACGCAAAGGTATGCGTGCACGCAAACGTATGCGTGCACGCAAACGTATGCGTGCACGCAAACGTATGCGTGCACGCAAACGTATGCGTGCACGCATACCTTTGCGTGCACGCATACCTTTGCGTGCACGCATACGTTTGCGTGCACGCATACTTTTGCGTGCACGCATACGTTTGCGTGCACGCATACCTTTGCGTGCACGCATATCATGCGTGCACGCACACGTTCTCAAGAACGTCTCGAACAGTCTTGATATCTTGAACGGCCTTGAGATCCTGAACGGCCTTGAGATCTTGAATGGTGTTGATATTTTGAACGCCCTTGAGATCCTGATCGGCCTTGAGATCCTGAGCGGCCTTGAGATTTTGAACGGCCTTGAGCTCCTGAACGTTCTTGAGATCTTGAAAAGTATTGATATTTTGAACGGCCTTGAGATCTTGATCGGCCTTGAGATCCTGAGCGGCCTTGAGATTTTGAACGGCCTTGAGCTCCTGAACGTTCTTGAGATCTTGAAAAGTATTGATATTTTGAATGGCCTTGAGATCTTGTTCGGCCTTGAGATCCTGAGCGGCCTTGAGATCTTGAACGGCCTTAAGTTCCTGAACGGTCTTGAGATCTTGAACGGTCTTGAGATCTTGCACGGTCTTGAGATCTTGAAAAGTCTTGATATTTTGAACGGCCTTGAGATCTTGAACGGCCTTGAGATCCTGAACGTTCTTGAGAACGTGTGCGTGCACGCATGATATGCGTGCACGCAAAGGTATGCGTGCACGCAAAGGTATGCGTGCACTCAAACGTGTGCGTGCACGCAAACGTATGCGTGCACGCAAAGGTATGCGTGCACGCAAAGGTATGCGTGCACGCAAACGTATGCGTGCACGCAAACGTATGCGTGCACGCAAACGTATGCGTGCACGCAAACGTGTGCGTGCACGCAAAGGTATGCGTGCACGCAAACGTATGCGTGCACGCAAACGTATGCGTGCACGCAAACGTATGCGTGCACGCAAACGTATGCGTGCACGCAAACGTATGCGTGCACGCAAACGTATGCGTGCACGCAAACGTATGCGTGCACGCAAAGGTATGCGTGCACGCAAACGTGTGCGTGCGTTCAAAATCTAAAACCGTTCAGGATCTCAAGGCCGTTCAAGATCTCAAGGCCGATCAAGATCTGAAGGTCGTTCAAAATATCAAGACTGTTTAAGATCTCAAAACCGTTCAGGATCCCAAGACCGTTCAGGATCTCAAGGCCGATCAAGATCTCAAGGCCGCTCAGGATCTCAAGGCCGATCAAGATCTCAAGTATGCAACGGTCTTGAGATCTTGAACAGTCTTGCTATTTTGAACGGCCTTGAGATCTTGAACGGCCTTGAGATCTTGAACGGCCTGGAGATCTTGAACGGTCTTTAGATCTTGAATGGTGTTGATATTTTGAACGGCCTTGATATCTTGATCGGCCTTGAGATCCTGAGCGGCCTTGAGATCTCGAACAGTCGTGAGATCTTGAACGGTCTTCAGATCCTGAACGGTCTTGAGATCTCGAACAGTCTTGATATCTTGAACGGCCTTGAGATCCTGAACGGCCTTGAGATCTTGAATGGTGTTGATATTTTGAACGCCCTTGAGATCCTGATCGGCCTTGAGATCCTGAGCGGCCTTGAGATTTTGAACGGCCTTGAGCTCCTGAACGTTCTTGAGATCTTCAAAAGTATTGATATTTTGAACGGCCTTGAGATCTTGATCGGCCTTGAGATCTTGAACGGTCTTGAGATCTTGCACGGTCTTGAGATCTTGAAAAGTCTTGATATTTTGAACGGCCTTGAGATCTTGAACGGCCTTGAGATCCTGAACGTTCTAGAGATCCTGAACGGTCTTGAGATCTTGAACGGTCTTGAGGTCTTTAACAGTCTTGATATTTTGAACGGCCTTGAGATCTTGAACGGCCTTGAGATCCTGAACGGCCTTGAGATCGCAAACGTGTGCGTGCACGCAAACGGCCTTGAGATCTCGAACAGTCGTGAGATCTTGAACGGTCTTCAGATCCTGAACGGTCTTGAGATCTCGAACAGTCTTGATATCTTGAACGGCCTTTAGATCCTGAACGGCCTTGAGATCTTGAATGGTGTTGATATTTTGAACGGCCTTGAGATCTTGATCGGCCTTGAGATCCTGAGCGGCCTTGAGATTTTGAACGGCCTTGAGCTCCTGAACGTTCTTGAGATCTTGAAAAGTATTGATATTTTGAATGGCCTTGAGATCTTGTTCGGCCTTGAGGTCCTGAGCGGCCTTGAGATCTTGAACGGCCTTAAGTTCCTGAACGGTCTTGAGATCTTGAACGGTCTTGAGATCTTGCACGGTCTTGAGATCTTGAAAAGTCTTGATATTTTGAACGGCCTTGAGATCTTGAACGGCCTTGAGATCCTGAACGTTCTTGAGAACGTGTGCGTGCACGCATGGTATGCGTGCACGCAAAGGTATGCGTGCATGCAAACGTATGCGTGCACGCAAACGTATGCGTGCACGCAAACGTATGCGTGCACGCAAACGTATGCGTGCACGCAAACGTGTGCGTGCACGCAAAGGTATGCGTGCACGCAAACGTATGCGTGCACGCAAACGTATGCGTGCACGCAAACGTATGCGTGCACGCAAACGTGTGCGTGCACGCAAAGGTATGCGTGCACGCAAAGGTATGCGTGCACGCAAAGGTATGCGTGCACGCAAACGTATGCGTGCACGCAAACGTATGCGTGCACGCAAACGTATGCGTGCACGCAAACGTGTGCGTGCACGCAAACGTATGCATGCACGCAAACGTATGCGTGCACGCAAAGGTATGCGTGCACGCAAAGGTGCACGCAAACGTATGCGTGCACGCAAAGGTATGCGTGCACGCAAAGGTATGCGTGCACGCAAAGGTATGCGTGCACGCAAACGTATGCGTGCACGCAAACGTATGCGTGCACGCAAACGTATGCGTGCACGCAAACGTGTGCGTGCATGCAAAGGTATGCGTGCACGCAAACGTATGCGTGCACGCAAACGTATGCGTGCACGCAAACGTATGCGTGCACGCAAAAGTATGCGTGCACGCAAACGTATGCGTGCACGCAAACGTATGCGTGCACGCAAACGTGTGCGTGCACGCAAAGGTATGCGTGCACGCAAACGTATGCGTGCACGCAAAGGTATGCGTGCACGCAAAGGTATGCGTGCACGCAAAGGTATGCGTGCACGCAAACGTATGCGTGCACGCAAAGGTATGCGTGCACGCAAACGTATGCGTGCACGCAAACGTATGCGTGCACGCAAACGTGTGCGTGCACGCAAAGGTATGCGTGCACGCAAACGTATGCGTGCACGCAAAGGTATGCGTGCACGCAAACGTATGCGTGCACGCAAACGTATGCGTGCACGCAAAGGTTTGCGTGCACGCAAACGTATGCGTGCACGCAAACGTATGCGTGCACGCAAACGTATGCGTGCACGCAAACGTGTGCGTGCACGCACAGGTATGCGTGCACGCAAACGTATGCGTGCACGCAAAGGTATGCGTGCACGCAAACGGATGCGTGCACGCAAAGGTATGCGTGCACGCAAAGGTATGCGTGCACGCAAACGTATGCGTGCACGCAAAGGTATGCGTGCACGCAAAGGTATGCGTGCACGCAAACGTATGCGTGCACGCAAACGTATGCGTGCACGCAAACGTGTGCGTGCACGCAAAGGTATGCGTGCACGCATACGTTTGCGTGCACGCACACGTTTGCGTGCACGCATACCTTTGCGTGCACGCATACGTTTGCGTGCACGCATACGTTTGCGTGCACGCATACCTTTGCGTGCACGCATACCTTTGCGTGCACGCATCCGTTTGCGTGCACGCATACCTTTGCGTGCACGCATACGTTTGCGTGCACGCATACCTTTGCGTGCACGCACACGTTTGCGTGCACGCATACGTTTGCGTGCACGCATACCTTTGCGTGCACGCATACGTTTGCGTGCACGCATACGTTTGCGTGCACGCATACCTTTGCGTGCACGCATACGTTTGCGTGCACGCATACCTTTGCGTGCACGCATACGTTTGCGTGCACGCACACGTTTGCGTGCACGCATACGTTTGCGTGCACGCATACGTTTGCGTGCACGCATACGTTTGCGTGCACGCATACCTTTGCGTGCACGCACACGTTTGCGTGCACGCATACGTTTGCGTGCACGCATACGTTCGCGTGCACGCATACGTTTGCGTGCACGCATACGTTTGCGTGCACGCATACCTTTGCGTGCACGCATACGTTTGCGTGCACGCATACGTTTGCGTGCACGCATACCTTTGCGTGCACGCACACGTTTGCGTGCACGCATACGTTTGCGTGCACGCATACGTTTGCGTGCACGCATACCTTTGCGTGCACGCATACCTTTGCGTGCACGCACACGTTTGCGTGCACGCATACGTTTGCGTGCACGCATACCTTTGCGTGCACGCATACCTTTGCGTGCACGCATACGTTTACGTGCACGCATACCTTTGCGTGCACGCATACGTTTGCGTGCATGCATACGTTTGCGTGCACGCACACGTTTGCGTGCACGCATACGTTTGCGTGCACGCATACCTTTGCGTGCACGCATACCTTTGCGTGCACGCATACCTTTGCGTGCACGCATACGTTTGCGTGCACGCATACCTTTGCGTGCACGAACACGTTTGCGTGCACGCATACGTTTGCGTGCACGCATACGTTTGCGTGCACGCATACGTTTGCGTGCACGCATACCTTTGCGTGCACGCACACGTTTGCGTGCACGCATACGTTTGCGTGCACGCATACCTTTGCGTGCACGCATACCTTTGCGTGCACGCATACGTTTGCGTGCACGCACACGTTTGCGTGCACGCATACCTTTGCGTGCACGCATACGTTTGCGTGCACGCATACCTTTGCGTGCACGCATACGTTTGCGTGCACGCAGACCTTTGCGTGCACGCATACGTTTGCGTGCACGCATACCTTTGCGTGCACGCATACCTTTGCGTGCACGCACACGTTTGCGTGCACGCATACGTTTGCGTGCACGCATACGTTTGCGTGCACGCATACGTTTGCGTGCACGCATACCTTTGCGTGCACGCATACCATGCGTGCACGCACACGTTCTCAAGAACATTCAGGATCTCAAGGCCGTTCAAGATCTCAAGGCCGTTCAAAATATCAAGACTTTTCAAGATCTCAAGACCGTGCAAGATCTCAAGACCGTTCAAGATCTCAAGACCGTTCAGGAACTTAAGGCCGTTCAAGATCTCAAGGCCGCTCAGGATCTCAAGGCCGAACAAGATCTCAAGGCCATTCAAAATATCAATACTTTTCAAGATCTCAAGAACGTTCAGGAGCTCAAGGCCGTTCAAAATCTCAAGGCCGCTCAGGATCTCAAGGCCGATCAAGATCTCAAGGCCGTTCAAAATATCAACACCATTCAAGATCTCAAGGCCGTTCAGGATCTAAAGGCCGTTCAAGATATGAAGACTGTTCGAGATCTCAAGACCGTTCAGGATCTGAAGACCGTTCAAGATCTCACGACTGTTCGAGATCTCAAGGCCGTTTGCGTGCACGCACACGTTTGCGTGCACGCATACCTTTGCGTGCACGCATACGTTTGCGATCTCAAGGCCGTTCAGGATCTCAAGGCCGTTCAAGATCTCAAGGCCGTTCAAAATAGCAAGACTGTTAAAGACCTCAAGACCGTTCAAGATCTCAAGACCGTTCAGGATCTCTAGAACGTTCAGGATCTCAAGGCCGTTCAAGATCTCAAGGCCGTTCAAAATATCAAGACTTTTCAAGATCTCAAGACCGTGCAAGATCTCAAGACCGTTCAAGATCTCAAGGCCGATCAAGATCTCAAGGCCGTTCAAAATATCAATACTTTTGAAGATCTCAAGAACGTTCAGGAGCTCAAGGCCGTTCAAAATCTCAAGGCCGCTCAGGATCTCAAGGCCGATCAGGATCTCAAGGGCGTTCAAAATATCAACACCATTCAAGATCTCAAGGCCGTTCAGGATCTCTAGAACGTTCAGGATCTCAAGGCCGTTCAAGATCTCAAGGCCGTTCAAGATATCAAGACTGTTCGCGATCTCAAGACCGTTCAGGATCTGAAGACCGTTGAAGATCTCACGACTGTTCGAGATCTCAAGGCCGCTCAGGATCTCAAGACCGATCAAGATGCCGTTCAAAATAGCAAGACTGTTCAAGATCTCAAGACCGTTGCATACTTGAGATCTTGATCGGCCTTGAGATCCTGAGCGGCCTTGAGATCTTGATCGGCCTTGAGATCCTGAACGGTCTTGGGATCCTGAACGGTTTTGAGATCTTAAACAGTCTTGATATTTTGAACGACCTTCAGATCTTGATCGGCCTTGAGATCTTGAACGGCCTTGAGATCCTGAACGGTTTTAGATTTTGAACGCACGCACACGTTTGCGTGCACGCAAAGGTATGCGTGCACGCAAACGTATGCGTGCACGCAAACGTGTGCGTGCACGCAAAGGTATGCGTGCACGCAAAGGTATGCGTGCACGCAAACGTATGCGTGCACGCAAAGGTATGCGTGCACGCAAACGTATGCGTGCACGCAAAGTATGCGTGCACGCAAACGTATGCGTGCACGCAAACGTGTGCGTGCACGCAAAGGTATGCGTGCACGCAAACGTATGCGTGCACGCAAAGGTATGCGTGCACGCAAACGGATGCGTGCACGCAAAGGTATGCGTGCACGCAAAGGTATGCGTGCACGCAAAGGTATGCGTGCACGCAAACGTATGCGTGCACGCAAAGCTATGCGTGCACGCAAACGTATGCGTGCACGCAAACGTATGCGTGCACGCAAAGGTATGCGTGCACGCAAAGGTATGCGTGCACGCAAACGTATGCGTGCACGCAAACGTATGCGTGCACGCAAACGTATGCGTGCACGCAAACGTGTGCGTGCACGCAAAGGTATGCGTGCACGCAAACGTATGCGTGCACGCAAACGTATGCGTGCACGCAAACGTATGCGTGCACACAATATCTTGCGACTTATGACTTGTATGGAAAAAAGTTTCATATTTTTTTGAAGAGAATATTATGGTATATAAACTGGGTGTAATTTTTTTTTCGACAACTTATGCTTTTAAGAGTAAAAATTAAAAAAAAGAACTGAAATTTGAACTTATTCTCAAACTTAAAAAAAAATTATATCCTTAAAACTTTGTTTTCAGATGTTGGCAAAAATTTGAAACGTTTAGGAGTTATAGGTGAAAAACGACCATTTTTGACATTTTACGTTTTTTGAAATGTCGCTATCTTCTTATCGGTGGGTCGTAAGAAAAAAATTGTTGTAACTTTTTTTTTTGGCGGATGACATAATCTACAAGTTTTGCATGAAATACTTTTCAATAGCCTTTTTGCTTAGTCAAGTATTATTTGAAAACACAGATGTTAATAAAAAAAAATTCAGAAGAATGAAAATATTTTTTTTAATTTCTTAAATTCGTGAATAATTTTAAGTTATGCACAACAAATAAAATAAAATTCGTAAGAGCGGTTTCTTTTTCAAGTTATTTTTGAAATTTTGAATCATTTTCAGAAAAAAAAAAAAAATTAATTGAAAAGTTTTTTTTGATTTTGGTATGCAATATTATTTAAAGTTTTTAAAAGCTCTGCATACAAAAATTATTTTGAATCGGGTTCATTCAGTTGAAAATGTTTCTATGGGAAATATTGTTATGTTTTGTTATAAAAATCGTTGAAGCTCGTTTCCAACATTTGTATCGTAGGCGGTAGGTAGGTACCGTTAGTTTTAGTTCTACAACAAAAATTTATTTTTTAAGTACCCATTAAAAAGGGTGTTATAACAAATCAGATATCTTTAACAATTTCAGCACATAAAGAAAATCTTATTTTTCTAGAAAAAAAAAAACTGATTTAAAAATAAAAATTTTTTGTTTTAAATAATATTATATAGCTACTGAAATAAATCAGCCAAATATAAGGTTGGGATCATGACGTTATCTAGAATGACAAAAATCTCGGATGGCAAAAATCTCGAAAAAAAACAACAAAATATCTCGAATGCGAAAATCCCGAATGTACAAAAATCTAGAACGTACAAAAATCACGAAAGACTATATCTAAAAAAAAATCCCGAAAAAAAAAAAATTATTCGAGATTTTTTTTTACCTTTTTCAATAGTTTAAACGAAAATAAAACGCATAAAATGTTCAATTTATCGAAAACTTTATTTTTCTGGTCAAAAAAAGAACAACAATCGAAAATGTTTAAAAAAAAAATCAAATATTTTATAAGATATGTATATATACGTATATGTATACTCGTACCACAACATAACAAATATTAAAAAAGTACAATAATTATTCAATATAAACGAAAATAAATTGTCAAAACATAACAAAATTAAACAAATAACTCTAACTATAATAACTAAATAACTTATATAAACTGGAGTTATATGCAAGACTCTTAAGGTAGCTTGCATAACTCTTTTCTTCATTTTCGTCCAGCATTTTTAAGATTTGCTTTTCCTTTTTTAAATACTCCCTTTTTACCTTAGTTTCTTGACCAATCTGAATTTTTTGAGCCACACAACTAACCTGAACTATGTTTATCATTAATCATTATCATTATGCTTGACTGTTGTTACCCTGGCACTACAAAAATGAGATTTATTCAGTTCAGAAAGCCAGTAAAACTTATTTTTTACAGATTTATTTAAATAATAAATAAACCCATCAATTTCAATTTTGATGGAACCTTTGTTTGTAACGATTTCATTTACTTTCATTGCACTTTTTTTTAATAAGAAAACTTACGTTGCTATAAGAGACCGTCCCTTTCCCTAGCAACACTAAATTTAGTCCCCTACTTTTATAGTTGGATGGGTGCATGTGCTGTGCAGTGTACTGATTCTCTTAAGGAGACTTTCCTAATCTAGAATTAATATTAATTGTTGAGACAATGAATGGTTACAATTCATTGTCTCAACAATTAATATGTTTTCTAGATTTTTGCATTTTTTTCTAGATTTTTACAGTTCGAGATTATGCTTTCTTGATTTTTGTTTTCGAGATTTTTTCAATTCTAGATTTTTTTTTCTAGATTTTTACTTTCGGGATTTTTGCTTTCTGGATTATTGGTTTCTAGATATCGTGGTAAACCCTATAAGGTTATTGTTAATAATGATAGTGGAAGATGCCTTTTAGTAGAACAATTTTTTTTTTTTTTTCAATTTTGATTTTTTCGAAAACGAATTGGAAGATATTTTTCATTTTTTATATAAACGATCTTCTAAAAGGTTACAATAGTGTTGAATATCAAAAATATATTTTTTTTTAACTTAAAATCAAAAAATCTGGACACTTGCGAGCACAAGTTTGAAAAACTTCTTTTCAGTTTCAATGAACAAATTTTGCACCAAAAGAAGTAGCATGTAGTACAGTGGCGGATCCAGGGGGGTGGATTTAGGTGCTAAAGCCCCCCCACAGCCGATTCCTAAAATAATTTGAGATATAGAAAGCAATACATTACAAAGTGTAGAGTTTTATATTCGTCTAAAATATTGTTAAGATGTGAAATATGTTGGACAAAAAACCTGGTTGGGGCTGAACAATTTACATGCAATGTAACTTTTTTCCTATGCCCTAAGGTTGGAACTAAACCCTGTAACGAATTGGACAAAACACCGAGTGGGGGAATAATGGACATGTTTTATGCAATTACAATTTTCTGTAAAAACAATCCAGAAAATTGGAAAAAAAAAAAAACAGATTGGGACTAATAATGTCTGAGAAATTTGACAAAAACGTAATCAGGGTTAAACAACTAATTCCTTAAAAACTAACCTTATTCCAGAGAGCTTTTGGGGCTTTAGTCTAAGGACTGTCAAAGTCCAAATTTGGGGATAATGCTTGAACATATAATTAATCGGGGCTTAACATTAACATGTCAAAAGCAACAATTGATTAGACTAAAAAATTAGCTAATTTAAGGAAATAAACGCAATTGGGGCTAAAACAATTGGAAAACAACGGGGTGTTAAGCTTAGTGTAAATGTTTAATACAACAAGAATTTTGGGGCTTAGTTTTCAAACTTGCAAAGGTCAAAGGCAATTGTACATTCCAAAAATTTTTGGGCTAAGCAATGAAATACAAATTCTCTAGTCAAGGAGCCAAGTTCCTTAAGCGTGAAAAACTCTGTGAACTCAGAAAAATCTTGCAGGTTTGAATATTTACAATCCCTATCAGACATATTTTTAACAGGAATAGAAAGTGGAATTCACTCACACTTGCAGAAATGGGCCGTCGTGGTTATTTTTTAGAGCAGCTGTTTCTTTCTAATTCAAGAAAATGAGAACTCAGAGGACTGATACTCTCAAAGCACAAATGAGCTTTTGCCAGCAAGACCACTTAAATATCATTTTTCTGAGCTAGACAACTAAAAACAGTTTTTAATTTTTTTTCAAAAAGGCGAAGTTGAAAGCATATTTTTCATCTAATTTAAACAAATAGTTATGTACATAATGTAGGTAGGTACCTGGTACCTAATCAATTATTAAGGAATATAAATAAACTAATTTGCTCGTGTGGTTTGAGGCTGTAACATGGCTGAAAATGTAAGTGATAAAATTAGTTATACTACCATGTTTTGCTGAGCAATTAAATTGGCTTCTAGCTCTGCTTAAAAATAATTCCCGTGTTTAAAACAATATCAATTCCAAATTCTTGTTATTGAACTTTATTTAAAACATTTTAAAGCGCGATAGGAGCGGATATAAGGCAAACAAAACACGGCTATTATTAAAGGAAAAGTGATAATGTCAAAATTCGTTTTCTGTTTCATATGTTTTCATATGAACCAATTGGATCTCCAAACTCCAAGGCCCCCCCCCACAGCCAAATCCTAGATCCGCTACTGGGTCTGGTCATCTCAATCGCGTTTTTCATCGTTCGTCCGTTCCCACCGATACAACTTTCTTCACCCATCCATACCATTAGGTGCCTATGTACACGATTGAATTAGCGACTTGGTCGGAATTTCAAAGCCCAATCAATTATGTTATCACCATAGCCCGATTATATCAACCAGAAGTCCATTAGAATTGGTAATCATCCAAATGATTATATACTTCATACATCATGAGGTGTGGTTGATGGCCACACCACAATACTTTTTCGTGCATCGCTCTCGACCTTTCTTCGTTTTTGTCAACTTGCCTTATAAGTAGCAGACGCTATAGTTGATTTCATAACGTCCGTCATTGATAAACTCATCAGGTGTGTTGCAGATCCAGTTATTTGCTTTTAAAATTTTACACATCTTCTTTATTAAGTTCCTATGATGCAATATTTTGCTAAAGATATTCAAACGCTGCCGCGCGTCATCGTCACCATTAGGGCTGGCCACAAGACGAGCAAAGTCTCGGTCTCGATCTCGGTCTCGCATGACGAGACCAAGACGAGACGAGACGAGACGAGACGAGACGAGACGAGACGAGACGAGACGAGACGAGACGAGACGAGACGAGACGAGACGAGACGAGACGAGACGAGACGAGACGAGACGAGACTGGCTTTAAAGCAACCGAGACAAGACTGTATATTTGGACCGAAATTTACAGAGAGTCTAAGAAATTAAAAACTCCAATTTCAGTTAAATATTTATTTTCTTCCCCACGTATTCAAACTATAATCGAAAACATTTCGTTCCAATAATCAACAAGTTGGTCGGAAATCGTATTTTTCGGTGACGAGATTTAATTATACGAGAAAATTTTCGATTTTAAAGAGACCGAGACGAGACTTACAAAAGTCTCGCAGAATCTCGTATCGTGGCCAGCCCTAGTCAACATCACCGCCACTGTTACCTGCCAAGTTGATGGAATATTGATCATGAACAGGTTAAGAAAAACTTTCGTTTTCGTTTGTTTAAAGATACCTATTTGTTTTCTGAATAGGATGAAAGCGAAAAAAAGGAGAAATGCAAAAACCAAACAAAAGTATACAAAAATATATCTCGCAGTTCAGGTGTATAAATATTTTCAAAAGGTTATTTTGTATCTTATTTTTGTTAATAATTTTAAATGTATATTTTTGTTAAAAAAAAGGTTAAGTATTTATAGAAAAACGAATTATTATTCCAAAGAAAGAAAAAATAATACTTATTGATTTGTTTTCAATAAAAAAAATTAAACCAAAGGAAAAACAATGGGCACGACTGGATCGCACAAACTTGCTCTCCTAGCTAGAAATTGATGTACATATTTTATTGGGGTCATAATATATTATGACATCATTAAAAAAAATTGGAACGCGAATTTTAAGCAATTATTTATATACACATTTATATTTAATTTAAAAAAAAAAAAAATCAAAGATCCGTTTCTGAAAAATCGGCTTAAAAAAAAATAGATACAATATTATTGTACTTAAGGAGCATCTGTATACAAAATATAATTTTAATCGGTTAATTAAATAATGAGAAAGTCGAAAATAATAAAAAATTCTCTGGGAAGTATACTGTTAATAAGAACCTAAACAAAAATATTTTCTAATTAAAAAGTAGAATGTATACTAACTTAATACCACGCACTTCTTTTAATCGAAATTGTTGGAGCCGTTTTCGAGAAATGTAAGTTTTTTCTTAACGTTTTTTCAACATTTGTATGGAAAGTGCAGTTATTTTGAATTTAGAAACATAATTTTTTCAAGTATTTTACAAAATAATAAAAAACTATTTAACACCTAGTTTTAAAACATTTTGCTGCTGGTGTGCCCCAGGGCTCCGTTTTTTCTTCGACTCTTTTCCTTATATTCATAAATGATCTTTTGTCTGAATCTTCCAATCCATTAAACTGTTTCGCTGACGACAGTACCCAGTAGAAAAATTTCAAAAAAGTCATGAAGGAATTACCAGCTTTTTTATCAATGAGTGGAAGCTACAACCAATGAATTTGGTATGAAAACATGGATGAATTTAACATGGGGCTGTCATAGGCGGTCACCAAGTGATTTTCTAGGTGAATATTTACCAGTGAAATCACGAAGTAGGGGTAACTATTAATTTTATTCATAAGCGAATTATATATTATGAAAAATATAATGAATGTTAAGCTGTGAAATCACTCGATAACTTAGAGTTGCTTATTCACCAGGTGAAAAATAGCATGAATGCTCACCCATTAATTCACTTTGTAAATATAACTCGTTTGATCTTATCTGAATTGTATTTATGAAAAAACTCATGAATATTTACCAGTGATATCACTAGATATAGGTAATTAGAAGTTTCTTGTTCACTAGACCGTTTCCCTTAGCTAAAAAATGTCGTGCATGTATAGTCAGAATATCAGATATGCTGATCTAAACATTTATTTTCAAAAACAAAAAAAAACATCATGCGTCAAAGACTCAAATTTTGGTCGATGTTTACCGAATGTTATTGAAATCACAGCATGAAGGTACTGTGAATTTTATTATTATAAATTCGAACACTCCAACTAAACATAGAAGAGATCACAAACTCATGACACTCTGCATTACCGTTCATCGTGGAAATCATCGTATTTCTGTAGGCAGGTAGAGGAAGGGCAATGTTTATAATCGAAACCAAAAACCAAGCACAGCAATCCAAATGAGGTCACACACATGACAATGTACATTACTTTGCATCGTTGAAATCCTCGTACTTTCGGCAAAGGTATAGACAAAGGCAATGCTTTTGATTGTTTGTTTTTTTCTTTCTCAGGAATCATCGTTTAATTTTTTTTTTAGGAAATAGTACACTGAGATGGAAGCATTGATTTAAGTCGAATTTGTGTACAAAGTAAAAGAAAGGGTACATGAAGCGAGGAAAAAGGCAATATACATATTTAATGATGCTCCTTCATGAAAGTACTAGATGACTTCATTGGTGTTTTCATCTAAATTTTTCATTGAGGAGCATATTTCCTACTGGGTACCCTCAGCTTCTCATATTCGTTTTCAGATACACATCCATGACCTTCGGATGTGGAACTTCAACGGCAGAGTATGATAAGTGTATTTAATTCTGATCTCGACAGCATTGTCCAATGGGGAATCAAAAACCACGTAGAATTTAATGCTTCAAAAACTTAATGCTGTCTGCTGTCATTAAAACGAAACCCACCCCAATGCCGCATTCCATGAGCGGCACTTGCATCGAAGAAACTGAACAGTGAACAGCTTTCAGTTCTTGGTATGTGTGTCACAGACCACCTTTTGTGGAATTACCACAAGGAAAACCATAAAAACAGCCAAACACGGTACGACGCTCGTGCAACAACGATATGGGATTCCAAGAAGGAGACCTGGTGTGGTTTTACAATCCCCATCGACAAAAAGGACTGTGACCAAAACTTCAACAAATCTGGGAAGGCCCATACACCGTTGTGAAGCGAATCAATGATGTGGTTTACCGCATTCAGAGAGGGTTAAGAGGCAAGCTTAAGGTAGTTCATTGTGACCGTTTACATCGCTATAACGGTGGTGACGGGAGTAATGGATTTAATCGGGACGATCAATCCTAAGAGGGGGGCAATTTTGGTGAATATGCCCATTTGTGCAAACAACGACATCTCTTATTCTTCTATAACAGAATAAATTAGTAATGAGTTCCGCGCCATCAATGAACAAAAGATTAACTAATGTTACCCAATACCTAAACCACCCAATACCTAGACCACTCTATCATTATCCAATACCTAAAGCACTCGCTTTAACTTCTGTAAGGGTCTAACGAAGTTATTTCGTAATCAGCAAATTTGACTCTATAAGGCCTTAGAGAAACACATTTGGCCCACATTGAGACTTTCGAAAGGCTTTTAAGCAATCAATTACAGGTTTTTTGGAAGTACTCAAATTATTTCGCAAAGGCCTTATAGAACAAAACTACACTCAAACATTGTTAATGTAGTAGTGTAGTTAGGAGAAGCCTTTTCGAAGCGCAATGCCAAACAAAATAAAAATAAATTCTTTATTTTTATTTCTACATTTTCTCCTTTATTTTCATGCAAGTAATGATTTTCCTCTGGAACTTAATGCACAATAATTATTTATATCTGAAAAAACGCATTACTTACTTGATGGATTTTACGAGATTTGAACCAAGGATGGTAGGGTTGAGAGTCGGGCACCTTAGGTGTTGAGCTAGCCTAGCATATGAAAAATGAGTGCCAAATTGGAACCACTTGAAACCGTAATTAACTTCCTAAGAACTACCTTGGGACTTCCTGATGAATTTAACTAATTTTAAAAATACAGGTGACCATTGGTGTGTTGCTTGCAACGGAGTTTTTTTTACTTAATGTTATTTTTTTTTTTTAATTTTTAATGTTTCCATGATTACGCATCAGAGAAATCATGGAAGTTGTCAAACAAACATACATTTTGTGAGACAACAGTTAAAATATGTGTAAGTTCCATTTTCATTGAAATAGATTGTTATTAAGAACGAAAGGCTTTGATTTGAGAAAAAATATAAAAACTATTTTGTGCTCCATAAAATATGTACTTTTCATTTTGTACTCAAACCATTTACTGGAAATTTTAATTTGTATCTTTTTTAAAAACACTAATTTGCCAAAATAAAAAACATAAACAATAACGACCATCATTATGTTTTTTCAATTGAAACTACCTGTGTAAATAGTATAGATATTAAAAAATGTTTAAAATGTAATTAAAAAACTACTGAGAAATGAAAGCTTCATACTAAGATAATTTTTGAACACATCCAAATTTCGTAACGTGACAATATTTTTTAACGATGAAACAGAAACTATACTATGGTCACCTCGTTTGTGAATAACTCAGCCAGCAGTAGCTTATTTTCACATCACGATGAAACAGAAACTATACTATGGTCACCTCGTTTGTGAATAACTCAGCCAGCAGTAGCTTATTTTCACATCAATAACTTTCCATGCGAAGTACCAGCTTTTAATGCTTTCATGTTGAGTGTACAACACTTCGCTAGGACCGAATAATCGGAATTATTACTTCCCGCGCATGCGCCTGAGAGGATGATTAAAATTATGTTTGCATAACCATCTCTTCACAGGTCATATAGAAACAAATTAGGCTGACATCACTTTGCTGAGGCAAATTCATCGAAATAAATGCTTCTCGCGCATGCGTCTGACAGAGTTCGCACCATTATTATGCTTGTGTCGGGCTTGTGTTTGATGGGTTATAGAACTAAAATTGGATGTCATGCTTAATCAGAGTTACCACTGCGATCAAATTTAATTCTGAGGAAATCATTTTTATTGGTGGGATCCGGGGGTATTATTTTGTTATATAGAAATTTAAAAAAAAAGACAAAAAACGAATATGAATAAAGTTTATCTGTTTTTGTTAAATCTTTTCTAATAACAAATGATTAAATAATTTGTATTTGTACTGTAATTCTGAATAAAAATTACATAATTATAGTTCGATGTAAAAAATAAATATATTTTGTTTCTTTTTTTTCAAGTGAATTTAAATTGTTTTCTTTTTCCATATTTATCTCAATGCAGAAAATAAATGTATGTATGTTGTTTTGCTAAATTTAAAAGCTTTACCTATACTCAATGAATCAGTTTAATTTAAATTTAATGATACAAATTTACCTATTTTTATTTTCATAAATAATTTGACCTGTGGTAACCCTCTCTCGGCAGTAGAAACATACATGCGCCGAACAGTATACAAAATAATGCTTGCATCGGGCTTTTTCTCAAGGGGCTTACAGAAACAAAATAAATTGACATAATTCCACTAACAATTATACTTCCAATTAGACTTTTGTACACATAATAGCTTGTTTCAGGCCTTTGTCAGCAGGCCCTTCCAGAGCTCTTGGCTGTGCTTCCTAATGTAAGCTTTTTCTTTGCTTTTATTTCGCATGCCTCTCAAAACTAATTTCTGGGAAGCCTTACGAAAATTATAATCTAATTGTAAATATTCAGGCTTGCAGAAAATTAAAGATTCTGCTTGTAATAGGTTTGTAGGAAGCTGTTTTCAAAAATATAGCTTAGAAAATTTGCAACTTCGATGTCCAAACTAAATACAAGCCTTGTAGAAATAATTACTTATAGAAATTAAAAAAATGAACCTTATAGAGGAAAAATTGTTAGTTGGGTATAACAGAAGAATTTGCATCTCTCGATCACCTCCGCAATGTTTCATGCCTCTCTCAGACCTACTGTTAAGTATAGAGAGTCTTTCTTCAGTCGCACTACACGAATGTGGAATGATTTACCCGGCCCTGTTTTTACCGCCCATTGTGATATTCAATTATTCAAAACCAATGTGCGTCGGTATCTCCTTTTAAATCATCATCGAACGTCCTAAACGCTCGTGCTGTGTTCAAACATAATAAGGGTTTTAACCCCTTTAGCGCAAAATATAAAAAAAAGTTATCTACAAAATAATAACAAATTATTTAACACCTAGTTTTAAAAATACTGACCAAAAAATATTAATTTTTTAATTTTCCAAAAAAAATTTATTTTCTTTTTTGCCCAAAAAACAAATTTTATGGCAGGTACCTACCGTTATTTTTGGTCGTAAAAATTTAAAAAACATGTGGGCATATTAGTCAAAAAACAATATGTACCAAGTTTGAAGAAAGTCCCTCCAGCCGTTTAGGCTGTAGGGACGAGGACGGGCAGACAAACTGAATCGCGAGACCCACTTTTTTTTCGTTCTCTATAATCGTAATGTTAAGGAAAATTAATATCCATAGATCTTAATTATTATTTTCGTTACCTTAATTTCTACAAAAAAAAACTACCTCTTAAGTTTTTCGACTTAAATTCACCTCAGAAACCCATGGTTTTCATCTGCGCTGGTGACGTTAGGACACCCTGTATCAAATGTTAGACCTCCTAATGTTTTCAATAACGAAAAACCGGTTTTTACCGTTACCTCTGTCAAACTCATTGATAAATTACATATACTCGCGAATATTTGTAAGCTTTTCATTCATAAAGTTGGTGTCAAGTGTGTTGTTTAAAATATTTCGAACTCCATGTGGAGTGAAATTTACAGTTTTAAGTTTTGTGAAGGTTTTAAGAAAGGAATTAACATTATATACTTTCCAAATAAAAAAAAACTTGTGTGTCCTAAATGGACTTTTTCGACACTTATGTACATTATGTGGGTATCAAAATTCATAAATCAATTGTGAACTTTTGACCCACCCTGATGGACAAAAAGTTCACACGAAAATCTTGTGGACTTCTGGCCCATTCATTGTGAATTTCTGACCCACTTAATTAGGTCCAATATGTAAACATAATTTTCAAATTATATGTTAAGTAATTTTTAAGACATTGAGGGGACATTTTTTAAATACAAAATTTAATTTTTTTAAAATAACTTTTTGAAAATGTCTACAAAGAATTTTTAGAAAATTCGTCCGAATGTCAGAGGTGTCAAAATAATTTGAAAAAAATGTGGAAATTTTTCCTAAAAATTTAAAATTCTAAAGGGGTACAGGAGACGTTTTTTTACGGACCAGTCTTATACAAGAAACAAGTCGTGATCATTATTTCTAAATTTCACCTGCATTCTATTCTCTCAGTTTCCTAATCGCTTTCAACAAACAATGCAATCTATATAGCGCAACAACTTATAAATGGCATACTAGATTTACTCGTAGTTTAAAACAGAGCACGAATGATAGATTTGTAGACGTATAGATTGAGGATGATATCAGTACATTATGTATGTAGATAGGTACTTTACATCCACATCCATTCTGTACACTGAGAAAATTAATATTTTTGTTTGCGTTTGCGAGTAACGAATTTCGTTTGCTGTAATTGTAATACATTTGCTGGAAATGTTATACAATCCCTGCAAACGTATTTCATTTGTAGCAATTGTATTACAGTCGCCACAGAAAGTAATTCCATTGCATCAAACATGTAACAAATAACCCATTCGTTTGGAGCTCAATTTGCCTGGGTTGATTACGGTAAATGACAATGTTTCCCAAATTCAAACGACATGATGTTTGCAAGCAAGTGTAATTGTGTATGGCAAACGAATGAATCGATTGCGAATTAAGCTTTTGAAATGCAGTTTGCTGCAAAAAGTTTTACGTTTACTATATAAATTACAATTGTTTGCAACTAATGAATCGAACATTTGAGACGAATGGTTAATTCGTAGAAAGTAAACTAATTTGTAGCAAACGATTGAATGATTGCAGGGTATACATTTTTAAATCTTATTTTTACAAATTAACTTAATGCTTGTGGTAAACATTTCATGCTTTTGAGGCGAAAGAATTTTTGATTTTAGGTTTCTTTAAAAAAAATTCGCTTGCAGCAATAAATTTCCTATTTGGAAAAAGTATTTTATTTGTTTAATTCCTATCCAACCAATTTCAGGTAATCTATAGGGCAAGTATTGGGTACGTTTCAATACATGTTTTGCTCTATCAATTTGATATTGTTCTGAAGTTCAGCACTACTTGTACAAAAATCAAATTTCAATTGAAAATATGTTGCATTTAAAAAAAATGCGATTCAAAATTGAAAATTTGTTGCTTTAAAAAATAGCAAAGTCAAAATTCGAAAATATTTGCATTAAAAAATAAAATAAATGCTAGTTTAAAAATCTTTGCATTAAAAATAATTAAAATTACCTACATCTCCGTTGTTCATTTCGAAAAACAATGGTGCAAAATTTTAGATGATAAAGTACGATGTTAAATCAATTTTAATAAGATACAAGGTTCAAAATTGTGTTTTTCTAATTTTAAACGAGTTTATCATCGTACTATCCCCTTACATTTTACTAAAGTTAAAATCACATCTTTTTAGTATCGTACTAAATCCATATGACTGGAGAATGGAAAATTTTACTCCAGGTATTGCATAGACCCGAAGGTTGCCGGTTCGATCCCTGCTGGTGCCCAACTTTTTTTTTTTTTTTTTTTGTAATAATGAAGTTAAAATGATAAAAACATAAACATTTAATACTTATTTAAAGCACATGTTGGGTTTCCATCAATATATAATTAATTTACAACGCATAAAAACAATTATTGTGTTAAACAAAACGATTTTCTTAAAAGTTTTGATTCAGTCCTAGGAGCACATCTACGTAGTAATAGTTTAAAAAAAACTGACCCAATATTTAAAATACTTCGGTCGTCCTCGTCATAGTTAAAATAATTAATCATAGTTAAAATAATTAAAATACATGAAATTGTCTAAGCCACATTTCTTAATCAGTACATTTCCTCTGCTCAACTAAATAAAAGGAAAATGTGTGCAGTTTTGAACTGATTAACATAATTGCCGGAGGATTTTATGTTGCAAATTAGCTCAGTGGATGCATGCTCGCTCTCGATACGGAAGGATACCAGTTCAAATCCAGGTAAGTAAAACTGGACATTTTTTTCAATTAAAATAAAATAATATAATTTCAGAATTGAGGGAAAACCAGCAGCCACTGTATTGATTGTGACAAACGTACAATTCATTAGCAACAAACGTGTTATTCATTTGTCATAACCACTTTGATCTTCTATAACAATTGACCCATTCGCTTGTCGTTAAATTATTAACGTTTACTCTAAAAGCACCATTCGTTTGCAACAAACAGTAAATATGTTTACAAAACACAGAAACACTACATTCGTTTGACACAAACACTCTTTTCGTTTGAAACAAACGATAGAATTTTGCTACAACAGTATGAATTGTTTGTCTCAAACGAATTTAAGAGTTGGCTGCAAACGAACTGTAAAAACTGGCTGGCAAACGAAAAAGTCGTTTGGGCAATTTTAACGTTTGCCGCAAACGATTCCTTCCCTCAGTGTAGGAAGTATTTAGTATTCTGATTGAGCTTGGTGCAAGAGCTTTCGGCAAACACTTATCCTTCATTACATGCAGTTGCATATATTTCTATAGTCATTGCATTTAACGGATGGGCCTGTTGACATAGAATCTAACACGTCGCGTCATCGTCGCACCGCCATCGGTTCGGTCGTTGTCTCGTTGTGAGAGTGCTTTGGGATTTCTAAAATGTTGATTACTGTGTCATTAGATGGTCGTATTCATTTGCACGTTCTCGCAGGAAATTAATAGCTGATGGTTGGATTTTTGGTTTTGAACTCCATATCCACAGTTATGTACATACATATATTTTCTGTCTGGGACAAATGAGCCGGTCAGTATAGCAATATATTTTCTCATTTCACAAATCATGATGGCCATGATGACGATGAGTATACCTATAATTCTTGCAGTAATTTGCATGGGTATGCCGTTTTATATTTTTGGTGATAACAAGCAAAGTAAAGTACCTTTATTTCAATGCAGCGATAATACTAAATTAAGTGTGTAAATTTCTTGAATATTTTTTTTTTATAGACATTTTACGGCTGGACTCGGATAAATGATTTTGAATACAAAAAAGTTTAAAGGAAGTTTTTAAAATTTGAATAATTATTTAATAATCCCAGCAAATTAGATTTTGCCAAGGATGTAACATATAGTATATTAGATTTTTGTGGCATTCGATCAGAAATAATATAAGCAACGAGAATATGATGTTGCTCCCGCTCAAAAAGGTGTGCTATTTGCAGGAAAAATCAAAACGTGCAAGAAAGTGCATTATTCACTCCCTGTTTTTTTGATGTTTTCCTATATAACTTTGGAATTATGCATCTTAGGCAAAAAACACCAAAATATAATATAATAATATTATATTATTCTTGCATCGCCGTTGAAAACCCAAACACTTAGCAGCATTTTTGGCGATGTCGAATATGTGGTCGTTCCATAAAAGGTGGTCTGTGACACAGATACCGAGGACTGAAAGCTTTTCGGTTTCCACAATGCAAGTGCTACTCATGGATAGTGGCATGGGGGGTGGGTTTCGTTTGGACGACAGAAGACAGCATTGAGTTTTAGAAGCATTAAATTCCACGCGGTTTTTGATTCCCCATTGGACAATGCTGTCAAGATCAGAATTTAATGAGCTTATCATACGCTGCCGTTCGATTTCCACATCCGAAGGACATGGATGTGAATCTAGAAACGAATATGAAAAGCTGAGGGTATTGTCGTCAGCGAAACAGTTTAATGGATTAGAAGTTTCAGATAAAAGATCATTTATGAAAATAAGGAAGAGAGTCGGGGACAAAACGGAGCCCTGGGGTACACCAGAATTTATTTTGTGGATTTCAGACTTGAAACCGTCTAATACAACTTGTACTGAGCGGTCCGAAAGGTAATTTCTAATCCAACAAGGAAGAGATTCATCGATACCAAATGCGCGTATTTTCTATAAGAGAGCTTGATGCCAAACTCTATCAATTGTTTGTTATAAAATTCTTCAGGAGATGACATTTGTTTAAAACTTTTTGGTGTTATATTTTTGTTGCTATACAGCGTTGACGTCAGAAAAAAGCTGTAAAAACAGATTAGCTTTGAAACGCTAAGCTGACAGAAAAAAAAAATGGTCCAATTCTACTATAAATGTGGACTATGTGGACAAAATGAAATATTGAAACCCTATTCAAATTTGTTTGATATGTTCGGCCGCGAAATGTTTGCATCAATGCTGTGGTCAAAGTTAGACATTTAAGCTGGCGCAAATTTTCGTACACATACTCGGAACACCTAACTATCGTAAAGTATCGTTTTAATATTTATTTTGTTTTTAAGTCAATTTTGTAGCGGTTTTAAAAGAGCAAACATCGTATGAAAAATGCTTTTTTTTTCATACGACTTTTGCTCTTTTAAAATCGCTGCAAAATTGACTAAATAAAAAATAATATTTTTATTTATTAAAAAAAGCATTTTTCATACGACTGACTTAAAATAAAAGGAAGTGTGCAGGAAATAGAGTGTAAGTTTGTGGGTATAGGAATGTGCTGGTTTAGGAATATGAATGTGGGAATGGGAAATTAGGTATGTGGATACCTAATGTAATTATTATTAACTTATAGTTTCTATTGTTTGCACTTTTCAGGTGTCTGTCTTGATATTTACATGAATTTTTTTTCTTGTGTTAATCTTGAATTTGTTGATCACATGTGCTCGAAAATTTTCAAAATAAGGAACACCCTACTAGGGAGTAAATATAAAACTCTGAAAAATTCGGCCTTATTTTTTCATCATTTGGAGCTGATTTAAGGCCCTCCAAGATGATTTTTCATTTAACCCCGACCCCCAATGTACAGAATGCGGTTCGGTGAGCGGAATGGTTTGATTTATTTTTATTTTACTAAGCCCCGCTTCATAAAATATGTTTGATTGTTATTATAAACAAACTCTGAAAATTTCATTTAAATCGTAAGAGCAGTTTTCGAGAAACCGATATACCCATATATAAGAAAAGTGGGCTGGGCATTTACAATTTACCCCTCAAACTCAACCTGCAAAGGTTGAGAGTTCAAAATACTAAATTTGATAAATATTAATTCTTTATTTACACCGGAAATGAAGTGAAATTTCAGCACACCCGTATATTGTTTCCATTTAATCTCTAGTATCTATACTCTCACTATATATTGCCTGGACTATTGCATTTTTATTGCACTTAAGGTTAAAAGCATTTGTTTGGTAGAATTTTTTCTCTTCGTGAATGGAATATAGAACGACCATTCTGAGTTTCGATTTGGCAGAAGAAATAATAGGTGCCTGCTTCATTTCGTTTGTGCCTACATTCAAATAAGCTAAAGTGAAATTACAAAACATTTTAAGTGATAAATAAACATTGAACTTAAATCAGAGTGGGCACACCTCTTATACCCTGGCATCTTATATTAGAGCCCTATGTTGCTATACCACATCAGACAAAACACATCACTCGAAACCTGTGCCGAAGCCGACGACCGACCGACCCAACAAATGACGTGTAATTTTCAATTTGTCTGCTAGAAGGCAGCATAGACATTCTCTTCTGTTGCTTGCCAACATCAAGCTTTATAGTAGGTAAACTAAAAATAACGACCACGAGTCGACGACATCCGCAAACTTTGCATATTTTCACCAGAATTACAACACCGTATGCTGATGTCTGGTTTGAGGCTTTTATGCATCACCAGCGCATCCCCACACATCAAAATCACCCGCAAAGAACTTGAGCCGATTCCAAGTTAGAGCCATCCAGCCAGCGCAGAACCAGGGGTATCTATCTGGCTGGTCTCGCTCTCAAAAATATATACATATAGATAACTGTGCATGACGAAGTTATTGATGCTTCTGTGTCCTGTCCTATGCCGATCATATAAAGTTTTTGCCAATGTTGAGAACCTCTTAATGGTGTTTTCGTACAATAGAGTCGGATGTCCGGAATTGCGGAAAATTGAAATGGGCTAGCGAACAGCAGGTACCGGTACCGGTACTGGTAGGTGCTGGCTTTGGCAATGGGCACATTCAGGAATATTCTATAAGTACCAGGACCAGCTCCAGCGAACACCATAGTTCTTGTTTTATGATTTTCTGCAATTCTATACTGTCGAATGTTCCCTGAGAAGATTATGATTCTTGATCGAGGCAATTTGTTGCATGAACATGAACAACACGATAATTGGACGTACAACGTGTATATATATATGGGTAGACAGGATAGCATACGATAAAATACCTTAAAACCTAGATATGCGGGGACTGTGCAAAGTAAGACTCTCTAACCGATGCGATGATTGAACCAGATGGTTTTAATTCCTAAAGTGTTTTTGATGTGAACAATTGTGAGGAGTTGCTATCAAACGATATAGTAGGTCAGCAAATGGTTTTGCGAACAAATGGCTTTTCGGTATAGTAGACATATGTAGAAGAGTAGTGAGAGGTATTGAAATTGCTTATATCTGCTTTCATTTTTTTTTTTTAATTGCCGGTTCCCGGTTGGTAGGTATTACCTTTATACAAGTTTGTTAATTGGAAGAATTTTTTTTCAAAGAGGTTTCACTTTTTTGTAGTGGTCAAAAAACAATATTGGCATTTGCAGTTTAAAATCGTATCAATTTGTTTGAAATATCTATCTAACAATTTCAAGCATCGAATTGAATTAAACTATTTTAAGGACTTAGAGCCGTTAAAAGCTTTTTTGAATCAATAATTCAACAAGTTTTCATTAAGTAAACTATGTATGTTTTTTTATGTTTCTTTGAGCCATATTACACGAATTATATAGATTCACACGATGCGCTTATACAGATTTTTAGTCCTGTGCGAACTTAAGAAATTTACCATTTTCGGGAAGTTAAGCAAAATATTTTACCTAAGAATGAATTTTCAGGTAATTATTGATTTCTATCTTTTTAAGGGATAGATTTTAAAAATTAAAATTTTAAAGAATGATATAAATTATTAATTTTTATTTTGAGTGGAAAATTTGGATTGATGACGTACACAAAATAAACTGCTTTCAACAACAGTTTATGAGTCTTGATTTCGTGAATAAAAAAATATTGGTTTCAAATAGACAATTAGTTGATTATTCTAAGGCTACAAATAAGTGTAGTCTATGGTGCAGTGCATTAACGCTCGCGGAATTATCCCCCTCGGGTGTTAATTCCCCAAAAAAAGGAATTAACCCCCGCGGGTGTTACTTCAACCCGCGAAGCTGGCCACCCAAAGTACTATTTGGTACAAAACCTTTGAAAGCAGACCGACTGATACCATAGGAGCCTGCCAGATGGGGTTTATTTCCATTTTAAATTGGAATTAAAACCCGTCAGAAAAAGGAATTATCCCCCGCGGGTGTTTACTCCAATTTAAAAAGGAATTACCACCCGCGGAGGTTAATTCCTTTTTTTTTGCGAATTAATACCCGCGTTGGATAATTCCGTAGGCGTTAATGCACAGCACCTTAAAAAAGAATCGGTCATTTAAGAAACATGATAAATCAATGAGCATTCACTTTTCAGGAGCAACAAAAAACTGTTTTATATGATAAAATTCCACAACACTACATACTTTGAGTAAGTCAAGTTTTAATTTGGCATTTAAGAACCGCTAAAATTGTTAGCTTTGTTTAAGACTTAACCGGTTTTTAAGCCTTTAAAGTCGCTTGACTTAAGTAGTTTCTGAAATAAACGAACTTTGTTTGGTAAAACTTGTGTCTTATTTTTTTATGATTTTATAATAAGCTTTAAAACAAGAAAAAATGGTTACTAAAATATAAAGAAAATACTATTGATGTGTATCGATTGGATTAGAATCCTTTTCAGCTTTTCACAAGTTGGCCAAGCGAAAATTTCATCATAGTTCTCTTGAATGTTAATGTCTCCTGGTAGATACGATTTAAGTTTTTTTATGTCATACATTTTCTTAAAATTGATTGCCACCTTTCAAGAGGGATAAGCAAGGGTTTGCGGCAGAGCTACTAGTTCATTTCTTTGAAGGTTTCCCAGGTTAAATGACTGACTTGTTAAACTTGTTTTATCAGAACAATCCGAGTGGGAAAACTGAGAATGTTTACTTTAAGTAAAAGTATACTTATTTTCTCTAGCAACTCATGTCTTCCCATAGACTACATTGAAAGCATGTTTATTCTTTTATAAAAGCGTGGCCACCAGCTTTTGTAGTCGATAATGTCAGACGTTTTTGGTAAAATGACTGTGAAATTGTTTGATACTGAAGAAAATAGTACCAAATCGGCGTTTTAAGACTGCGAAGTCTCTATAAAAATAAATAAATTGGTTGGCGCAACGGCTCATGAAGAAACGCGCAACCATTCCTGTGTGCGCGTGTCGACAGGAATGGAAGGGACCTACAATTGTATGCCGAATCCGAACGTCTAAATGAGAAGCTTTTATTCATGACAAGTGATACTATTGGAGTATTTGTCAATTCCTCGCAAGAGGCAATAGCTCTGGAAAAGAACTATTTAGTTTTTAGGTGGAAAAGGCTAGGAAGTGAACCCAGACCTTAAGCGTGACAGTCTTAAGACCCACCATTACGCTACGGGCTACTTCTGCGAAGTCTCTTTCACATGGTAAAAAAGAATGTCCTCGTATACTAAAATACTGTTCGATAGTCTTGAACTTTTTTAAAGATTCTAAAGAAGAAAAAAAAACTTATCATTGTGTAATTTTTATTTTGAACACAGCCATCTGAAAAAATATGCAACTCCTGGACTTCCTTCATGCTACTTTCAAAAAATTGATTCAAAAGAAGAGCACGTTTCATTTCGGCCCTTCCCAGCGGTCCCTTGATGGTAAACAAAAAAAGTTTCGGTGTTGTAAACAAAATACGCTAACAGTAAGTTGACTTAAGTAGAACGTTTCCTGTACAGGTATACATAGGATTTGAAGATTTTGCATGTAGTCAATACATATGCCGCCAATAGTTTTTGTCTCATCCAACTGTAATTTTTCCTGAATTGACTTAATGGTCGAATAGAACATATTAGTCCGTCTTACATGTAGTAGTTTTTCAGCAACTACTGTCGTCCTCTTTGCCACGTCGTTCAAAAAAGTGCTTTTTATCTTTACTTCTAGCTCCTCACATCTACAACATGTGTTCATCTGGGGATGTCTAAATAAGAGCGAGAACTGTTCTTTAAATATCTTTTGTAATAAAAGTTGTACTTAATGTACTTAACATCTGGAAGCTCTGGATATCGCTGTTGGAACATTTTAACCATCATCTTCACGTTTAATTTTTTACTCAAGTAATGCCGTTCACCAGATGTAAATATAATGCCCCATTTTTGTAAGAAAAGCTTTAATATGATTCTTCATGTCATTGACATTACCTAGAGTTGCGTTTCCAGAAACATTTTTCCACGTTTGTCGTTAGGATTTTTACCATGTGCAAGAAGAAAACAAATTCTTCTGACGCGTCCAGCGGTTATTCCATGAGCTTTGATAAGGCCAGACTGGCAAACTTTGAACTTCCCTACAGAAGTTGTCAACTCATACGAGTAAGTAGATCCTCTTGATGGCCTAGGTGAGTGATCGTCAGGCTTTAGACACCTCCTTTGAGCAACAGGTTAAACAGAGAAGAGACTCTGCAAATATGTAACTGTCTTGTTCTTTCTTCGAAGTCAAGCTTATAAACTTGGTGAAAACTTCTAATTTTAAAGAATCATTCAAACTGTTGAGGCATTTTTATTCTCACATGTATAAATATAAAGGATACAGCATTGCGATTATCCTAACTTATAAAGCTTATAATTATAAACTTACATGCATTCAACTTCGGGTGTCACAACAGCTACCACGTTTCCCTTCCATTTTTTATTATTGAATGCCAGTTACTCTAGATCATTTTAGCGTAACATTTTTCACGCCCCTCTTTCTACTTAAGTAATTGCAACGGCCGATTTATTTTTAACAGAAAAATCTTCTGTCAGAAAAATAACGGACCGTAATGTGTACAAAGTGAAACAATTTTGTGGAGAAACAGCACAAGTCAATGACTTGTGTCGTTTCTCTTCAAAGCACTGAAATAGTACTCTCACTTCTCGTATTTTGAGGGGTCTGATGTGTATTTTCTCTTAAAAAGATGAATAACTATAAAAAAAATGAGAAATTTGCAAAAAAAAAAATAATTGTGAAAAGCTGACTTGTGTTTTTTATGAAATAATCAATTCAATATGCTTATCTGTTCCATGTAAATAATTAAAAAACAATACAAATCAATATTGGGATGTACTCGTAAGTACTTGAATATAGTGGCTGGGTAGCGGATTTAAGCATTTCAACTTCTTTGTTGAACGAAATATACACAATTTTAATTATTACAAATTATATGCGATGATATTATGCATTAATTGGCACATAGGGGGCCGAATCTACTACGTCTTCAATTTTTGAAAACATAAAATACATGTTAACAAAATTTATTCTAAAAGCCGGTTGACTTTATTTTTCTCGGGTTGTTCGGGCCCGGGTGTTGAGTTATGTTTTGGTAAGGGATGGGTTGGCATTTAGCGGCTGTGATATGCTGACCATGTGTGCGTAGAACGAATCTGCTTGATGGATGTCTGTGTTGATATTGTCCGCCATCAGGGCTTACATCTTACTGAAGTTCTTGTTGTCACTGCTCGGTAGCCATCCTTCCCATCAGTTGATTCGGGTGACTGAAGGTGTGTCCTACTACATGAAAGAAAGAATACAAGATTAAGACACTTCAATTTTGTTGCCTTTTTATTGTAATCTTCAACACGCTTCGTAACGCAATTGGAGACACACAAAAAACAATGAATTTACAAAATTGAAACATATACATAGTTGGTACTGTGAAAGAGTTCTGAACATATTTTATATTGAAATGGATCAAGATTACTCATAATAAATTTATATTATATTGGTATAGGGATCAAAAAAGATAAACAAAGTGAACAAAGAAAATACACAATTACACGTACACTCGGGCGTATACGCACTTTTTCTATTAAAATTTTTAACAAGATTTAATATATTTTTGTTTGGTGCACAAAGCACGCTAATTTGGTTTATGTCGTGTAAGCCAAATATTTGACTTATAGGGGGGATGTGCTGTGATCATTTCTTCTATTTATGTTTCTAACATAATATACAAATAAGTCGGCGTTCATTAGTATCGCCATACCTCAAGAACGAGACAACCGAATGAAATAATTTTTGTCGGAGTATCAATATTTACGATTTGTATACAAATTTTGTATATATTTTCGGTGAAGCCGTCAGATTTTTAAAATTCGCTTAGTGTTTGGAGGGTTATAGTTAGTGAATGCCTGGCTTATAGTTTCTATGAAAATAAGAATATAGAAAGGGTGTGACATGGGTGAAAAAATGATATCCAATTTATAAAATTTCTTTTGTGCTTAGGAATGTATATATCACTCATTAAAAAGAACAACGTCATAACTCAAAACTCAAAAAACGTCAAACTTCAGAAATCGCAGTTTAAAGTTTGCATGGCTGTTTTTCATAATCATCTTTATTTGCATCTAATTTTTTCCTTTTTCTTGGTAGAGCTATTAATTAAAATTTTATCGCAAAATATGACACTTTAAAATATTAATTGGACTGTTTTCACTTCAAAGGTCCCTGCGTAAATGGAAAACATACAATATTTCCACAAAAAATATTTAAAAGTGACAGTGTATCTGTATATGTATATAACGACAAATGATGCTCTATAGCCTTCAATTTTTCAGTTATAGAAATGAAATTTTGCCAAAAAATAGTTTATAGAAAATGAGTTTGAACTGTATCATTAGGTCAAAATTGATGTTTTTTGAGTTATGACGTTGTTCTTTTTAATGAAAAATGACATCCGATCTAAAATAATTGAGTTTTTGATGCCAAGAGCTATTAGCGAGAGGTTAACTTGAGGGTTATACATATATTTTTTTCAAAATTAAGCTAATGTAAGTATTAGCTAACACACGGCCAACCGTTAGGTCCTGGCAGTATATTACAAAATATAAAACAATTCGTCTATGTTTATTCAAATTTGCAGTGTTTTTCTTATTTTTTTGGTCGCTTATTTTAGCAAACTCACATTGTTTAGGACAAAAAAAATACTCGTACGTTGGTACACTCCATAGTACCTAATCATTTTCATAAGTCTCGTCTCTGGGCACTAGGAAGACCAGGTCCCATATATTTTTGGCCATTCTCCTTTGTTCAAACATTCAGTCTTTATTCAATTCGACTTGAAAGTGCAGAAAATATAGCATAAGAATATAGTTTGTAACGTTGAGTTTGTATCAAACAAAATAATTTGAATTGCTCTAATCAACGTAAAGAATGGACGCACTCTCATATAATCACATGTAATTAATTTTCGAAACCAAACTGTTGCATGAATAAAAGTTGCAAGTCCGTGAAAAGTTATGAAATTATTGTTCCGGAAATTAGCATCACTTCGAAAACTTAAAAAAAGGTATGATTTAAAGAACATCATTCTCAACTGGGTTTTTCGTATCATAACACTCGCAGTAAGGCTTAATAGCTTTCGCTCCGTCATATATTAATTATGAATCTTTAAATGTTCAAAAACCACTTGAGTGGGCTACCACCATTGCATTTGGCTGGAATGAAATTGCAGCCAAATGGCAGCCATGAAATTGCAATAATTCCAGCCAAATGCAATGATGGTAGCCCACTCAAGTGGTTGTTGAACATTCAAACATTCATAATTAGAACTTCATTCTCCTTTGCACTTCTATAAGACTCCTGCCCATATCTAAAACACTTTATCGAAGAACATTTACTGGCCTTTCAGAATTTTCCGCTACTCTAATGCGCTCATTCAAATAAAATCTACCTCTTTTCCTTAAAGTGAAGCTTAAAACAAATAAAAATAAAATAAAACAAAATGATGACGATAAATTGGTGCAAAAGTAAGACCTATACCATCAGGTAGTGGACCCTCCAGCGTCACATAATAGTCTTATTTCATCATGGAAAGGAATCCCCATAATCATCAATTGATTTTAACCAACCTATAAAAATAACATATTTAATCTTTATTTCGAATTATCCACTTAATGACCCGTTTTAACGAGGAGCCACGTGACAAAAAAGTCATCACAGTTATTGAGAAAATAATTAATGGAACACCTTTAACAGAGGAACTGGAAGCAATCAGCAGCTCCCTGATGATGATGCCGTTGCCGTTGCCGTGTGTAGTGTATGCTCCCTCTTACCCACCTTCATATTATTAATGAATGCTTTTCGACATATCGTATTTTATCTGAAGTTGAAAAGCTATTATAAAAAGGAAACATGAAACTGTATCAAAATCGAAAAGCCATTCAACCTTGGCATTGATAATAATCGGAAGACCCTCGTTTATTCTTATAATTAACCTGTCCTACCTCAAGCTGTCGAGATAACAACATTATTTCATCAACATCAACTTATACATACATACATAATATCCCGTTGTAAGATCTTAGCTTTTTTATAACTTCAACAATTCTTTGACACAGCATGCTAAATGTCTAAAAAGCTATACAAGAAACCAGTAACAGTATAACAGGCAGAATTGACACAGGTTCTGTCCAAAGTTAAGGCAGGCACACTCTGGCTTTATAGAATCTACTACAGGCATTGGGGATTCTGTCAGTCAATTCGTTATGGTTGACAAATGCAGATACACACGCTGAAATAATATTCATTTGAATTCTCTATGTTTGTATATAATGCTATGCCAATCATCCAATCATTAATTCACTTCGTCTTGGATTGAGTAAGGTCGAAGTTGATTTCAGAAGTATCAATCTAAAAGCATTTATATTTTAAACAGTGGTGTGAACAATTTTTTGTATGACCCTCTCAAAATCATCGTTTAGTGATTTTCATTATTGCCAAGAATTCTCCCAGCATAAAGAAAAAGAGCGATAAATAAGTATAATGACCAAAATTAGACACAGCACTGTATTTTGTTGACCAAATTAATTAACTTTAAATGACATCGGCTATCGGCAGGACATGATTTAGTGTGAAAAAAGATGCCAAGTTGTTCGCAAACTTGGAATATTGTGACAAGAAATTTCCGAATTCTATCTTTTTTATTCGTTTTTACGTTTACTCTACAACCAAGAAAGAGTTAACATCTCATTATTTCTTTAATAATTTCTTAAATTTTTATCTGAATATTAATTTTTTTGTATAGCAATTTATTTTAACCTTTGACAGTTCGAATAAAGTTCATCTGATCCTAAATTTTAAAGGATCAATGATGTTTAACTTCAGTAGTCCAATGTTTGAGCGCATTGATGTAGTACGCTTGGTATATTTTTCCAATGAAGGTTTGCTAAAGAAATCTGGATTTGAACAAGGGATATTTTTGCTGATAATTTAAAAAAAATTGACACGATATTTTAAATTTTTAAATCAAATATGCGAAGTGAAAGAAAAAAAAAAGATCGAGAAAAGAGTCAAACCTCAAACAATTTAATTCCCATATGCAATATGCATGTAGTACATTAAAATCTTTGAAAAGAATAAAAAAAACTCTGAACTATCCGCTTGACGAAAAAAAAAATATAATTAAAATACAAACAGACGCGGAAGTTGAATTAAATTAACATAAAAATCTCTGGGTTTTAAAAGCACAATATTGCATACTGCTGACCGGTTGCTTATGCTTACACGCACGTCGTGTGTCGGTCGCACATAGGTATGTTTCGTAATATTGATAAATAACGTTTTAAGTTGATTATGCAATGAATTTCGAGAGTTCATTGAATTTTCTATAAGTATAATTTATTCATACATTTTACAAATTTCTTATTTTATTGGTCGTGAGCTTAACCTCTGAAAAGAAAGGTTAAAAAATTTTGTTTTCATACAAAAAAAAAAATCCAAAACCATTTTGTAATAAAGAAATTATTTTTCTTTTTTTTTGTTGTTGTTTGTTCATAATTATCATCTCATTATGTGATGAAGATTTTGAGCAGATTTGTAAAGGTATCATAGGTAAGTAAAGTACCTTTATCTACCAACCATTAGTATTACTAATAAATTAGATTTTTAAAAAGGTAAATAATTATGACTTTTTAATCAAAATATGCATCTACATTAATAAATAGGTACTTAAGATATTTCAATTTTAAGAGCCCGTATGCATTAATGCATATGGTTATGCTTTTTGTATCTGCCTTCCTCATCATCATTTATATAGTTAAATAGTTTTTTTTTTAATAAATGTGTTTTGTAACAATGAATAGAATCAAATAAAAAGTTGTGCGGCTCCACTGTTTGTAAAAAAAGCAGCCTTATGTTAAGATCTTATTATTACTGCTTTACATTTTTTATTTTCTTAAAACAGTTCACTAAGAATTTTTAAATTTTGAATAAGTTTACTTTGTAACTACTATCATACTAAACCAACCAACAAGGGCACACCAACAGCGGAACAAAAAATTATAGCTTTATTTTAAAATTAATTTAAAAAGGCAAACAATCAAAGAAAATTCTTTCATGTGATGTTATGCTATTCAAAGTAGATTAAGTACTGTGATTTTAAGCTATTTGTGAGATTGAGACTAAGCACTGAAGTGCCTAACACTTAAAGACTGTACACATGAGAGCGACCAACGACCGACGAATAAATTAACAAATGGGATTTAAAACATTAATAAACCTTAAATCTAGACAAAATGGAAGAAATATAATTGAAGATTATTTTAAGATACTAAAATTTTCATTTAAATTGCTAAAACGAGAGAATTTTAAGAAAATGATTTGTTCGTCGCGAATAACCGCAATTCGTTACGACCAATTTATTTACTCAAATTTCTCATACTTAAGCAAATAAAAATTCAGATTTTATAATTTTAAAATTAATCTTAAATCGAGTTCTACCATTTTGACTAGATTTTGTGAAATATTGAGGTTTATTAGTTTTTTAGTTCTCATTTGGTTCTGTATTCGTCAGTCGTTGGTCGCTCTCATGTGAATGGTCTTTTTTAGACTACGGTTTAGTGAATAGGGAGTTTTGAAATTTCATTCAATTCGTGAGTAATTCGTTTGGTCCCCAATTGTGGCGAATTTTCATAAAAAGTTAGGTAAAAGAGTTCTTGATGTTAAATTTGAACAAATTTTCCATTGCTATTTGCTTGCCAGTTTGTTTGTTCAACATTCTTGTAGTTTCAAAATATGTAAAATAAATAAAGCACCGTTTATAAAGATTTTCAGAAAAATTTTAGATATACCGTTTGCCCAATATTACATAGACCAAAAATTAACAGAATATTATTTATTCTAGATTTTACTTTGAAAAAAATGATTAATTTTTGTTTAACTTTTTTTTTTCTTTTTTATGAAATGAAACGTGAAAAATTTTATAACTTCCAAAATTATGTAACGTAATCAGCCACTATCAAGTGGACGCACAATTTGAAAAGTTTGTTGAAATTAATTATGGAAATTAATGAAATTCGTACACTTAATGATTTGGGGACGCTTTATTCAGTGGAACTGCATCTATTTTTGTACTTGAAATGGGGGCTTCGCAATTTAGGCCAGAATATGGTTCGAAAATGTAATAGTTCCAAAGAAAGCCTTTTCAAAGCCAGCAATCTTATGAAATTTATATACAAAATGTCTTAGCATATTATGTATGCCCCAATGTGTGCTAAAATATAAAAATGGTTCTCAAACAGATATGTATCAAATCAATCTCAGCCCACTGAGTTTCACTAAAAAGACAGGTCGTCTTTTTTTAATTTTTCCCAGCAGGTTCCAAACGTGTTTGATGGGATTCATGTCCTGACTCATCTCAGGTCAAGTTACCACGTCGATTTCCACTTCTGTGGTCTAGAATTATCCACCCAAGTAGCAATTTAATTTCTGTAAGGCTCTATCGAAGTTATTTCCATATCAGCAAATTTGACTCTATAAGGCCTTAAAAAAACACACTTGGCCCACATTGAGAAGCTCGAAAGGTTTTCAAGCAATTACTTACAGGTTTATTTGAAGTACTCAACTTATTTCGCTAAGGCCTTATAGAACAAAACTCCACTACTCAAACATTGCAAATGTAGTAGTGTAGTTTTGTTCAAGTGTTTCGATAGATACGTCTCAAAACCCTTATAAAAGGCTTGTCGAGGCCTAGGAGAAGCCTTTTTGAAGCATAATTCAAAACAAAATTTTCCTACAAGTAATGATTTTTTTTTCTGGAACTTTATTCACAATAATTATTTATATCCGAAAAAACACATTACTTACTTGATGGATTTTGCGGGAATTGAACCGAGGATGGTTGGGTTAAGAGTTGGGCACCTCAGGTATTGAGCTAGCCTGGCATATGAAAAATGAGTGCCAAATTGGAACCACTTGAAACCGAAATTAGCTTCCTAAAAACTTCCTTGGGGTTTCCTGATGAAATAAACTAATTTAAAAAATACAGGTGACCATTCGTCTGTTGCTGGCAAGAGAGTTTTTTTACTTAACGTTCATTTTTTTTTTTAATTTTAAATGTTTCCATAATTACTCATCAGAGAAAATATGGAAGTGGTCACACAAACATACTTTTGGTGAGACAACAATTAAAATATAAGTTCGGTTTTCTTTGAAATCAATTGTTTATTAAAAACGAAATGCTTTGATTTGAAAAAAAATATAAAAACGCTTTTATGCTCCATAAAATATTTAGGTACTTTTCATTTTGTACTTTTCATAAAAACACTAATTTGCCAAAATTAAAAAACATAAACAACAACGACCATCATTAAGTTTTTTCAACTGAAAGAAGCTATGTATGTAGTATGATTAAAAAAAAACGTTTAAAATTTAGTAAAAAAAACTACTGAAAAATGAAAGCCTCATACTAAGATAATAATTTGAATTCCTTAACGTGACAATATTTTTAAACGATGAAACAGACACTATACTATGGTCACTTCGTTTAATTCAGCCAGCAGTAGCTTATTTTCACATAAATACTACTTTCCATGCGAAGTAGCAGCTTTTAATGCTTTCACGTTGAGTGTGCAACACTTCGCTAGGACCAAATAATCGGAATTATTACTTCCAGCGCATGCGCCTGAGAGAATGATTAAAATTATATTTGCATAACCACCTTTTCACAGTTCTTATAGAAACAAATTGAGCTGACATTACTTCGCTGAGGCAAATTCATCGAATAAATGCTTCTCGCGCATGCGTCTGACATAGTTCACACATTTATTATGCTTGTGTCGGGCTTGTGTTTACTGGGTTATAGAACCAAAATTGGATGTCATGCTTAATCAGAGTTACCACTGCGATCAAATTATTTCTAAGGGAATGATTTTTATTGGTGGGATCTTAGATTTTTTTTTTTTTATAAAAATTAAAAAAAAAAGACAAACAACGAATATGAATTTGTATTTGTAGTGCAGTTTTGAATATGAATACATAATTATGATCCATGTGAAGAAATAAATATATTTATTTTGGTATCGTTTTTTTTTTATCAAGTGAATATAAATTGTTTTCTTTTACCATATTTATCCAATGCAGAAAATAAATGTTTGTTCCGTTTTTGATTTGCAAAATATAAAAGCTTTATTTAATGAATTGGTTTAATTTAAATTTTCAAAATGATACAATTTTTCCTATATTTATTTACATAAACAATTTGTCCTGATGTAACCCTCTCTTGGTAGTAGAAATATACATGCGCCGAACAGTGCACAAAATAATGCTTGTATCGGGCTTGTATCGGACTTACACAAACAAAATAAATTGACATAATTCCACTGACAATTATGTTTCCATAAGACTTTCGTAAACATTATCAGGTTTCAGGTGGTTGTTAGGTGGCCCTTCATGAGCTCTTGGCAATGTGCTTCTTTATGAAAGCTTTTTCTTTGCTTTTATTTCGCATGCTTCTAGAAACAAATTTCTGGGAAGCCTAATTAAAATAATAACCAAATTGTAAATATTCAAACATCTAAAAAATTATAGATTCTGCCTGTAATAGGTTTGTAGCAAGCTATTTTCAAAAATATAGCTTCTTAAATGTTCAACTTCGATTTCCAAACTAAATAACTACAAGCCTTGTAGAAATAATAACTTATAGAAATTTAAAAAATGGACCTTATAGAGGAAAAATTGTTAGTTGGGCAGCACCAGCATGCAGTTTTCTCCAATCAATGGTGCAAATCGAAGCACTTATCCTTTAGAATGTTGTTAATTTAATAACGGAACTTTACCAGAATTATTCCTCTCTGGGGTGACTAGGTTGACGAAGAGCATCTCACGCTTTATAATCTCCTCGAATATACCGTCCACAAAATATACCGTTGAACTAAGAGAAATAAAGCTCTGAAAAAACACAACGGTATGATGTACCTACTATCAAAAAATTATGACTGCGCCACTTTTTTTGGAACTCATTGAATGGAAAATAAAACCGTTTCCTCTCCTTTTACAACTGATGATTCAAACAACATCCTTCTCTCTTTGCGACTTAGTTTCGATTTTATTTTATATAATATTTCAATTAACTTACGAGTGAATTAAACCAGCAAATTGTTAACTCAGAAAACAATGCTGGATTAAAAATCCCTTCTACGTTAGACGTTAATATGGAAAAAGTTGCAGAAGATATTTCAGGATTCCAAAATTATGTTCTCGATTTGAAGGATAAAGAAAGAATGCAAGAAACATTCAAAGGATATAGAAAGAATGCAAGCAAATATTGGAGCGATTATTGTTGACGGAATTTTTGGCGCAGTTATTGAAAAAAAACAGTAATTCCATAGAGGCGGAAAAAACTTGGGTCCAACCATATACCTACTTGTGTGTATGTGGTGTCTATGCTTTAGCCTTTATGAAGCCAAAGTACAGAAATCAACTGAATGGACACACGGATTAACTGTGTGCTCTCTCGATTCGTTCAGATCAAACATAAAGAAATTAGCCAAACAATTCTATCATTAACCCTGAGGCTACACGAGCCAGTACTGGCTCACAAGTTACAATACATTTAAATTTTCTTACTAACACATACAAAACTGAGCAACTTGCTCGTTAACTGTATTGCCATTTTCGAAGCCAGTTGGGAAGCCAGTAGAGAAGACAGTGGCCTCGTTCAGACTTGTATATAAAGCTATATGGATAGCTTTTCGTTGGAAATTTAATGCAAAATTAAATATTCTTTTAACCACAAGAACTTTTAACATTTCCAAAATAGGCAACTGTCAAATATGATTGAAAGATGGCTATGATTATGATGAAATATACAAAATCTCTTAAAAATCACAATTTTTTGAAAGTATATTTTTTTGCTTCGGAAAAATGAGAGTTTTGGGGATTTCGGTGACATTTGGAACATTCTGTTACCGATTTGTCAAGCCATAGACTGTCAAATTAAATTGAAAGATTGCTACGGAGATGATGCATTGAAAAACTTAAAGATATCGGAAAAAGGCGATTTTAGCGCCTTTGGGTGACATTTTAGAACGAAATATTCCTCGTAGTAATTTAGTTTCTTACCTATCTGTCAACGTATGAACTGTCAAATTCCATTAATGCTGGATTTACACGTATCTTCGTCTGCATAATGCAGAAAAGTGGAGCAGGACAGCTGTATACAAAAAATCCGAGTGAGGGAAAGAGAACCATCAAGAAGATGAACATGTTCGTCTTCATTTCTGCATTAAGGCACTTTCCTATAATGTAGAAACGAAGTTCTTCTGCATTTTGATCTTTTCTCTCTATCTAACAAATATACATTTTGTATTTGGCATCCCTTTTTTTTGCAGAAACCAAATGCAGATACATGTTAATCCACCATAAAGGATGGCTTCGATGTTGATGGATTAAAAAACCTCCAAAAAATCAAATATTTTTAAAAATTATTTAAAAAATAATCGAAATTTTTGAATTAGATGAAAATTATTAATCCAAGTAACTTTGACGAGACAGAAAAGGCTTACAATGCATCCGTCATCGCATTGGCAGTATTATGCGTTGACCGTCGTAAGACTTGATGCAGAATTCGACGTCATTTTTTGTTAAGTGAGAAAAAATCGAAGTACGATGCCAAAGTAAATTCAATAAAATTGTGTATTTAGAATCCTAGATAGGCTGTCCTAGTAAAAGCTGAACGTGACCGCAGATACTTAAAAGCAACTTGCTTACAAGTTGCCTGCCGCCTTTGTCACAGCATACTCACTCATACGAACTTGACAGTCAATCTATGTAGCCAACTGGCTTGCCAGTACTGGCTCGTGTATAGCCTCAGGGTAAGGAAGGCACTTAATGTATCTCAGCTCTTATATAATGTTTTTTTTTTTTAATTTACTACCAGTTACAAGAATAAATATCTATTGCATAACTTTTCGTTTATTTAATTATTATTGTATACAAAATAAGAAACAGTCAATAAAAATAATTGTAATCTTTTCATAACTTTTATAATTCAAATAATTATTAATCTATTTTCTTCAGTGAGTCGCGAGTATTTTTTGCGAAAATTCCAGGTCTAACTAGAAAAATCTCTAAATCGTCATCATCATTGCCATAGCCTTGTCTCTTTATTAACCGATCAGTATATACTGGTAATGATTGGTAAATCACCACTTCTGACACTTTGTCTCTTGTCTGTCTGCTCCAAACAAAAACCTGTGTATTATCTTATGTTGTACCTATGTACATATATAACTATTATGAAATAGACTTTTTCCTTCTTTGGCATTTCCAATTATAAATTCAACACGTATCGAAGTAATTACTATGGATATAGCTACCTGACACGAATAATTTCATGAAGTTGTTTTATATATGCCTTTGCCTACGTATATATATTTTTTGCTGAGCTAATAATAACTTCACCCGCAATTCGGGGAAAAACACCCATAATTATTGCAAACGCACTCAGACGCACATTCAAACCATGTGCACTGACCAAACTTTTTTTTTTAATATTTTATTCCATTTCCAGTGCAAGTGAGCCAGATATTTTATTCGTGAAAAAGAGAATTTCACCAGAATTCAAAAAAACATTTAAACCTATATTAAGGTATAGTGACCAGATTTATTTGAAGCAAAAGCGGGACACATTTTCAAAACTTCACAGGGAGTAGAAGTTATAATTTTTTAAAGTAAAAATTAAAAATAGTACGCAACATAAACGACAAATGACATATTAAAAAAAAAAGAACAGACTTCATAACAATTTATAGTTTTGATTTTGTTTCAATTAGGCTCTTTTTGCTTTTGGAATGCGAATAAAAAGCTTCTATTCCATTTTTTTTCCCAACGTTTCGTTAGACTTCCTTACTTCTTCAGGGGTTTTATTTTTGGGTTAAAGAATGGAATAGAAGTTTTTTATTCGCATTCCAAAATCAAAAAGACCAAAAGAGCCTCATTGAAACAAAATCAAATAATTAACTAAATAATTGGTCACACACATACAACAATTTATAGTTTTGATAAACAAAAGGGAACAGTAAAAATCTACATACATATATTAATCTCCTAAAATTTTTTTTTTAATAAAAACTTAAAAAAAATCAGCCTCAATATTGTAACGTCAAAGTCAAAGTATGAATAGTTTTCTAGGAATTTAAAATTAAAATAAAGGTAGGTACCAGATACCTGCATATGATTTAATTACAAATTTAAAATTAATTATTCTTCTATTTGGATGCACAATGATTTTTTTTAAAGAATTTCATTATCATTATAAATTTGTTCATAAAAATTATCACAGTTATCAGGAATGGATATTTTTTTGTTTAATCTTCCGAGAATATACAGATACACTCCCTCTCGCATTTTTGTTGGCTGCTGCTGAAGTCGATGCCATTCTATTTCTATTTATGGATAATGAAGCGTTAATATTATTAGTTTTTGTGCTAACATATTTGAGTTGTTTTTTATTTACCTTATTACAACTTCCCGTCCAATATCCAATAAACTTCACTTCACTGCAAACTGTTTTGTTTTCGATTTAAAAATGACAGACTACAAGATAAACTGACAATTATTCATTTAACATGGAATATACATGGACTAGCGCTTGTTTATTCTTCCGAGAATATATAAATCAATGGGCACGGTAGTGCCCAGCCAAGTTCTGGCACTACACCCTTTTTACAGGATCGAACTCAGGCGATTTTCGACCCCCTCTAACTTTAGTACCAACCAAGTCAGAAACTTCAAACTCGCAGCATTTGCTTAGCTCATCGGGTTTACGCAACTCACCAAATTTCAATTCTTTAGCACTAGGGGTTTCTGAGATATAAGACTGCAAAAATCGCAAAAACCGTAACTGACTGAGCACTTCCCGACATCATAGAATCTTGTAATTTCGCACAACGGTAGGCCCTGTGGTGTTAACAGAAGAAAATTTAAGACTTTCCATTCAGGGGGCGTGGTACCCGCCCATTTCCATAGAATTTATATTTATTATTTGGAGCACTTCTGATTGTCGTGCAATGATGAAATTAAGTACAGCGCTAGGGCTTAAAGTGCAGACAAAGGAACAGTTTTAAAATATTATATTTTAAATTCAGGGGCGTGGCACCCGCCCATATGAATAGAATTGATATTAATTATGAGGAGCACTTCTTATTGACGTAGAATAATGAAATTTGGTAGAACGGTTGGGCTAGAAGTGCAAGCAAATGCAAAATTTAAAAATTTGAGATTTTAAATTCATAGGGCGGTGGCATCCGTTCATTTTCGCAGAATTAATATCAATTATATGGAGCACTTCTGGTTGTCGTAGAATTATTTATTATTATTATTAACGTAAAATATCAAATTTTTTAAGTAAAGTAATATCCAAGAACCGCAAAGTTATTAGAGACTCAATTTAAGTCAGTAATCATTAAATAACAGATGTCTCTAATAACTTTGAGGTCCTTCGATATTACTCTACTTAAAACATTTGATATTTTACATTAATAAACTTAGAACTTGGCGTACTTTTAGATCTCATTTCTTTTTACGGCTGACCTGTTACGCAAAGGTTTTTGTATTAGAAGAACTTGACTACTTTTTTTAACATTAATGTTTTTGTTGTTATGCCTTACCGTTTGTTTAATATGCGTCAATTTCTATGCACACGCACAAGGATGTAAAGTAGAATTTATATAATTACTTCGTTTTGAGAATTGTTGAGGCCGTTGGCGTCACGTTGTAGGAAAAGCGGGACATTTAGCGGGACAGTTATGGCCGCGGGACAGAGACCTCAAAAAGTACTGAAAACGGGACGTATGGTCACTATATATTAAGGGCCAGTTTTTAAGTGTGTGTTTAAAGTTAAACTCGAGTCAGCTCTGGATTAACTCAACAAATGCTTTTGATACTCGTATTTTATCATCGCGTGTTTTTTTTTAAGTCTTTCTGCATTGACATGACTTATCGCGAAGCTACAAAACTGGGCCTTAGAAAAATAAAATTAAATTAAATTAACCAAAATAAAATAAGTAAAATAGAATAAAATAAAATAAAATATTCGAATTCTTCTGACCTAAGGAATTGAAACTACAATACAAGAATGGAAAAATGTTGGGTTAGTTTTATTCTGTACCAGAATGACACCCCGAAGCATAAGCACATAATTTACTTGAAGAAAGTGGCGGGGGGGAAATGGGTAATCACATCAATTTAGAACCAATTTAAAAGAACATTAATATCTCCAGAAACCGTGCGAAATATGCCGATTGAGTAAGGGTGAGACCCTCACGTCTTTCAAGTCAAGGAGAACCCAATGAAAGACATTCAGATCTGAAGCTTGTTGCCGACAATATTGTTTTGTCTTCGAAAATATTTTTATTTTGTAACTCGCCCCGTCGAACGAGACTAGGGGCCCATTTGATTACCTAAATGTAAGGGCTCATATTTTTTTAGCCGTGATTTATCGTTTTTTTGGAAATTCACTATGAATCCAAGTTGCATTTAGAAAGCCGAAAGAAATTATGTATAGCCCAGTCAAATAAGACAAAAAAGCCCTAACCCGGACAAAATTTTGTACAGGTATGTATATTTTTTTAGTGGAAATGTTCAGAACAGTGTCCTTAATCAACTGTGTAAAGTCCCAAGCAATCCGCGTTGGCATACGACCACGTATTTTAACTTCACAATGTAATTCGCAGTCAATTTTGAAGTCTTTTATATTGCAATCATTTTAAGCAGTTAAAGACTTATTGAATTCTTTGAAGTCTTTTATAAGTCTTTTGCATTGATTGCATTCTTGAAGTCTTTTGATTGCAATCAAAGTACTGCAGTCTTTTGACCACTTTGAAGTCTTTTTCTCTTGGAGTCTTTTTATTTCTTGGAGTTTTTTTTCTGATTTAAAATTTAAAAATACATACAAAAAAGACTTCAAAGTAGTCAAAAGACTGCAGTACTTTGATTGCAATCAAAAGACTTCAAGAATGCAATCAATGCAAAAGACTTATGAAAGACTTCAAAGAATTCAATAAGTCTTTAGTATTGCATTCTTTCAACTTAAAGTCTTTTAACTGCTCAAAATGATTGCAATATAAAAGGCTTCAAAATTGACTGCGAATTTATCTTTGGAGTAAAAATACTTAGAAAAGGTATTTAACTGCATTCGCAGAGATAAGTCAATTGACTGGGACTTCAAAGAGTGAAATACAAAAGTATTGCATTCTTTTCCAACTCTGGCGGCTATATCACTGCAATTTGTTGCCCTAAAAGGACCATTCAAATGTCAAATGGACAAGCTTAGATTGACAAAATCAGGGAAGTAAATACAAACTAGTTACAGATATTGCATGGCTACTGTTTTGAAATAATTGAATTTAACAGAGTAAATTGCAGTCCAAATTCGAAAAAAATAAGAATGCGCCATAAATATTTACTTAAATGCTGAAATTAAGAGGCATGTCCTCTTAATCAATCGTTCGTGGTAATAAGTTACCAAGAAATTCCTATTGGGATTAGACCACCACACTCAAAAACTTTTGTGTGTAAATATTATTAATACTGCGTGCATTCTACGAATTTCATTCGTGGTTGTCAGCCGCGAATAGCATTCGTAGAATGGACATGTATTAGTACATATTACGAATATTTTATTCGTATTCGTGCAAACACAAACGTATATTGTACTAATAGTATTGTAATATTTACCAATGCTATCGTTATTTATTCGTACATTATACAGTGCTAATAGTATGTATATTGTACTAATTTGACTGCTGGTTTTCCCTTAATTCTGAAATTAATATATTTTATTGTAATTGATTTGAACTGGTATCCTTATGTGCTGAGAGCGAGCATGCATCCACTGAGCTAATTTGCAACATAAAATTCTCCGGCAAAAATGTTAATCAGTTGAAAAGTTCACACAGTTTGTTTTTATTTAATTTTGCAGACATAAATGTACTGAGTCTAGAGCAAGTGTGCCCAGTAAGCGTACGTAAGTTAGCCAGATAGATGTGTATTGAGTATATACGGCTTGCAATCAATAAACGCGCACGGTCATCACGAATATTTTTTTTTTAACTATTGATTAGTAACTTTCACTAATGGAGTATGAAGTTATTCTTATGTGGTACTAAAAAAATCAGAAAAACAACTTTGATAAAAAAACGTCTGTTAATATTTTTTTGTTCCTATAACTTGACTCAGTTAATAATAATTAATAATTTATAACTAATATATAGGTACTTATTTTTATTTTTCACAAAAGGCGAATTTGTTCACTTATGTAACTCGGTCACTTAACACAAATGACAAATTTGTTTTTCACTCAACGAAAATACCTTTGAACCTTTGAGGAATGGAATACATTTACCAGAAGAAATAACGTATATTTCGGGTAAAACTTTTTAAACTTTTACTAATACTTCGTACATTTCACGAATATTCGTACAATGCACGAATATTTTTGCTACGAATGTAATTCGTAGCCAATTTACCAATAAAGTTTTTAAGTGTATTTAAATAAAAAGTACCATTATCTCAAGTTTTCGGCTATTTGCTATCTAATTGTTCTAGAAAGACCACGCAAGCGTCAAATGGACAGACTTTGACTTCAAAATCAGCGAAGCAAACACAAAATTAGAAACAGGTGTTTTATGGCTACACTGTTTAGAATGAAACTACCAACAAAGAGTAAATAACTGCAGTGCAATGCAAAATCGAAAAAAATGCCCATGTCAAAGAAATATTTATTAAAAAGCTGAAATTTTGTGAAAATGTTCAGAAGAGTACGAATAAAAAAAATCCCAAATAAAAAAATTCTAGCAGCAGTTTTTTTAAGTAAATTAACTATGACAAACGAAAATAAAGGAAGCCTAGAACTTGTAATTATTAAAATGATAACAGAGAAAAATGTGTTTTATTGTTAAAACCATCCATAGTTACAGTACGATTTTACACGCTCTACGCCCTATAAGAAACTAGAGTAGAACTCTGCTGTGGATGAATTTTTGACATTTATTCGAGTCTCGAATTGGATATTTAGGAGGAATATTGTGAAAAGAACTTTAAATTTTTTTCAGCAGCCTCGGTTGATCTCCTCTTTATCTGGAGACATAAAAGGGAACTCTAAAACACTTAATTTGCGCAAACATGTATTACAATCATTACCTTCGTAATGAACCAATTTATATTGGCTGTCGTTTTCGTCGATTTTTTCTGGCCGATAAAAACAACCATGACGGGACGGCTCGCGGCGCAATAACCACAGATTGCCATGCAGCTAAGACCACTTTGTATGCAAACACAACTATGCTCGCATTAACATTCACAGTTCTGTCTGCGTGATATAATTTTTAGAATATCCTCTGGAGCCGGATCAGCTGTAGAAGGGACTGCTATTAAAGCCCAGGACACATAGGACGTGGTCTGGCGGTGCGGTCGACATTTTTGACCGTCGCGTTCTTTGTCTTGTGTAGAATCACTTGTTGTTGTTCAAACAGAACGCGGACAAGTCAAGATGCGAAGAATAGAACGCGAGGCGCAAATTTATTTTGTAAATTTTTACAAAGAACCCGACGTTCAAGCGTCAAGAAAGAACAAACGTCAGAACAAACCTATGAAAACAGCTGCATGTGAGATTATTATTTTGTATTGATTTTGGTAATTCTGTTTAATTTATTTTTATTCGTTTTCTTTTCCAATTTTAAGACAAATTAAAAAGAAAATAATACTGACATTGAAGTACTAATCGAATCAGTTCGAACAAACATATTCATATATGATTACAAGCACTCGGAGTATAAAGATGATGCTAAAAAGACAAAGACATGGGGAAGAAATAGCTTCTTTTTTGGTTTATCTCATGAACCCAGCATTTTCGTCTTTTCCTGGTTGCAAGTGTAAGCAAAAGAAGCACTTCATCTTCGTCAGAACTCCTGCTGCTGCTCATACTTTTGTTTTAATTATACTGCTGCACTCCGAACAACTGCTCAACAGAAAAACACATACGAAACTAGAACGCCTAAAGCTGACCGCGTTCTGTCTGACATTATAGAACGCAGCGGTCAACGACGCGTTCTGACCGTACCGCTAGACCGCGTCCTGTGGGTCCCGGGCTTAAAAGTCTATTCTTTAACGCCCATCTCCACAGCATGTCCATTTTACGTTTGAATGGCAAAAATATACCCCAGGTATAGCCAAAAGTCGACAAATATAAATGATGGTACTCTTTTATATACCCCGTTTACAAACAGAATCGAGAGCTCGAGTTGGATTAGGGTCGAATTTTCGAGCCAGGTGTTTCGTCACGTGAGTTGAGAGCCCCATTTGAAGTTGAGTTGATATCGTGTTGAGATTACATTTAATGGAATGGCAACAATATATTTATTTCACACAAAAATAGTTCAAATTTAATGAATTTTAGTACAAACTTCACATAGCTATCAAAACAAATAAATAATTTTACTCGCACATGTGCAAAAACACTGTGGTGAATACATCCTCAAGACCGACTCTTGGACCCAGGTGTTTTACCAACAATTTCGAATCGACTCCGCTCCTGAAGTGGAATCGAGTCGGTTGAAGCTCATTTCAAGTCAACGCAGGTATACAAAGGGGCCAAGCGAGCTTGAAGCTCGCTCGAATACTTCACGTAAACGGGGTAATAAATGACAGTTTAGCCACAAAAGGGATTTTTTGCGAACTTACACATATAAATGTTGGTACTGTTGTGAACATGTCCTCTTAATTTCAGCTTTTTAGTAAATATTTATGGGGGCGTTCTTAATTTTTTCGAATTTGTACTGCAATTGACTCTGTTAATTTCAATTAATTCAAAACAGTACCAATACAATACCTGTAACTAATTTATATTTTCTTCCCTGATTTTGTCAATCTAAGTGCCTGTCCACATTGGATTTTTAATGCTAGGTGCAACCTGTGAGACAGGTAGAATTTATGTGAGTGAAAAAGAGGTGGGAAGATTCCACCCAAATTGCACCGATGCGCCACTTTCAAACCATATTCTCAGATTCAACATGATAGATTTTTTATTGTGTGAGTGAAAGATAGATAGATTTCAAGGGTGGGAGATAGGGATGGGTAGATTGAAATGAGAGGATTTACTCTTCATCGTATGGACACAACGAACATGTTAACACCAAGCATTAAAAATCCAATGTGGACAGGCACTAAGCTTGTCCATTTGACATTTGAATGGTCTTTTTAGGGCAACAAATTCCAGAGATAAAGCCGAGCCGCAAACAAAGAGTGCAAGATGGCTGCATTTTTTCAAGATTGTGGTCGTACGCCAACGCGGATTGCTTGGGACTTCACACAGTTGATTAAGGACACTGTTCTGAACAATTCCACTAAAAAAATATACCTGTAAACAATTTTGTCCGGGTCAATGTCTAATTTGACTGACTTTTATCGAAATGATTTATTTTTGTTATAATTTAAAAAATATACTGCATGCCGGTGAAATTAACCTACAGCTGTGTTGAGCAAAGGAACTAATTTAAAACAAAAAATAAAATAAGAGTTGTCGAAGGAAAGTCAATAATACCACCACAGCTTCCATAACACTTTGAAATTGAATACAAAAATTAACTAGCCTAGATATGTAAAAAACTTTATACGGGTTGCATGGTGATGCATGAAATAAGTGCACGCATTTCATCCGGCTATGATATAGTTTGTTCATCCAATTATGGACGTGGGTCGTACGTATCGTAAAGGTAAGGTAGTCTATGTGATGAGACGAAGTCATGTAGTGGCGAGTGTGATGAGTTTCCTACGTGCATTCAAGTGGAAATTGAACCGGTTGAAAATTGTCTTGTTAACATACTGAACGAGTAAACGAATGCAGCTTTGAGTGTTTGTTAAGAGAATGCTAATTGCATTGATGGTCGCATTTTGTTAACCAAGTTTGTATAAATATTCCGTATATGGTGGCCCTTGAAATACTGGAAAACTCTTGTTTATTAAATTCAACAGATTTTATCATAAAAAAATAAATAAATCGGGTGGCACAACGGCTCATGAAGAACCAGGGCCTAGTGACTAACAACTCGCAACCATTCCTGTGTGCGCCTTTCGACAGGAATGGAAGGGACCTACAATTTTATGCCGAATCCGAACGGCTAGATGAGAAGCACTTATTCGTGACAAGTGATACTCTTGGAGGATTTGTCAATTCCTCGCAACAGGCAGTAGCCCTGAAAAAAAAAATTTTTAGTTTTTAGGTGGACGAGGCTGGGAAGCGATCCCAGACCTCCAGCGTGACAGTCGAACGCACTAACCATTACGCTACGGGCTACTACTACAGATTTTATCAGAATAACTTAATTTCTACCTTTTCATATTTTTCTTTTGTTTTTGGTTTTTAAGGTTTACATCCCTATTACACACAGAGAGAACATTGGTATTATCAGTTTGAAAATATAGGTCTAATACAAAAATATTAAAGGTCGTACCTAACCTTTATGTGAATTTTGGGTTTTCGAGATGTTTGATTTGGAAATTCGGTCTTGCTTGTCAACTTGTACGAATAGTCCTCTAAAGTGCAGAAGGCCAGGAGCTTAATGTCTTAACTCTTTCAGATTGGGTGGTTAGTTAACTAACCACCTTTTTATTATTTTAAACCTAAGCTATTGGTCACGTATCTTAAAATATGATAAGATTGATAAGCAAACGATACAAACATATAGTTAGTAGAAGCTTATGTTCAGGAACAAAAAAATATTGGTGGTTGAAATTAGTAATTTTTGTTTGCTGATTTTCAATTAGGTATTGTATAAGAAAGATTATCATTGAACAAAAAAGTAATATCGTTTCAACAAAACCGAATGAGCAGTCAACACTTCGTACACAACAATTATACTACTGTGAAGAAAACACATTCAACTTGGGTCAATAAGGCAGTCACGTTTGTTTGAGTAACATTGACAGAGATACTGATAAAATAAACTGCAACTACACCATTCGCTAAATCATTATTTCAATAATTTAAGCAACAATTATGTATGTACGTACGTACATAATATCAACGTATTGAATGGATCAAGGAAGCTTGATTACTCGAAGGACAAATCTCTACATCTAAAAAAAAAAAATAATAATAAAGTTGAGAAGACTGATGATTTCAACAACGCTTTATACAAAGGATGATTCGCACAAAATTCAACAAAAAGCAAGGGCGTATATGTTGGGTTGAGAAACAATATAAAATGCACGACTCGATCGCACGAACTTGCTCTCGTAGCTAACAATTTAAACATACTAGAAATTGAAAATGTATATGTTATTGTTCTAGTAATGTTATGATGTCAGAAAAAATAAAGTTTTAAAAATAAGATTCAATATAAACTAAAATAATTGTCTTAAAGGATAATGGGCAAGGGGTCTACCTACTCAACAGTAATGTGTCATACGTCGTTGAAAAGGTAACGACGTGTACACAGACGTTAAGTTCTAAACAATGGTGTTCGAAAGATATTGCCCTTCAAAGCACCAACAAAAGGCAGTAATGCAACTCTTCATTTGCATCTTGCCTTACCCCACCCACATCAAATTGTCATACATCGTTGAAAAGATTATTTCGTTCACTTCATTTTGTTAAAAAGCCGTTAAGACTTAGATAATGGGGTTCAAGAGATATTAATCCATTCAAAACGGCAAAAATAAAATAATGCAATTCCTCATTGTCAACAATTTATTTATTTATTTACAATTCACACAAAATATCAAAAAATATTTAATGACTCGATTTCAAAATATTGAATTTCTATTAATATTTTATTTAAAAATCCAAAAGTTATAATCATTATTTGCTTGAATTTTCAAGCTCCTATAGGCTATAGCATAAGCAATTTGTTCGAAATCGGTTAAGCCATAAGCAAGAAAATTGAAAATCACAAAATCGATTCTATGACAGATTCTGTTAATACCCACTATTTTTGAATTTAAATAATAATTCATAACTGTTGTATGGTTGCCCTCGGTAGGCGGGGGCATAAATCTGCGAAGGATTTCCGTCCAATTAGTCTTACCCCTTTTGTGCTTAAAACCTTAGAGCGCATCCTCGACATCCATATTAGAGACATCTTGGATAGATGTCCACTTGAAAACTCTCAACACGCATACCTTAAAGGCAAATCCACTGAAACAGCTTTGCATGAGGTAGTGCGCACTATTGAGAAAACTATAAACTATAAAGAATATACTCTTGCCACTTTCTTAGATGTTGAATGGGCTTTCAACAACGTGCTTACTGATTAGAGTCTAGATTCTAGAGTCATTAGTTGATTTTGGTGTAGAAGACTACATAAGGGAATGGATAATATCCATGCTCAGAGACAGACGGATTCAAGCTACGTTAGGTAATACAAACTCGACCAAACATGTAAGTAGAGGTACACCCCAGGGTAGGGTTCTGTCCCCTCTTCTATGGCTTTTAGTCATGAATAAAATTCTTGTCAAGTTGGAAAGATGTGGAGTAAAGGCGGTGGCATATGCTGATGATTTGGTGATATTAGTGTCAGGGAAGTTTACTCCTGTGTTAAGTGAGTCACGGAAATGGCTTTAAGGAAGGTCAGCAACTGGGCCACGAGCTGTGGACTAGGAGTTAACCAAAGCAAAACTGAACTGATGCTATTTACTACCAAGACTAAGATACACCCCTTCACTCTACCCCGACTCAACGGCCAAACACTCTCACTCTCCTCTAAAGCTTAATATTTAGGTGTTATTCTCGACCCCAAATTAAATTGGAAGTTGAACATTGAAGAAAGGGTCAAGAAGGCCTGTATAGCATTCTATGCCTGTAGTAAAACTTTTGGTAAAAAGTGGGGGTATCAGTCGAAGATGATCCTGTGGACGTACACAGCCGTGGTACGACCGATCCTCACATATGGTTCGATTGTATGGTGGCCTGCACTTAACAAAAAATATAACATCGATAGACTTAGGAAGGTTTAAAGAACTGCTAGCATTGGCACGACAGGGGCTATAAGATCCTGCCCGACTGATGCCTTAAGTGTTTTTTATTAAATATCTAGTATTTTGCAGCGCTTTAAGACTTAAAGAATCAAACTCTTGGTTTGCCAAGCCCTATGGTCACAGCAATATCACAGACTTGATTCCAATGGAAATGTTTTCGACTCCCACCGACTACTGCACCCCTACAATGAGTATCAGTAAGGATTTCAAAGTTAAATTTCCATCCAGGAAGGATTGGAATGATAACGTCGTGACGAAAGATTTCGACACAACTATCTTTACTGATGGCTCAAACATGGAGTGTGGCGTTGGTGCAGGAATCTTCTCTGAGTCTCTAAATGTATCTAGGTCCTGACCTTGCAAGCGTCTTTCAAGCTGAATTGCTGGCAATCAGGGAAGCTTGCAAGTTACTAAAAGCAGATCCAAACCAAAACCGTAATGCTGCTATTATTATATCTGGTGGGGGTTTGTGGTGCACAGCGGCCGGATGATCATCCAATCAGATCAGTGGACGCTCCAGTGCCAGCCAACGAACTGCCTAGTGGGCTAACTGTGGAAGGTGCGGGTGCTGATCTGGTTGAGTGAGTGATCCACTTTCTGATGATTGTGCTAAAAGCTACAATAAAATCCTATTCTAAACTAAATAAAAAGGAATGATATCCTGAGGATATGCCCATGTTTTCTCTCTTCAATTCCATCCACAGGTTCAAACGAGTTATGGTATCAAAACGGCGCACTTCAGCGCTAATTGGGCTATGGGCTAGACTGCCCGGGGCCGCCATTTCTACCTACCTACCCATGGTTGTGGGAACAGTTATTTTTTGAGCTAAGAAAAAAAAAATTCGATTTCCCCTCTAAAGAATCGCATAAGAAACTGAAACTTCATCAAACTTGGTCCCTGCTATGTTTTTAGTATAACGGTACCTGGCATAAAAGTTTTTTTTTAAGACAAAAAGGAATTTTAGTTCTCAAAAATGGCTCAAACTATTTTCTGTAAAAAATTTCAAATAATTTTAACAAGAAATGACTAATTTTCGATGATATTTTGTTTAAAAAAATGGTTATTTTTGGTACTTTTGGACAACCACATTTTTGGTTCTTGATTTTCTCGAAAACAGTGCTGTTCGATATTTTAAGTTTTTTTTTCTTTGCGGTGAAGCTACAAAGTTTTAACATTATTGTGAAACATATTTTTTTTAAATTCAAAAACAAAAATTAATTTTTTTAATCGGAAATTCAATAATTTGAAAACAACTTGGCATAGAAAAAAAAACTGTTTCTAAATTCCAAAACAAGTTCAAAAACTCCAAGATTTTTGATAAAAAGATGTGTGTGATATTAAATTAGGAAAAATCAGTTTGCAATTAGAAAATATTTTTGTTTGCCTTCTTATTTGCAGTACTTCCCATAGAACCACTTTTCATGCAGATGCACTTTATTTATTTATTTATTGCATATAAAAATTTACAAACAAATAGTTAAATTTTATTTTTTAAAATCGATTTTTCAAAAACTGGTCGATGTATTTTTTTGAAATAAAATTTGTGTGGGTATATAAATAAATAAATTAAAAAAAAAATGGGTGGCAAATGTTCAATATAAAATTAAGCTTTTAATAGAAAAATAGTTTTTGTTTTTTGTTAAGTGCACTTTTTAATATGAAATATTAATTTGGAAGGTTTTTGTGACCTAAAGTGCAGATGTGTTTCGCTCTGACAACAACAATTAAGCTCTTCAGTAAGAATTGTTGTTGCCTTTCTTAGACACATGTTTTTAGTCGATGGCTACCGACGTATTTATAAAATAAGCTGCACTGATGTGCTGCAAATTATATAATTTCCAGGGGAATTTGGTTAAATTCTTGCACCTAGATAGTTGTTGTAATTGCCCGAGGTCTGGCATTTTAATAAGAAGAAGATAAACAACAACAATAGAAAAATTGTTTTTGTTTTTTGTTAAGTGCACTTTTTAATATGAAATATTAATTTGGAAGGTTTTTGCGACCTATAGTGCAGATGTGTTGCGCTCTGACAAAAACAATTGAGCTCTTCAGTAAGAATTGTTGTTGCCTTTCTTAGACACATGTTCTTACTGAAGAGCTCAATTGTTGTTGTCAGATCGAAACACATCTGCACTATAGGTCGCAAAAACCTTCCAAGTAGGTAGGTATAGTTAATATTTTAAATTGGCATAGGTAACTTTGGATATTTTTTGTTATAACATTTTGGAAAAATGTATTTCTTTTAATAAATCCTAGTTTACAAGAGTGCATTCATTGTTTTGCTAGTAAAACGGAAAAAAATTGAATTTTTAATTTGGAAGATTTTTGCGACCTTTAGTGCAAATTTTTTTCGATATGACAACAACAATTGAGCTTTCAGTAAGAATAAACATAACTAACTATAAACTAGGCAACAGGTTAAAAAACAATCAGCATCACTACTTTCATTTATAGGTACTTTAAAAGCCTTTGAACGCGGAACAACAGAATTATTGCGAAACAAACTAAACATTATCAATACGTTTTTCCTATACCTGCCTATTTCATAAACTTCACTTAACGCCCATTAAATTTCTTGAATACATCTCATGGTAATTTATTTTATTACTAGGATTTAAAAAGGTTATTTAAGCAATTTTTTCTCTCATCTCCATATGACACACACCTGCCTCAAATTAATTTGTAGTCACGATTTCCAAAAAAAAAAAAAAATACTTTCATTCGTAACTTTTGTAAGTCTGAATTTATTAAATCAACCAACTGACTATATAGCTTTTTACGTTGAATTCGCATTTGTCATTGCGTATGATTCAATTTTGTGCGCCTTCGTGTTAATACAAACAACAAAGAAAGGTGAACCTATCCTAGCTTATATACTGCTATGCTAAAAGTAAACTATATTATTTGAGTAAGTATCTCAAATATTTGTAGACCTATAGAGACAAAAAAAAATAATAAACAAATAAAACATACCTATACCCTAAACAATAATAACTCGTTTTCACTGTGAGAATGCGTCCCAAAGTAAAGTGGGTCCAGCGAAATCACACTTCAGACTTCACATCACCTTGTGAATATAATTTTTTGGTTTTATTTTTTTGTATTCATTATATATATCTACACTTTCTGTTTCTTGGCCAACGCAACAAACAAACAAGAAGTTATTATTATTATAATTCCAAATATTATATAATAACCCACAATAATTCATGTTAATTGATGCCATTACCGATGGTAATAGGTTTTCATTCCATAGAATCAGTAGTAGGTACAATATACATCTGTCGTGAAGGTTTTATCTTTTTTTTTGGAAATTTGATTCAACCACAAAAATAATAATTAAACTTTTAATATTACTGTTTGTTTATTGCCATGATGAATGAAAATTATGCCAGAGGTTAGGGTTAGGCTCACCCTACTGGCAAATTTATGGCAGCTAAATATTTATGAAAATATATTTTTTGTGTTTTGCTTGAATAAGAACATTTATAAAAGATTTTATTTCTTTTTTCAAAAAACTAATTCCGAATTGTATTGCATCAATTTTCTGGAAAAGTAAAATGAAATTATCTCCGTAAACCAACATTTCAAAGAATTAATGTTGAATATTTTCGAAACTTGTTTTGGGCCTATGTATTTTAGGGTGGCACTTATTTTGGCAAAGTCGGTATTTCTTTCGGGCCCCCCCCCCCTAAAAGTGATCAAGATAGAAAAATAAGACTCTGTGCAAAATTTTGTTGAAATCGGTTGACGTTAACATGTGCCACCGAGCAGTTGAAAGTTCACATACAAAATACATGGAGATTTTTAGCCTTTTACTAAAAAAGTCAGCAAAAGTGCAAAAGTTGATTAATATTAATAAAATGTATCTTAAGAATTTTAAACATTTTTCGAACCAGTTAAAAATCGAATTGAAAATGAGTGAATTTTTGTTCTTTTGCTAAATTTGGTCATTTTCATTTCGATTTTTAGCTGTTTACAAAAATGTTTAAAATTCTGGAAATATTTTTTGTTAATATGCATCATTACTGTGGTAAAAGTAGGACACTTAAGTTGGCATTAATTTTTATTCACGACCTTGGAAACCATAACTATGATAAACTAAGTTATGATATTTATATCCCTTTGTAATCAATTATTTTGGTAGCGATTTTAGAAGTTCCGAAAATTGTTCACTTGGCATGTAAATATGTAATTTCGTGAACATTTTCGAAGCTTTTAAATTCGCTACCAAAGTTGATTAAAAAACGATATTAATTTATAACTATATTTAATGAAAGTTAAGGGTTCCAAATACGTGTAGAAAAATCAGTGCCAACTTAAGTGTCCTACTTTGACCACAGCAATGATACAAATATTGCTTGTTGCACTTAGTTAACATCTTCTTTCTTGTCAAAACTATTTGACCGATTTGAATTTGAATTTTAGCTAAATTGGACAATTGTTGACCTATTTTTTGAGTGCTTCAAAGTTTCTAAGTTTTTTAGATTTTTTTTTTTAGTTCATGATTAAGTATCAGAAATATAACATGCATGAATTTAAAGGCGATGTGGTCTTTTAGAAAATTTTAAAGCAAACAAGTTTGTAGTGGACGGTTTTTTCCTAAGTTGCATATTTCTAAAGTTATGAAGGAAAATGTCGGAAAAAATGGGGCGATTTTAGCGTTTTTTTCACTGTTGCATTTTTTCTGCAGCGAGCACAGGTTTTTTGAAGTTGCAATCTTAGCTACAGACTACTCTCACATGCCCCAACAACATATCAAAAATGCAGACCTACATCGCGCTTTGCGAATTTAGCACTTTTGTTGTTGTAATTATTGACTGGGCTACTTATTGAGCTCCAAGTTGTATTTTGAATAGCCCCGACCGTAAGCTTGAGTGGGACTTGGTCTCTACACATTTTTTTTTTCAATTCGACACTTAGCATTTCGGACGACTTTCTTCCACGTAGCGTGATATTGTTAGGCGGCACAGACCCCGCGTGGCCCTTTTATTGACTGTAATGCGATAAGTTGTTTAAATTAATTTTTTCTTTCTAAGGCAAGTACAGTGAAACCTCCTGTTGCGGACAGCTCCCTTAAGTGGACAGATTCCTAAAACGGACTGATTCTCGCGACCGTGGATCTAGGATTTAAATTCCATGCATTTAATTTTCCTTTATGCGGACACTCCCTTGATTGGACGCGGACAAGAATGTCAGTTGTAGTTTGTTAAATTTAATTTTGTAGGGACAAAATCTTTCCATTTTGCCATTTTTTCAGCAAAACTTTTTAATATCTTTGGTTTTAATTCAAAACGCACAAACTAGACCACATAGGCATTTTGGTTATTTTTTATGAATACAAATATTAGGTATGTTTCTTTTGTTTGAATTTTTGTCCATTTAAGTCAAATGTTTTAAAGTTCATATAATGCAAACATAAAATTGACAGGATCTTGGAAGGAAATGCAAAGAAAATTACAGAACTACTGAGTAAAGGAACAGGCATGAAATTACTTCAGTTTTCCCTTGAACGAACAACGCCCTTAAACGAACTAATTTGCGTTCACTGTGCGTCGTCGCTGTCCACCTGAGGGAGGTTTCACTGTATTGGTTCCGTGTCAAACAATCTGTCTGTCCTCGCCATTCAGCCTAAACGGCTGCAGGGATTTTCTTCAAACTTGGTATGTAGTGTTTTTTGACTAATATGCCCACAAGTTTTTTTTTCATATTATTTTAGGACCAAAAATAAAGGTACCTGCCATACAATTTTTTTTTTGCCGAAATGTAAAATCATATTTTTCTCAAAAACGGCTCCGAGGATTTTGTTCAAACAAAATTCAAATAATTAAAATAAGGAAAAGCTACTTTTAAATAATTTTTGTATTTTCAAAAATTGGTTATTTTTGGTACCTCCAGTGCTACCATTTGTTTGGGTTTAACTTTTCTCGAAAACAGTTAAGTTGAAACTTTTATTTTTTTTTTGTATGATAAACCTTCTAAAAAGAATAAACATTATTGTGAACCAAAATTAAATAAAAAAAAAAATTAAAATTAAAAAAAGAAATACATTTTTTTTTTGAAAACTAAATATTTTGAAAACGACTTGGACAATATTTTTAAAACTAGGTGTATAATATTTTTTATTATTTCGTTGAATACTATAAATAATCATTTTTATAAATTCAAAACTTACGGTACCTATACAAATGTTGAATTGTGATTTTATTATTTTGTTCTTCATTTCATTTCGGCTGACGGCAAAAGCCAATGCTTACTGTGAACTATGTAAAATTTGAAATGAAGAACAAAATAATAAAATCACAATTACTACAAATGTTGAAAAACCATTCAGAAAAGACTTACTTCCCTCGAAAATGGCTTAAAGAATTTTGATAAAAACATTAAAGGTATGGCTAATATTTTGATACAAAATATTTTTACCAATATTGGTTATTAACTGTACCTGTCAGAGAACCGATTTTTTGGTTTTGAAATTTATCGTTAACGGTTTTACTGATTTTCCCCAAAAATTTTATACACTTTTACACATACAAATTATTAAAAAAATTGTTATTTGGATTTTTAAAAAATATTAATTTTTTTTTTTTTTTGAAATTCAATATCTTGAAAACGGGCTAATGAATATTTTTTTTTTTGTGCAAAATTGTATTTTATTAAATACTAAATTTTGGCATACCGGAGTCATTAAAATAACAAATGTTTAGTAATAATTTCTTTAATTTTTTTTTTTAATGTTATAAATTCATAATATTTTGGAACCAATACATAGTACTTGTACATCATCCATTTCTAGCTAAGTTAAAGTTGTTAGCTACGAGAGCAAGTTCGTGCGATCCAGTCGTGCCAATTCATTTTAATTATGACCCTTATTGTGCCTTATATGTGGTGTTGAAAAATGTACGATTTTATTTTCAGAATAAACATGGGTTACGATTAGGATTACAAGCAATATATCAAAAACTTATTTTTTTTTAAATAACTACGAAATATACAATGTAGTTTTTTTTTTTCAATTTTGTTATTATTCTCAAAAAAATATGGCAATCTAGACTTTGATTCTGAAAAAAACTTCTCTCGTAGGAGCTTAGAGTGATGGTTACTATATGATTTATAGCTACCTTTTATCATTCTTCTATAATGGTTCGAATACCTGCCAAATTATTGGTATGTATATTTTCCCAACGCTCGCACTGTGTTTAAACATTTTAAGGGCAGCAAAAATCCCTTAAGTGTGCGCTTTTTAATAAGCCCCAAATCCAAAAATTAAAAAAAAAAATCAGTTCGACTGCGTTAAGCTCTATTATCTAACTCTTAAAGTGACTCAACTAAATACTATCGATTAATTAATATCCAGTGGTGGATGAGTCAGGTGTATGGTATTTGAAACATTTCTTAATTTAATTTTTGTATCTCAGTGATCCACCCCAAAAGGAATTTCCACTTTCAATGTACATATTTCTGATTTAATTCGTCATTGAAAATATTACCAAATTTCTTGGTTTTTAGCACCCGCAAAGCCGGTACACCCAGTCGTGCATTCAAATTTCTAAGCCCAAGAAAAACAAAACACACAATCTTAATATGTAACATTTAATTTATTCAGATGCTTATCGGTTTTGTATTAAAATGTTAATCGACTGAAGTCCTATGACAAATATTGTATTGTGTGGCGTTTGCGGCATTTTATTATTTTTGAACTGTTTTATTCATCGAAAGAAAGTTTATCTATTGTTTTTTGATGGGCAGCAGGGTATAGTACATTGCGCGGGTATTCCAATTAATAGGGTGTTACGTAATCCTATGAGTGTAAGCAAAGCATGCTGTATGAATGTGACATTATTAGAGGTGAAGTGAAAGGAGAACACACACTTACAAGATATCGTCCGAGGAGTTCTGTTGCAAACAAAAATGTTGGTTATTCTGGTTAATATATTTTCTGTCTACAAAATTTCAAAGTTTGGGGATTTTATCATACAGTCAAATTTCAATAATATTGGCTTATCCTGGAAAATTAGATAAAAATGTCTTTACTTCCAACAAATTCCGACAAAGCTGAATTTGGAGAACTTCATTTTTTCCTAAAAATTTCCTAAAAAAACCCTAAATTTGTGGTGGAGTTAAAAGTACAATGCACTTTTTTTGAAATTACTCGAAATTCTTTTATAAAAAGTTGTAGGTTCACATTTTGGCACATGAAATTCTACACAAAAAACATGATAACACTTTTTTTCGTACAATTGATAGATTTGGAGAAAAAAGGTCGACAACATTTTGGTGTAGTTCATTTAGAGTTAAGAGAAACGATTGTAATATGGGAGGATATTAATTATATTTTTGGATGGGGAAATTTTGTTTGGGGTTATGTTTTTTGTTATGAGTGGTACCGGTAGAGGAAATGCCGCCATCTTGAAAAATTTCATTTTTCTTATTTTGTTTAATAACTCAGTTTACTTTTTCACAAAATGATCTAAGCACAACTTGTATAAAATAAAATTATCTACAAAATGGCATATCAACAATCTTAGCACGTCATATCCATTTAACATTTTGTCTATAGAATTCGGTGCATTAACAGTATTTAAAGATTTTTTTACACCATGATCTGAAATGATATAATCAAATGAAAACCACCAAGTTCCACAGTTATTTTTGAGAAATCAGTGGTTTCAGTTGAAGATGCAACTTTTTCTGTGCTTTTATAAATCGAATTTTGGACCACCCACCATAATCTGAGAACAGATTGCCGTACAGAGGTTGTTGATATGTCATTTTGTAGATAATTGTACTTTCTATAAGTTATTATATCTTTGTGAAAAAATAAACTTCTCAGAAGTTATTAAAAGAAATAAGAAAAATCAAATTTTTCAAACTGGTGGCATTTCCCTTCTGGTGCCAGTATTAAAACTTGGTTCATTAATACAAAATATTTTGCCAAACATAACCCCAAACAGAATTTCCCCATCCAAAAAGATATAATTTATATCCTCCCACATAACATTTGTTTGTCTAATTGTACTGCACCCAAATGTTTTCGACCGTTTTTCTCTAAATCAGTCAATTGCACGAAAAAGTGTTATAATCTTTTTCATGAGCTACAATGTGTACCCACAACTTTTTTCAAAAGGACATATAGTTTTCAAGTAATTTAGAAAAAAGTGCATTTTACAACCTCTACCCCCTTAGAACTTTTAGCTCAACCCTAAATTTAGGGTGCGTACATACTTATCAGGAAATGTTTAGGACACAAAAATGAAGCTCCCACCAAAATTCAGCTTTGTCGGAATTTTTTCGAAGTGAATAACTTATTTTCCTGGACTAGGGGTGCGGAGGCATACAAAATGTCTATTATTTTTCCTTAGAATTCTGAACATTTCCTGCTCATTTTATACAGGAAGTTCCTTATTCTATCGGATGAATCGGTGTGGGAAGAGGATATGCCAAGTGACTCCTTTTTTGGTTTAGATTTTAATGAACAAAAAATTAATTTATATTTGAAAATTTTTCTAATAGAAGAAAGTACAATACTAAGAATAATGAATTATTAAAAGCATTGGAAATTATTATAATGCCAGCCACTTTAAACAAGAGGTCTCCTGTTTACGGAATAAGTGTAGCATTCACATGCTCTTTATATTTATTTTACTACGGATGTAGTAACAGTAAGTAATCCTTAAACCAATAAAAAAACTTAACCTCCTAGACTATTAGAAAACTTCCACAAAATCTTTTTATAGCATGCTGTGGTTTCTTTAAGATATAGGTAGATGCAAAGATTATAAGATTGAGCACGTGCTCGAGGCAAATCAGCATCGTCTTACAAACTTAACCTAAAGTCAATTATTTTGTTTCTCAAAAATGCAAAAACAACAAAACAAAACAAAAACACAGCACAATGCAAAATGGATTGAACCAAAATTACGAGAGAAGAATCTTTAATTAGCTATTAGGTAGGTTACGAATATATTTAAATTCTATTCGAGTAACGTTTTCCCGATTGTTATCGAAAATGTCGAATTAAGATAAAGTTTTACATAAAGTCTATGACTGTATGGTTTTGTTGAAATAAAAAAACAAGTTTTGTTTTATTCTTCATGGTTTAATTAAACTTATTTTAGCTGAATGTGGCACCATTAATTAAGTTTGTTTATTTAAAATTGACAGACAAAGACAATTATTTTCATACCTTCCAAGGTCGTTTTTATTAATAATTACAATTCTTTCTGTTTTGCGTATTACAGCTCCGGTGCAAATTAACTAAAAATAATTTGTTTCATCAATTTTTGTTATTTTATTGTATTTATTCTAAGATTATCAGGATTAACTAATGGCCGCCTCTGGTTCTTACAATTCTCTTAAAATATAAAATCACACAATCATTCAAAAGCAGTTTTTCAATATTGTCCATAAGTTTTTCATGGCTTTCAAATCGAGCGAGCTACCAGGCCATTCAAAGGCTTATATATGGTTTTTATGTATTTCGTCGCTCGAAAAATAAAACTCACTAAGTATAAGGAAAAAAAATGTTTAGCTAAAAAAATTATGCAGCTATTGAATGTTATATGACCGGTCATTAAGTCTCCAAAACTGCAAAACGCAACTTTTTTTGTTAATTAAGGTAGCAAATTTTATATTGCAGCACATGTTAAGATTATTGAGCATCTTGAAGGAAGGACAGCAAACATGGATGACGATATGAAAGTTCATATTGTACTTTTCCACTAAAATACATTCTTATTATAGGTTTAAACAAAAATTTACACAAAAGTCGATCAGAAATTCTTGATCGAAAAAAAAATTCTGGGGCTTATTGCGAGAGTCTATTCGACTTAAGTCTATTCGACTTTTTTCGATTCTATCAAATTTGAAATTAGTATCGCCTTGCTCAGTAGACTTTTTGAATAGAATCGATTTTCGAAAATAGAATATTAAAAGCTTTCGACTAGAGCTTAAGACTGAAATGTCAAATCTCCCCAAGAGTTTTAGAAAATAAATATAGTTTGACGAAAATTTGACGTTTTTTTATGAAATACATAGTTTTTCTTCAAAAAAATAATATTTCATAGCGCGAAATTTGGAATTTAGACATTGGATCAAAATATGTAGACATACATTTGTATAATATTATTATGGTGTATACATATTTATGATAACTTGGTAGCCTCGCAGACTCCCCTAAGGTTGCAGTGGTGATTTGTGCATCTTCAAAATGCACTTTCTCTAAAAGCCTTAATAACAGTTATAACAACTGGAAAAATCATTTCGCAGTTGAATGTAAGGCTCCTTTGTACCAAATATGACATTGCAGCTTTTTGCAAACGGAAAGACATTGACAAAATTGTTGGACATCCATATAAATATCAATAAATACATCAGCATCAACTGTTAAGACTTTTGCAAAAAAGTGCATTTTTATGATGCATTTTAAAAATGCACAATTTCTAAAGAATGTATAATAACTATATAAAAATCCTTAAAAAAAATGTATTATGGTAGCAAAAAAACATGTTAAAATGATTAAGCATCTTAAAGAAGGACACCAAACATGGATGACGATATGATAGTTCATAATTGTACCGGAAGGTATCCATTCCCACTGAAATACATTCTTATAATAGGTTTAAACAAAAATTTGCACAAAAGTCGATCAGAAATTCCTGATCGAAAAAAAATTCTATTTAGTAGAAAAAAATTGATTCTAATAGAAATTCGCAATACCGATGATAGACTTTAAGTCTATTCGACTTAAAGTTTATTCTGAATAGACTCTCGCAATAAGCCCCTAAAAGCAGAACGATTGAGAAATGTAGGTTGATATAGTTGTCCGAAGCTTAAGTAGCTAGACATATGTAGACACTCGTGGCAAATGCATTGACAACTGTGCATGTATAATGCATAAAACAATTAACATGCAATTATTATAAGATTATAAGACAGATATAAAAATAATTTTAAAATTCGATAAAATTAAAAATAAAGTACGTGTACGCCTCAGTGAACTATTTTTTAAAATTTAAATGTTATGGTATTAACTGCAGTACTGAACATCTTACATAAGTTGACTTTGAAGAAATAATTAAATAAGATCTCTCTATAAAAGTGAAAAAGTTCATATATCGTCGCTGACGGTCTCCTTTTTTGTTTTTGCATCAAAAAGTTAAGTTACCCATCTCATTTCGGCTTTGGAAAAGAATGATGTCAACTCATAAGGTTTTTCAGGTGGCAATGGGTAGAAAACGCACTTTTTCGGTTGCATTTTTGGCTAAGGATACCTAAACCATGATGGATTTTAATAAATGGGGTATCAAATGAAAGCTTTGGCTGCCCTCTTTACAAAACTAGTGGTCGGACAGACTTTTGATGGCTATTGCGGCGAGTCCGACCGCACTTTTGTGAAAATTGCTGTTTTATTAAACTTTGTATTTAAAATGCATTTTAGTGGTAAAGGCTATTTTCAATGCTATACGAAATAGATTTGCATAGTTGTCCACATGTTAAACGCAAAGGATACAAAAAAAGCTGGACTCACCACAACAGCCAACAAAAGTCTGTCCGACCACTAGTTTTGTTAAGAGGGCAGCCAAAGCTTTCATTTGATACCCCATTTATTAAAATCCATCATGGTTTAGGTATCCTTAGCCAAAAATGCAACCGAAAAAGTGCGTTTTTTTTGTATTCAAAAAAATTTTAAAAAAGTCAAAAATATGAAAACAAAATTCTCTGGTTCTTGAACGGCTTAACTGTAAATTGCGACAGATAAAGAATGCACACACATAAAATAAAAAAATTTACTCATATTCGAGATATTATAATACGGTGTTTGAACACTTGGTTGTGTATATAGTTTTGTTTTGATTCTAGGAACATGATTTTCTCAAAAATTATAGAAAATCTTAAGAAATTAAAAAAGAATTGCTACTTTTTTTTCAAAATACTGAGTGTTTCAAAAACAATATTGTATTTTTTTTTTTTGTCAAAATAATGGTTTGCAATATTAGTTACTCTTTTGCAAGTTTCCACCATAAGAACCGACGACGGAAATCAACTGAACCGTTTTCAGGAAAATACAAAAACCTAAATGTATGTACATATGTCTGTTAATAGCTTTAACAAAATTTTGTGGTACCATTTTCCGTTTTTACACAGATGATCACTGTATGTTTAAACAAAATTTAATTTTTCAAACAAACTGTTTGACTCTGGAGTTTAGAGTATGTCAATTGTCAATGTCAGTTTTTGGAGGGCGTATTTTGGCCACTCTGCGATACTGTTAATGAAAATGTTTCAAAAAAAAAAAATACCAAAAAGTAGCCGTATTTTAATTAATTCATTTTTGTATCAAAATGGTAGTAACTTTTATTGAGACAAAATTTTATTTTCTTAAGTGGCTGCATAAATTTGTATGGCAGGTACCAATATTTTTGGCCTTAAGGAAATAAAATGCACGAACGATCGCACTCACTTGCTCTTGTAGCTAACAACTACCATGTAGCTAGACATATTGACGGTGTATTAAGTTTCGATAATATATATTTTTTTAACTAGTACTGGTAAAATACAAAATCCTTCGAAAAAAATAATAATTCCTAACCTCATGAAATTTGGTGAAAACGTTGCAAATATATATATATATAAATGGATCGTGGTTTGTATTGGCGCAAGGAAGGACACTGTGGATATTCCGAAAATTTTCAGGAAAATTGGAAATCCGGAGAGATCGTGTTTTTAGTACATTTCTACGCATTCAATCGAGAATTGGAGTGTGGGATGGATTCCGATGGAGTTGCATTCAGTCAATATGTTCAATGAATTAGAATTAGAATTTTCTTCCTTGATGCGTCCAGTGGGATCGAAAAAAAAAACAGTCCAGATTTCACTGGCTATACGTTTCGTACGAGATCTTAGATTGCTTTGGTACTCGCCTATAAGGTTAGGGCATTGAGGCTACGTTGGCGTTTTTAGAAGGCGGTCGAACCATTGTGATTTTGTCTGCGAAAAACAAGGATGTCGATGTTATTTGAATTCGTGATTCAAAATCAAATCACCGAAGAGTTACATTCATACAAACCCATCGACTTCTTGATGAATGAAAACGAATCCACAAACTATTTCACGGAATTTGTCATTCAAGCAACGATTTTGACGCAAATATTCCGGTCATTCCAAGCGATTAGCTATTCATAGTTTCCCGCGCGGATCGATTTTGCTATGAGAATTAATAAGTCTCAAAGATAATTGCTTGATGTTTGTGACATCAGTCTTTAATTCCCATGTTATACATGGTCAGTTGTGACATACTCACGAGTCGGCAAACATATCACTTTGTAAGTGTACCCAGCCGAAAATAGAAAAATGTTATATACCATAAAGCACTTCAGTGAAGAAGTGTGATGACCGACACGTCAATCATTGCAGTTTGATAAAAACACGTCGACATTGTTATACTTCAATTGATTCCATTGTTTTGAATAGAATTTTTGAATGAAGAACCTAATTATGTTCATCGAGCAGCATGTGCCCGGCTCGGAATTAATATTTTCACTTCATTGACGAATTTGGGCGGAACGAAGTTCGCTGGGTCAGCTAGTTTACTATAAGAATGAAAAATCAAAAGAGTATGTAAAAATAATAAAAACAACCAAAGATAGCAATTTTTAACTATTTTGATTTTTCAAATTTTTGCAAGAACATGGAATGTCATAGCAGCCGTAGCGTAATGGTTAGTGCGTTCGACTGTCACGCTGGAGGTCTGGGATCGCTTCCCAGCCTCGTCCACCTAAAAACTAAAAAGTTTTTTTTCAGGGCTACTGCCCCTTGCGAGGAATTGACAAATCCACCAAGAGTATCATTTGTCACGAATAAGTGCTTCTCGTTTAGCCGTTCGGCTTCGGCATAAAATTGTAGGTCCCTTCCATTCCTGTACACAGGCGCACACAGGAATGGTTGCCAGTTGTTAGTCACTAAGGCCATGGTTCTTCATGAGCCGTTGTGCCACCCGATTTTTTTTTTGGAATGTCATATTATTGAAATTGTTCCGGGGTTTGCAAGTACAAAGTTTATTCAAAATCATTCTAGCTGGATTCAAGAAAACCTGATAAAACCGAAATCGTTTTGAATTTGAATCTCTCCACTTCTAGAGAATCACATAAAAATGCTTCACCACAAATTTGAGCTCCATCTACATCAGCACAGACTTGTCCGTTTGACGAAAATCACATTTTCTGACTGATACATCATCGTTATGTTAGATCGAAACCAAAACTTGCCCTACAGAGCAAGTGCAATTGGTAAATTGAAACATCACAAACATCAAATTATTTATTTTTGCTTTAACTTTTAGCATTTATGTTAATATCCTTTAATTAAGTCTTTCTAATTTTGTATTCGAAAACATAAAAGCTTTTTTTATTTCCTTTAATAAATACAAATTAATTAAATATGCCTATAAAGTTTATGCATTAATTTTTCGCTATGAAGTCATAATAACTGTTTGCGCCTTTTCAGAACATCATTTTATCCCTCTGCTTATGGTGGTATGCGGTACATTCTGCCTCGAATAATAATACATTTTTATTTCGCACTCAGCAAATAAAAATCAATTGTTTTTTTCCCAGTTCATATCCAGAATACATGTGTATGTATATGCAAATAATATAACTTCAATAACATCAACAATAATTAATTGTTATATTCAAATTATGCTAAAATAACTTTCTCACTTATCGAGAGATGCTATCTATGCCCGAGAGCCCATGTCATTCATATATCTACATATTGTTTGCCACGCGAACTTATACCCACCAGGCTCCATACCGCGAGCTTCACTGTAGTAGATATGTATAACCATACCTCGTTGCCTACCTCCACCTACCATCATTCTTGCAATTCCTCATACAACAATAACAATCATTAACCATGGCATTGGGCCAATCTGACTAGTTGCGGCGACAAACAAGCTGCAAAGTGCCAAAGCGGAATTGAAATCAAACATTCCCACTGCCTTTGCCATGTTGATGGTGGCTGATGGTTAAATAAAAAGCAAAAGTGGTAAAAGTCTTTCTATATGTAGGTACCCACTAGTAGGTACTGCACTTGGTGGGACGACCAAAAAATGAAAACCTAACTGGTCTGCCTTTCGTCTGGAAGGTCTTGCTAAAAGATCCATTGTAAATAGTTGTAAAACAGGTCTTCCAGCTCTTTGCGATCTTTGCGTGATCGAAGCGGTCTTGAACGTGGTCATGATCGTGATCGTTTTGAAGTGCCTGTGCTTGCTTACATCGTGGTCCAAAGTTGAGAGACTCTATTTTTTTGGCGCAATTTGAATATGAAGAGATGATGACGATGTCTTCGTCATATCGACGATGGTCGGCCTTACGCACCTCAAGTGCCAAAAGCCAAAGTGGGGGGATACTCTTTTCGTGCTGAAAGATCTACACTATGATGGTGATGGAGAAAATATCGAAGTAGGGATCGAGCATAAAGTTGTTGCTATTGTGTATGCGATGCGAAGCGGCAATGATGCATTATGTGAAATTCGTCATATGATCGAAACGACAAAACGGAGAATATAATACCACCCGGTGGCATCAACGAGCAGCATTTTTATTTTGAAAGTGACAAGCGACGGTTCGAAAAAGCTTGTTTCACATCCAGAACTCATCCGCATCCGTTTTGTTTGTTTGTAATTTTTTTTCTTCCTTTCTTGATTTCGGTAAAAAAAAAAAACAATAGAAATCGGTGTGAACAGAATATTATTGTGGAGTGACATAACGAATAATACTATATCCTTCTTTGAAAATATCTATTTAAATATTTAAATAGACAATCAGTGCCAAACGGATAACACGCAGCGGAAACAAATCATGGTAGGACGAAAATCTATATAAACATTTTTCATTTTTTGTTGTTTTCCAAAACATTGTGTGTATATATTCCTGTCATAGAGTGGTTTAAGCTCCGGCAGAACAGTGAAATTCTGGTGTGAATCCCATAACCTAACAATTTACCGCAAAAATGGATTTCTAGTGCAAAAACAAAGGGTAGCCCCTTTTAAATATAAAACTCGTAGCATTAGAGTAGATGTTTTGTTGTGTATTTTGTGCAGAAGCTAAGTTATCACAATAATTTCAAAATTTTGCGAGTAAAACCCATTTGAATGTGTGTTAAGTATTTTGGGGTTGTTTTTGTGTGTGTATGATGTACATCAAAATGTGAGCAAAACCACTCCATATTCTGCAAAGAACTTCTAACTATTATACGCTTTATACGTTATAGCTTAATGGGAATTAGTTTTGATTTTGGTTTTATGCAAATGGATTTCGGAGCTTGTGTGTTGCGAAACCGGCATAGGAGTGTTGTTTAGCAGTACAGGATTCAATATTATGAATCCTGACGAGCAAAAGAAAAAAAAAAACAAAAATAGAAAATAAAAAATGTGAAATAGTTTATGAACTTTTCTAAATAAAAGCAACTTTACCATGAATGTTTTTGGCTGTGGCTATTTTAAATAAAATTTTTGGGGAGCTTATAACGAAAATATAAGTTATTATTTTTTTTAGTTGAAAGTAGTTTTGTGCTGTTGGTATGCAGTGAAAGAAAGTATAGGTACCTTTGCCTACTGTATGCGCATTTGTTTGATGTGGGTTTTCCCAGGTGTACTGCATAATTACATAATGTATTTTAACCATTGTTATACTGATTGAGAATCTCTTTCTTTTTTTTTTTTTGCTACAGATAAGTTTTAAATCAATCTGAATATTTGAATTTGAAACGCTAACGAAATACTTGTAGAATTATTCTGTTTGAGTTTAATCAAAGTTTGAAATAATATTTCTGAATAGTTGCTGATAGACTTCGCAAATTAAGTTGAGACATTCATTTATAAAACACATATACCTATTTATTTTAAGACTAGCAGACCCGTATTTGCGTTGCTTTGCTTCATTTTCAAAATTAATAGTCTAATCGTTGAAGGGTGTTCGCAAGTTCTGTGTGCAAATTGGGCTACGGATGGATAAATTTCCGTCCAATTTTAGTATAGGGCATTATTATGCATACATTTAACTCAGTAAGAGACATTCAGTTTAACCTGAGATAATACTTATTCTTCAAATAAAACAAACTCATAATTGAAAAATTGGCTATAAAAGAATAAATTTCTAAAGTTTGTTATGTCAATATCATCACTCCCAAGTCAAACGTTAAACACATACTGGAAATTAAAATTGGGAATGTGTTTAAAATCTGGATTCCGTCAGATAAACTCCCACTTTTACCAAAGAAAATGGAGTGACATTATAATTTGACAAAATTTTACATTTTAGAAGAACGCTATTCAATTGACCAAATTTTTCTTACATAAGTGTTGAGTCATAAACAGGTTCCTTGCTAATCTTAAATGGTTACATGCAATACAAGGTTTTTATCAGAAAAATATTAAAAAAATTGGATATTCGTTTAACATTTTTTTTTTTTTTTGCGTTTATAAACACAGACACCAAATGTTCTTTATCTTGATTGTAATTGACTTATACATTAAATTTAAAATATTTTCGAAATCAGTTCAATTCTTAAAATTATCGGGTTGGTAGAGTTTCGTTTGAATTCGAGTTCAAAAACAATTTTGTTTGTCAAAATTAGATTTTATTTTATCAACAAGAACTCAGAACTGCTCAAGTTTTCGAGATGTACCGTACCTACTCCAATACAAATGTTTGTAAAACTAAAGCGCACGACAGGATCGCACTTACTTGCTCTTGTAGCTAACTAAGAACTAAAATGTAGATATACATTGACGATTAATGGTAATAGATCGATAATATTCTAATATCATTAACGCGAAAATAATAAAAACAATTTATGAGAGCAATTTTCAAATTTTTTTTATTTAATCCCAAAAATTGTGGAAAGAAGATAATAATTCAATTATTAGGTGAAGGTGTCCTAAAATGGCCCACCAGGGTAAAATGGCCCCCTCGCTAGAAATCTTAGAATCGAACAGAATTAGAAGGTTTTGTGAACACAATTCTTTAGTTTATCTGGCAGCACCGACATATACGAAATACTTTTTTTACTCGTAAGGCAAAAAAAATGGAAGCGTAATTGATTAAACTTTGCAAAGAATATAACATTTCAGTTTGAATGTCACTTTTTCCGAGATATGGGACATTTTCCGTAAGGGGGGCCATTTTAGGCCACCTTCCCCTACATTTATTAATTTTACGAGTATAAAGAAAATTACTTTTAGAAATCTTAAATGCAATATTTTTTGAATAACTAGAAATAACATAGAAACTTATGACAAAATCAGGCAAGCCAATGACGAGATATTTGGGAATCTTCCAAAAAAGGAAATCTGACTTCATGTCAGAGTTTTTTGACAAAAACGTTGTAATTTTATTTCCGTCATTCGAAGTTTTTGGGAAAAACCTGGTGTACAGTATTATTTAAACTTTTCTAGAAAAAAAGCTGAAAACAAATAAAATCTCACAACAAATATTCGATGTTAACGTAATCTGATGACTTTTGTTATCCTTTTTATCTTAATATTTAAGGTAAATTAATTGAATTGAAAAATAATTTGTAGTTTTCTTGTATTTTTATCCCAATTTATCCTGTGAATTTGCAATTTTTTGAAATAAATATAGGGCACCTTAGCCTTTTAATAAAAAAAACCTTGTCCGACCAGCGGTTTTGTTAATGTTAAGACTAAAGCTATGAATTGGCATCATTCTTTTCCGAAGCCGCGATGAGATAGGTAAACCTACGGTCGCCTTCCGTACTACACCGTTCCCAATTTAAATTAACTAGTTTTATTTTATTAAAATCGTTGAAGCCGTTTTTGAGAAATCAAAGTTTTTTTTTTGTTTAAATTTAAGGAGACGTTCTCGAGGATCCAAGAAACACTGGACAAATTTAAGGAAAACCCATCCGGTCGCTTGGGCTAGACAAAGTAAATTCCAAAACCTACTTTCTTCGTCTTCCCTATCATCCTTCTAGCAATTTTGATAAAAATCTATAGTTTATTTTTATTACGAATCCAAAACTTGCCATTACCTCCATATAATATTAATATATCAAGTTAAAATGGTTCCATAGATGTCGCAATGTAGTAGCCCGTAGCGTAATGGTTAGTGCGTTCGACTGTCACGCTGGAGCCTCGTCCACCTAAAAAACTAAAAAGTTTTTTTTCAGGTCTACTGCCTCTTGCGAGGAATTGACAAATCCTCCAAGAGTATCACTTGTCACGAATAAGTGCTTCTCGTCTAGCCGTTCGGATTCGGCATAAAATTGTAGGTCCCTTCCATTCCTGTCGAAAGGCGCACACAGGAATGGTTGCGAGTTGTTAGTCACTAGGCCCTGGTTCTTCATGAGCCGTTGTGCCATCCGATTTATTTTTTTTAGATGTCGCAATCGAAAAATAATTCGCTTTTTAATCCTGGAACCAAAACATACGTTCCACTTTTATCAAATCTATGTAAACCTTATTATAAAGTTATAGCTTTAAAAATAAAATGCCAGTTATATGAAATGCCAGAATATGACCAAAATTCACTGAACTTGAGCACATCTTAACAATGTTAAACTAATAAATTAAATTTAATTTTTTAACAAAAAATTTCCATTCATTTTCTTCTTGAACTAAAACAAAATTTTGAATTTGACCTTGCTTGGAGAAAGAAAAAAACTGTTACATTTCAGAAAGGAAAACACTTTTTCCATTAAGCAATTAGTGGCATTTAATGACGTTTTCTCCCCCCTTTGCATTTTCCTTTAGCATTTAAAAGATATTTTTCATTCCTTTTCATTTTGTTTTGCTATTTCAAAGCATTATTGTTAATTAGTCATTCTTGCTTCTTTTTTTTTCTCTCTCCCTTTCCGATTGCAGGCGTTTGTTTTTTTTTTTTTTTTTTTTGATTATTTTAATTTGTTTTCGTATTTTTTCCCCGGATTGAGATTTTCAATTTACGAACTGACACTTCAGTCAGTTTCTCTAGCCCATGATTGTAAAAAAAAAGCTGAAGGAGAGGAAAGTAAAAGCATACAAAAAAAATAGCTACACTCAGAGAAATCCAATATGTACTTACCTTTAATTGTTGTAAAATTAAGATGAGGGTAGAATACTAGCATAACCCTCGGAAATAGTCAATATGATAAATTCTTTGTTCCGTCTTGAATGAATTAGGTTTTCCTTCTCAGTGTGTTTTAGGTAACATATACCCTACATGAAAGGATGTTTAAACCGGAAGGAAACGATTTAATTAAATTTAATTGTTCATCCCTCGCTCAGTCTGGAAAAACTTTTCATGATAAGTACAACATTAAAAAAAAAAATACAGAAGAATATGAAGGCAAAATGAAGAAGAAGAAGAAGAAAAAAACAACATAGCAACCTACCAACAACATCCAAAATCGAAAAGTTTAAGAATAAGTGAAAGCTTGATAAATGAACGTGTTGAAAACGTGTTGGAGGAAGTTGATTCCCGTTTTTACACGTACTAATCCCCGTTTGATAAGGATTTACAAAGGATTACTAAAATTAATCTAAAAATTAGGAGAAACGATGGAATGGAACTTTGACTTGGTTCTTGGCATCCATAACACTGACAAAATTGTAATTATTAGCATTTTTGCCTCCCACACAACCATATAACATCAGGCCCTCAGCCTCAGTCCCTCATGGATCATCTGTATATTCCTATCTATATCCTTAGATCTCTTATAATTTTCTTGTCGGTATATATTATTTTTAATTCTTCCTGTTTTATGATTCTTTTGAAATTTTCATATTTTAATTAGGAGTGGGTCGCCATAGTAAACTGAGTTAAGACGTGTGAAAGGTAAAATAGGCAATAGACAAAGACAGGGGTTTCAAAAGGACACATTAATTTATGTGATGTGCATCATCAACTAAGCTAATTTAAATTAATTGACCTAATGTAGCTATATGGTCATAGGGAAGTCTTAACATCAAATGGTATTGTTTCGGCGGAAAATAAAAATAATAAATGTGTGAGAGTACTGTCTTAAGTCTATGGTTTGAATTGACAAAAGAACTGGTATGGCTTCCCTAAGGAAAAAGGAGCTTACGTGCATTTCTTGACCCCTCCCCGGTAAAAGTTATAGTTATAATAATACAAACAAATTGCAAATCTCTCATTGAATCATCGAAATCGGTTAGCAGTTGAATTATCCATAGAAAACAATGGTAGCTTTTACAATCTTTTACTCGAAAATTAGGTTAACGTTAAGTTGCTGGAATTTTTAAATATGGCACACATACTTAAAAAAGACATCGGGCGTATTCATAGTCATTTTAGAGCTGTGTCTAAGTTAAACAAAGGTTTAGTTGAATTTTCAAACGTTGATTATATTTTGTTAAGTTTGTCATTTCAAAATATTTGAATCTATTTGTTTAGTATACCAAGATAGTTATCTTAAAAAAATATAATCGGTATGTATTCATTGAGCCAAAATTGTCTTAAACTGTAGTTTAGTTACACCTTGGTCTATCTGCGACTATGAAGTTGTTTAAGGATCGGTTAAAATTAATTAAGAATAATATCTTTTTAAAAGCCCTTAAGTTATAACGTCTGAAAAACTGCTTTATCGATTTTGATAAAATTTCATGCTTGTGTTATTAAAAAAAAAAAAGATTGTAGAACAACTGTATTTGAGATTTGGGATTTATTTTCCCCCAAAATAGGGAGGTTTAACGTTAACACATAAATGATGACCATCTATAAGTTTTTTTGGTTTTATGATCTAATTCCCAGTTTAGAAACAAATGTCTACATTAGTTTATCTTGATCCCCATTACATAATAGGACAATGGGTACAAAGGTAAACATCAAAATGTTGAATTCTGAACTTTTAATTAAATGACATAATAACAAGACGGATACCTTTTTAAAAAATTCTCTGCTTTGTTTTTTAAGATTCTATTCTAATTCAAATTTGGAAAAGAGTTCTTTGTTATTTTAATCTAAGCTTAACGCGTGCTTACGCTACCATAAAAGCAGCTTATGTTAATGCTTTTGATGAACAAAAATTAATGATCAGATATGTTTTGTTTAAAGTTTATTTAATTGTATTATTAAGAAATAATTGGATGATATAATGGAGATTTAAAAATTAAGACATTAAGAATGTGAATTGTGTGTGTGAAATGAAGTGATGGTTTTAATATTTTTGTATACTAAATGCTAATACGTTTTTAATTCAGAAACATGATTAGTGGGCTTCTTTAAGAAAACAATAAAATAAAAATATACTCGTTACATGGTAGGCAATGAAATGTCTTTTCAGTCAAGGTTAAGACAACCAGTTCCGTTGTCAAAGTAAGATAGTTCTTAGACAGCCAAAAAATAAGTTTAATTATAATTTGGAGTTGAAAAGATGTCTGAAGTTGGGCAAAGTTTATAAACACGAATAGCTGCATGTTCAAAAAAATACAATCATTTTTATAAACATAGCCTATAAACCAGAAGAAAAACATTATGCTTAAATTATGACCCCAAACAAATATAATAAACAATGCATTATGCATCTTATCTTCTTTATTAATAGCACACAAAATTGTTTTGAATTTAGTTTGTTTGATCAATTTAACTTCACAAACCACACATCTGATTTAAAGTGTTTCATAGGCTACACTTATCATTGTTCATTTTTAATTTTACAATTGATAGGGTGAGTGGTTAAAAATTAAACAAAGAAAAAAATTTGGACCCACAGAAAAGGTCTTGAACCCCATGTTCATATCTAGGGCGCTCAGCTCTTTAATTAAATACAATTTTGAAGTTTTTACCCTTGGTACCTAGGCTTTAAGAAAAAATGCATTTTCAATGCAGCATTACGTACAAAGGCCCCAACCCCGACATGCCAGACCTTCATATTTGAATATGAATAGTACGGATCTTTCTTTAAAAAAAAGGAATTTTTGCTATCGTTCACACCCAAAAATTGTTGTGGGCTCTCGGTCTATTAAGAAATGGATAATTTTAAAAATGCTGCTGATTATAATTTGAAATGGGGTAAAAGAAAAAAAAATTAAATACGATTTCAAACATTTGGTATGAATACAAATGGCAATTTTTAGAAATATTGGAGTTTGAAGATTACTCAGGGGATATACGTGTATTTTTCAAACTTAAGGTGTTTATAGGGTGAAATAGAATCAAAGCAAAAAATGGTATCCGATTTAAATGTTTTTTTTTAATTTAAAAAAATGTGGGCTTTTTGATCACTGATTCTTTAAAGACTTATTATTTTGTATATTAAAGAGAAATCTTTTTTTTTTATCGAGAAGGACTCCAACAATTTTGGTAAACAAAATTACGTCCCTTAGCAAACTAAAGATATGTAGCTCCCTTAGTTTTTAAGTTACTGAAAATTCCTTTAATTAAGTCTGAAGCTAGCGGACGAAATCTTCAGCGGACCGGAAGTGCACTTTTCAAACTTAAAATTCAATTAAAAAATTGCCTCCAAAAAGGTAAACAATTAATTTTTGCACAACAAAGTAGCATTTAAAAAGCTATACTTTTCGACATCAAGAAAATTATTATTTACAAATGCTTGTCCGCTAACATTTTAGCGGAATATTTAAAAAAAAAAACTATTGTAGGTATAGAATTGATTTTTTCACAACTGAAGAGAATTTAAAAAGCTACAAATTTGGGTGCCCGTGCCAATTATATTTCAAAATTCTCATTATTTTATATGTCATCCACTAACTTCAGACTTATTTTAGCAGAATTTTCAATAAGTTCAAAACTAAGTGAGCTACAAATTTTAGGTTTGCGCAACAAATAAGCATTTAATTAGCTACCAAAACAGATACTTTAGGGGTGTCTAATAATTACAGTCTGAAAATGGAATATAACCATTTTTCACCTATTTTTGAGATTATGTAAAAATTTGAAATGCTTTTTTTCAAAAAAATGCACCGATTCATACATGAACATGAGTCATAGTGCAGTACTTTGATGAATCGGTGCATTTTTTTTTTTTTTTTGAAAAAAGAAACTGACGAATTAAGTGGGTTTTAATTCCGCTGGAAGTGAACCCGAACCCGTAATCATGATTTTCTGGTAGGTTGACATTAATTGCGTTCATTCACTTTTCAACTCTTTGCCTTTTCGTTCAATTTAATTTTTGAAATCAAGTTCAAAGTGCTTTTTTGGCCACAAAGGTCAGTATTTTTTGTTCGAAAAAGTTTTTTTTTAAACTAAATGCAAGAATGATATTTTCTATTAAGGTCGGAAAAAAATCTCTGTAATTCTTATATAAAATGCATTTAATCCTTGTCATCTATAAGTTGACAATCTATTTTTTCTAATAAATATCTAACTATTTTTCCCATTTTCTTTTCTCATATTTTCATTTACTTTTCCCCCTTTTCTTCATTTGTTTCCCTCCTTCTCTTATCTTCCCTTCTTTCTTCTTCTTCCTTTGCAGGATATACATATGTACATTTGTAAATATAATTTTTTACTTCCTTTCTTTTATCTTGATTACTTGTTCGTATCTCTGATTTGTTAAATTTATTGTGTTAACTTTTATATTATTTATTCTGATAATTGTTCCACTCTTATAAGCTTATCACTATCTTAAAAATTATGTATCTTATTGTGAAAGCATACAAAATTATTTGAATAAATTAAATTAAAAAATCTATACATATATATACCTAGGTTCTTAAATGCCAATATTGAATTATTTTCTAGCAGGCACCTCTACTTATGTAGGCACCTCTACTTAAAGCTTTTAACGTACTTACATTTTTGTTTTGAAAAAAAAAAGAAAAAATATATACCTATGTATGTCTAGAACTACATAAAAATATTTAAGATTTCCCAAAACACTTTAATGTCGAATAAAATAAAAACAAAAATATTCATCAAAATTCGTTCGGAAGAAAATGTTCAATCCCAAAATATATGTAGGATAATCTATAAATATTAATTTCAAACATGCCAACAAAAAAAACAAAAACAAAAAAAATCAAACGTGCTTCACGGTCTCTTTAACTAAACCAACTATTACCCATATAAATCCGTATCCGAAGACCCTTTCTATATTATAATTTCCATTAATTACTTTTTGAGCTGTGCTCCTCACGTACGCGCTCCAATATTTTCTCCCGAACGCTCAATTATGTAACATTCATCGTCCGTCCGGGATTACTAAGCACTTAAATTACTCAACGATAAAACCCAAAAAGATTCCATCACGTTCTTCTCCAAAGTTGTCAAAAGCAAACAAAAAAGAAAACAAAAAAAAAAGAAGAAATAATTGAATAAAGCCCAAAAATCAAAAAAAAAATCCCATCCACACCTATAACCTCTAGAAAATAATACAAAAAAAAACAACAAACCAAACGAAAGGTGTAAATTAAGTGAAAACCAAAAATTAAATTAATTAAGAATCACTCAATGATTTATTATCAAAATACGCACCGCTACTGCTTTTCCTCTAAAAGGCTTCTTTTCTCACATTTACCAATAAACAATCAAAAAATTCCCAATTATTATAAATGGATCGGAATTAGTTAAAGTCAAAGAGTCGGCACAACACGCAGCACACAGGTTCAAATATTCCGAATTAGATAATAAAACGTTTCCGGTTTTGTCTATTACGATTACGAGAGATTACCAATCGCTTCACACAAAAAAAATCGGAATCATCAGTGAATTATGTATTAGATAGGTACCTACTACCTATGTATACCTACTGAATTCACAAGAAGTCCTAACAAAACCGTTAAACGTGAGTCTCAAGTTTTTTTCAGTTTGGATACTATTGGAGTTTGTTTGGTAGCTTCCCAAGCACTTTGGTGAGAGAAGAAAGGCATCGTGAATCTGTATACAAGTGTTACAACACACAAACATAAATTCATCATCAATTATTTTCAACTTTCGATTTTTGTATCTTCGTATGCCGTGTCGCCTCCACCTGAAGATGCCGTCGCCGTCGGTCGTCATCGGATAAATGGATGTTATTTATGTTTTTTTTATAAATCTATTTTTGTGTTTATAGCTATTAGATTTATAATAGTTAACTTCCTTTTTGTATGTGGATTTTAAAAACTTAATAAAATACAACAGTGCGGCTAATTCGATTAGGTATTTCGGTACACATTTCGAAATTCTGTAAATGATAACAAAATTGTTTTGATACTGAAAAAAAGTGAGCACTTTTTTTTATTATCAAAATATTTTTTTTATTATTTACAAAATTATGAAATACAGAAATTTGGGATACAATATTTTGAAATACATGATTATGGAAAAATAGAATATTAGATTTCCAGATTTTTGAAATACAGAATTTTAGATTTTTAGAATTTAAAAATACAGAATTTTGGAAACTGAATTTTGGTTACTAGCTTAGATGATATTAGGGAATAATATATGTCTAAAAAGGCAACTTTTACAAAAAAACCATAAAAATTTATTTTTCATATTCTGTAACTGTTCCCTTGATAAAATCGAAATCGTTGAATGGCGCAGCTACCCGCTGTAGATGAGTTAAAAGAAATGGCAAATAAAAATACATCACACCGATTTTGACCCATTATCTTCAAACCGTTTAAGCTCATGGCCGTTGTACATCAGGACGCACGACCCATGGAAGCACAGACCGAAGGATATCTGGGGCCTATAACACAGAACAACAAGCCCACTAGTCAACAATTACTTGTCCAACTATGTTTGTCAAACAAGTGAAAATCATTTCTGTAACACAATAAAAACCGTAACAATTCGCCGGCTAAATACTTAAGTGCCCCATATACAAAAAAATTATTCCTCAGAAAACGAATTTTAAGGTTTGAAAAATAATTCCGTTATTTTTTACTTGACAATTTCGACTTTTGAATTTTTATATATGTTAATTGAAATATCATGTTTTGTACTTTGAAGTCCTGATCTCAAAAAATGTTACGGTTATTTAAAAAAAAAAAAGTTTGAAAAAAGTCAAAAATGGATATAGAACCCTCTTCCATACGAATACGAAATCTATGAAAACCAAACTTCAAATATCCTATGGATATAGGACTTTTATGCACTGGACATTCGGAAATCAACGAAATCAAAAATAATAAAAAAAAATTCAAAATTTCTAGCATTATTAATTTTTATAATTTAACTTTAAGTGATAAAAACATAAAACAAAAAATAATATTAATTTAGTGGCTGTGCCTTCCTCTATACCAGATTGGATTATTTTTAAGTCGATAAGAAACGTACGAAAATCATAGAGCATTTTAACATTTAATTATGAAAAATACTGAAAATGAACTTTGGTCCATAAAATTTCCTAGAAAAATGCATTCAATTTTATTCGGAATTGGTTTTAAAATTACTTCAACATTCGTAGGAGTAAGTTTTGGTATTTTTGTCACCCTTTTTTTTAAATTAAATTTCTTTTTTACCTTTTTTGTTTTTATCTACTTTAGGAAAATAAAAAAAAAAATTGCTTGATTATTATCATCGATAAAAACTTTATTTAGAATACATTAAACGCAGTTATTTACTTTGTCAACCTGAAGATATATAAATATTCTTATTTAAAATATTTTTGTTTTCCTCATTTCTACTTCGTTTTGATCCAAACCAGAATTGAAATGTGGGCGTCGGTAAATAATCAATAAATATTGAATTAAAACAAACACAGTATTTTTGGGTTTAAATTAAGGATTATATATTATTTATTTATTCGGCGAAAATGTTACTTCTTATTTATACTTTTCCAACTGACTGCACTTTTGTCCATAGATATAGAGCACATAAGCACCAAAAATCTCATTTTTTTTTAATATATTGTGAGTACTTAAATGCTATATATCCCATCTCCCGCGATTATGGGACAATTAAGCATTAAGCGTTTGTTTTTAAAACTTTCCTACACAAATTGTCCCACCTACTACAAATTTAGGATATACTGCAAATAAGCATCAAAATAACCCAAAAATTTGTGGTTTATAGAGCACAAGTGCTTTCTGTAACTTCGTTAATAATTGAGATAGAGCAACGGGGATAGCGCCAAACGATAGAGAATATTCGAATTAGTAAAACTGCATCTTTAACTCAGTTTCCCGAAAAAGTGGTCTATGGGGCACTTAAGTATTTGGCCGGCGAATTGTCAATAGAAAAAATTTCCCTTCACTTGTTTAATCAGTTGAACAAGTAAATCTACCGAGATGAGTCGCTTTTGATAAGTTGAACTCTTTCAATTTCAGGGCAACACACTTGTTTTGAAAATTCAATTTCATTTATTGTAAATGTGACTTCTTTTACACATCGAAAAACTGTTATTTTATGAATACTATGAACGTCGCATATAGCATGGTATTGAGATCCAGTTCCAAACCAATACAAAGGCTATCAATATTTGCTCCCGTACACTAAGTGCTTTACTTTTATCAGTGGGAGAACGTAATTGGTGGGAGAGACTTTCGGTTACACAATCAACAACTTCTACGAGTACACAAAATTTTTCAATAAAAATGGGGTTCAATTTCAAAGTTAAGTCTTTCTTTAAAAACTTTTGTCTATCTTTGGCTATGATTATCACTGTCCAATTCAGAATAAAAAAAATAACATTTGTTGAACAAAACTCTTGACTACTAAATAAATCTTAAACGATTTTTCCGATGCTATCAGTTAATTAACACTGCCGCAAGTATTAATTTCTAACTTGTTGACTTTCAACAAGTCACACAAATGGTGAAATTTTCCACTTATTGAAATAAGCTAAAACAATTGTTATAGTTCTCCTAGACTTGTTGTTCCATGTTACACAAATTTTTAAAAAGTTGTTGAATTTCACTTGTTCAACAATCACTTTATGTATTGTGTTATAGGCCCCTAGACGAAAATCATTCTGTTTGGGCTTCTTCATCATCGTAATTTTAGTTTTGATTAAAATCTAGAATTTTTTCTTAAAACGAAACTAATACTTTTGTTCTATAGAGCAAGTACAAATCTGTGGTGTTTGGTATAAATATGATAACTCCATAAACAAATTTTTAAGTTAAAGGCATTTAAATTTATATTAAAATGTTGAAAAATCACTTTCAGTGATAAGGGATATTTTCCCAAATTTGAAAAAAATCTGTCAACGCACTTATATTCTACCTCAATGTAAGGAATTCGACCTCAAAAAAAGATTTTTTTTTTGTCAAGTTATCATGTGTATACCAAACACCACTGACACTGAAATATACAAGTAGGTTTGAATCACAAGCTATCAATTAATGGGAAATAAATCAATTGTGGACTTTTGACCCAACCTAATGGGCCAAAAATCCATATGAAAATCTTGTGGATTTTTGGCCCTGGGTTACTTTATAGAAATTTCAAAATAAAATTTTAAATTTTATAAAAAAATATTCAGGGAACTACATATCTTTGAAAACAAAGTTTTAATATTTCAAAATCACTTTTTAAAAATGTATATGAAGTATTTTTTTTAAAATCTAATTGAAGTTAAAATAATAAGAAAATTTAAAAATAATTTGTATATTTGAACATTTTTAAAACTAATAAACATAAAATTTCAAAATTATGATTAAATTTTTTCAAAATAACTTTTTGAAAATACATTACCTGTACAAAGTATTTTTAAAAAATTACACGTTTAATTGTAGATATATTAGCCCTGTTTTTTAATAGAGGTTTTAGCAACATAGTTAAGGTTTTACACGGAAAACACAAACAAAATTCTGTACAATAATTTTGTTTATTATTGTTAAGCGTATACAAATTTTTCTGAGTTGGTATACGCTCTCTTAAAAAAAACACAGCTATTATCTTACGAGTATGTTCAAATAAAACAAATGAATTCTTAATTGTTGTTTTTTTTTCAATACGAAATTCTTAAAAGTTAAAAATATTCTTTCTTTCTAAAATTAGGGAATTTTGACCAACTTTTTTATTGGTACATTTGAGGACCTTAAGACCGTGAACCTGTCAATAATAAATAAAGCGTGTAAAATGTTTTACTTTTTTAAATAAAATAACCAGCACAAATTTAGCTTTTTTCCATTTTTTCTCCGGGAATCAGTTTTTCAGTAAATTCCGTTTTTATTATTATTTTAGTGACCCTAACAAAATTCTGTGTAGATTATATAATAATAATAACCTTACCTACGCATTCATTCTCAGAAAGCAGTTTATTATTTATTTTCTGCGGTCAAAGACGTACATATGGTTCATACAAATTTCACAATAAAATCCCGAACTATTAGTTTTCATAATCAATTAAAATTGTATTTTTCAGAAATCCCCATCTGCCAAATACAAATGCATAGTTCAAGGTAGATCGAAAATTCCTCAAATATGGATATAATATTTTGCATAACATTTCATTGAAAACGGTAAATTCCTTCCAATAAACGTCATCGACTATTTTTCTAAAAATCTCAATAAAAAACACGGCTATAACTAGTAGCTTATCGTGTAAAACTCTCGTTAAATAGTTCCTACTTCAAAGGTTATTCCAAAAATGCTTTTAAATTCATACAGGCAAGAATAGAAATAAATATGATTAAAACTTCAAAGTGTATCTAACCAAGTAAACCTCAGTGTATAAAACAAAACAATAAAGCACACCATACCGGACGGTCCATCGTTTGGGTGCACTGCCACATTGACAACAACACTAGAAAGAAAGTAAAAGTTATTTTGAAGATTGTTTTTTTTTTTGTTTTTGTTTTTGTTGTCGTTGTTGTTATGTTGTCTTTTGGTCGAATTTAAATGAAAGATTTCGTGAAGCTGCAAAAGAAAGTGAAGATGGTCAACAAACTGCATCGCACTAGAGGGTTATTAGCAAACATTAAAGCAAAATAATGAAGATAAACCTGTTTCAATGATCAATGGGTTGCCGGAAATTTTGAAAGAGGAGAAGATGCACATTGCTCCAGCATCAGGTTGTTGCACATCCGTTTTCACAAAAATGCAGTTTGATTGCCTTTTTTTTTTTTGTTTATTGATTAAAGTTGATTTTTTTTCGCGGGAAAAGGTTCATCTTCCCATGGAGGGTTCCGAAAACAAGGGCCAACTTTCTTTTGCGATTTTATAACACATTTTGTGTTTGTTGTTGTTTTGTTTTGTTTTTAATTAAAAAAGGAAATATAAACCCTTTCCCTTTTTTTTGAACGTGTATTACTACGAAGTAGATATAGGTACACTCATGTAGTTGGAATTTACCTTACAAATGGCCTAGATTTACTTTTACTCGAAAGCGAAAGTAACATCCATCTCTTCGATATGCCATGTTATAGGGGGGCTTTTGAATGAAAAGACCCACACTTCGAATATCTGGGTCGGGCGACATCGACATAACTTCTACTTGTCGCTGCCGTAGGTGCAAGTCATTGTTGTCGCGTCGCGTCAGGCCGAGATACCGAGACCGAGCCGAACGAAATTAAATATCTCAGCCACATCCACCACAAAAACGTCATTGGCAGTTCAAGGCACGAGTTACTTTGCCTCTGGCTGATGCGATATGGTAGTGGTGGTGGGTAACTTAACTTTACTATTGTGTAGTTTTTTTTTTTTCATCTCGATGTACCTGATGGTAGCGGTTTAAGTTAATTGATCGGATTTTTTTTTTCTTGCTTTTGTCTTGCTTTCTTGTCGCTCAGAATTATTTGTGAGAAATAAGTTAGATTAGGACAATGAAAATGGAAATGAAATGGAATTTATAAATTATCACATTTTTTTTGTTGGTTTGCTTTGGTTGGTTTGCTTTGGTGTAGAGGTGTGGGGGCTGAAAATGGTTAGCAATCTGAGAAGTGATTTATTTCTATTCATCCAAATACATACATGGTTAAATGAATCTCTTTTATTGAATGAGAATGTTATTTTGTGATAAACGAGGAGAAGCCTTTTCTTACGTTAATGACTAAATTGGACGCATGAAAGCCAACAGAAGCTGACGTAGTTTGTATGAAAGATATGTAAAAACAAATCTTAAAGGTGATTAATATTTAATATTTCATGTTCAATCGTATTTATCTTAAGTTTTGAAAAAATGCATAAATGTACATACATCATCTACTTCAATTAATGGTACAGAAATTTAATCTATCGCGTTTTAGGGAATTTATTTGAAAACTTCATAAAACAACAGTGCTAATCCTAGATACTGTTTTCAGAAAAAACGAATGAGGGATAATACGAACACTTTTTAGAATTTATTTATAAATTGTTTCGGGAACAAAATTGGTTATAATTTTATAGCTAAAAAGTTTTCTTGGTATGGCACTTTATTCAATTTTCTTCTTCTATTTGTTTTTTATTTTCTTCTTTTCGACATTTTTTCCTTCTTCTTCTTCTTCTTCTTCTTCTTCTTCTTCTTCTTCTTCTTCTTCTTCTTCTTCTTCTTCTTCTTCTTCTTCTTCTTCTTCTTCTTCTTCTTCTTCTTCTTCTTCTTCTTCTTCTTCTTCTTCTTCTTCTTCTTCTTCTTCTTCTTCTTCTTCTTCTTCTTCTTCTTCTTCTTTCTTCTTCTTCTTCTTCTTCTTCTTCTTCTTCTTCTTCTTCTTCTTCTTCTTCTTCTTCTTCTTCTTCTTCTTCTTCTTCTTCCTTCTTCTTCTTCTTCTTCTTCTTCTTCTTCTTCTTCTTCTTCTTCTTCTTCTTCTTCTTCTTCTTCTTCTTCTTCTTCTTCTTCTTCTTCTTCTTCTTCTTCTCTTCTTCTTCTTCTTCTTCTTCTTCTTCTTCTTCTTCTTCTTCTTCTTCTTCTTCTTCTTCTTCTTCTTCTTCTTCTTCTTCTTCTTCTTCTTCATCATCGTGTTGGTAGGTATTATATTATTGTTATAACTTTGCCTCTTCTTCTTTTTCATGTTCTTCTTCTTCTCTTTAATAATTTTTAAGGGACTTATATGGGTCACTGATAGTTTGGGCACAAGTCAGGCGAAACAACAGTAACATTTTTTTACTAATGCTAGCGGTTGGTAGACTCTTTTCCAATAGCCGCGATGCAATAGTTTATCATTCGCTCACCTCATATACCATTAACAACACATATTCGTAATAGGTACCTGTTCTGTTCTATAACACCGCTCATAACTCCTATTCTATAATACCCCTTGAATGTCGGGGTTGTCCTTTTGGTAAAGGTTATTATATACATAGCTTCCCCATTAGCAACCATCTAAGTACCTAATCTCAAACAAACAGCCACCCTCTTTTAAAGAACACATTTTAAATACATACTTACATAATTTACGTAAAAGTTTAATATGCATGAGTTAAATAATAGGATAAAAAGTGTTAAACGACAAATTTCACTGTAACCTATAATGAGTGTAATTCAATAGATATATATTATGTAGTATGGTGTTTTGTAGTTTCTAAAAATTCAATTAGCAAGTTACTCGTATAGGTATATTTATACGATCAAATTATAGAAACATTTCAGAATCTTCAATTTCCTACCTCCTACTTTAATTGAAATCGAATTGAATTTCACATCCCCAAGATGTGTTAGTATAATTATATATATGCTTGGAATTATCTTACCCTTACGACATTTATATATACAGAATACACTACGCATCATTTTAATGAGTATTTATTGATTTATTTATCCTTCCAATGCCATGTTACCTTCGGTTGAAGAATTTACATAAACTAAAAATACTTTCTTATAAACTATAAAATGATTAAAATTTATTTCTATGTTTTGAAGAAACAATGATTTTTGTATATATATTTCAAATTTAGCGAATAATACGTTTTTTTCGGTGATTTATAAATTCCATGGAAATAATTCTTTAACACTGATGTACCGATACCTATGTCACAAATATTAATGTCTGATGATAATTTACTGTAAAATTGAATGACTCTTCTAACAAGAAAACTAGAAAATAATAACTGCATGCTTTAACCAGGGGTGGAATCGGCTAAGGCGATAGTTGATTGATAATAATCAAAATAAATGCATTTGCACCATGTAAGGTGATTATCAATTTGACTATCACTCTTTTACTATGGTTTGAACTTACTTACTTACTTAGGTCCTCGGACCTATTACGTCCGTGATGTTTCCCTTACGGGACATAGGGCCTCCACTACACCTACGCGCCAACTATGGTTTGTAGGTGATAGCTATTTAGTTGTCACTTTCATACATTTTGCTTAATTTTTTTGAGAAAGATAAATTGTTAACTGTCAACAGTTAAATGAAAAAAAAGTCACCAAAGTTAAAATAAGAAATAAGTGAACAGTAATTTAGATATGTACATACATTATGTACACTCCAAAGCAAATTATCTAAGCGGCAAACAGAACGAGAAATTACTATACAGAAAAGTTCAACTGTTCAGAAATAAAGCAAATATTCTGGAACATCTTAACCCAATGTACTTAATGGGATTTTCTTTTGACATTTCTAAGATAATATTTTGTTAAATAAATAAAAAGATACATTTAAAGAAAAAATTTGTTCTTAGGTATTTATTCAAAAACCAACAAACAAAATGTTTAAATAGAAATCAAATTTGTTGGCGCCCCATTTGCAGTAAAGCCACCTCACCAGCTGCTCCAATTGATTCTTTTGGGATGTTCAGCTTGACAGGTCATTGTAGTACTTCTCCAGCTCGAGATGTCTTTCCATATGCATATAGGTCGATATCATTTGTATTTGTTGTTTTGTGGCATAGAAAACAAAAATTGTTCTTAATTTACACATAACTATTTCAAGTTAGGAATACTTACATATTTGGAGGAATAAAACCCAAATTAAATGAAAATAGTTTTCACATTAGAAAACACAACAGCTGATCGATATGACATTATTTATAATACGTGAGTGCTGCCAAGCACTCGACAATTTTACGTGGTCACTTTACGCAGAGCAAAGTAAAGTTGATAATCAGAATTGATGATCAAAACAGCGACAGTCAATTATC